>JAJDFG010001016.1:0-53910 GCA_021039105.1 Scomber colias | reverse complement strand
TGCATCTCATTTCTGTTCTCTAACCTTATGAGTGGGTAGAAATGGTTTTGTATTGCTATAATTTCTGCCCAGGTGAGGTTGTGCAGCTAGTGTTGAGGTGCGTCGACCCTTTTCAACCTGTGTTTTTTTTCTTGCTTTTCTCTCCTTTTGTACGAGCTTTGTCAACATGTGTCATTTGCTCTTTTCAGGATATGTTAGGTCATGTAGAAATGCCATCATTTGACATGTCAGCAGTGCTTCAGAAAAAAAATAGTTGTAGTTTGAAAAATGTTTTTTGCTTGTATGTGCACAGATTTAAATCACATAGCAGCTTCTTCTATCTGTATATGAATAGATAGAGAGGAGAGTGATTGTTCCAGAGAGCAAAGAATCAAATGTTATTTATGTATATAGCAGCTTTCATAGCTTTCATACAGGATAATGTAGTTCAAAGTGCTTCACAGTTGATTGATGGTAATAAGACAGAACATGAGTGTATAGACCAAGGACAGCATAAACAATACAAATCATAAAAATGCAATATTCAAGATTTAGGATCTATAATAAAAATCTAAAAGAGGAAAACTGTTGAGTAAAAGTTAGAGTAAAAACGGGCTTAAAATAGATTAAAAAGACAAAACAAAATAGAAACTTCAATAAAAGCCAGATTAAGAACTAGATTAGAGAGACAGAGATGAATAAAGTCAGTATGAGGTTGAAAGCATATAATGATAGTAATAATAAAAGACAGAATAAAGTAGAATACAAAGTCATCAAACAGTATGATAATGTATTAACCTGAACTACACTGAGGATAAAGGATAAAGGTGAGTAAGTTTCCTGATAGTTCCCTTATTCTCAACAAATCCAATATGCAAAACCAGCTAATTGTTGGTCTGATTCTACTCTATATCCAAAGTCTGATCTATCTTATTGCCCCTCATAGACTCCGCTGTTGTCCGAAAACTATTAAAACCTCATCAGTGAGTCATGTTCCTTCATTATAAAGAGTTTAATCATGTTAGTTTGTTTAGTAACGGCTCCAAAGATGAATAATAATGATCATGTTTTCAATCTCTGGAGAGTAGTTCTGTGTAAAGCAGACGCTACTGAGCATGTGCAGGAATGTGGCTCCGTTTACAGTGTTTCGCTAGCTTTTTGTGCAACAGTACAGTATCGCAAACTCTTGACTTGAAACTAAAGTATAGTCTCCTTTACATAGAACTACTCTCTGGAGACTGAAAACATGATTGCAGTTATTAATATTTGGAGGCTAAACTAACATGACCAAACTCCAACACCAACCCTTAAAGCTGCAGTTGGTAACTTTGAGGAGAGAGAGGACTTAGCATCAAATTTGAAGAAGTACAACTGTCAGATCCTTCCCCCTCCCTCTCCACTGCACTCCTGCCCTGCCTCCAAAGTCCCGCCCCCAGAAGAGGCTGACGTGCGCGCGACCACATGCGTGCGACCACGTGCACGCTATCGGTAATACATGAACTACACTCCACACAGCTAGATATAAAACGCTTTACAGTGACTTTCACATCCTTAAAAAAAATCCAAGACTACCAGAGAAACAGAGACTATTTTCAGCAGATTCCAAAAAGAAAGTGTCAAACTTCTGAGCGACTCCCATAGCATGAAGTCATTTTGGTTACAGTCGTGTGCGTTCCCCACACGAGGCCCGGCCTTCAGGCTCCGCTGGCAGCCACTGAACCAGATGAAGTCGGGACAAGTTGTTGACAAGTGAACACATCTCAGTTCATCATCTGCGTTTGCTCAGGCGGAGGCTGCAGAGGACCATTACCTGCCACAAGCCATCCATCACACCGTGACCTGGCCAAACGGTAAGCACCATATAATGACTTCCATTGATCCGTGCACTGATTCCTGCCCCTCCTGCACACTCACACACACACACACACACACACACACTCCTCTCCTCCATTTTGCTCTCCGCTGCCTCCATCTATAGAAGAGGAAGAAGAAGAAGAAGCCGTCAGAGAGGTTCACCGGCCGCCGCCAGCCGCTCGGCCGCCCTGTCACAACCTTAATCTAATTGCGGACACGTAAAGATTCACATTAAGACGCTCAATGAGGCTTAGCGTAACAATTCTCTTCACAAGCTTCCTGTATCATAAGTTACAGGAAAAGCCCGCTCCTCTGATTAAAGTAATTTATCATCTGGGCCATTATTAAAAGGCATCCTGTGACATGGAGAGTTATCTCGCATCACTGCGTCGCGGCCGACACACAAAGCTCAGAGGCTGCTGGGAGCGAAAGGAGAAGTTCTACTGCAGCTCTGTGTGCTGAAGTCCAGTTATTGCTGCTCATACTTTAACCTTCCTGTCGTCCTCCCGGGTCAAATTGACCCCGTCTGTTTTGACTGTTCCTCTCTCCATCCTTCCTACCTTCATCCCTCCCTACTTCATTCTTTCCCTCCCTCCTTCCTTCCTTCCTTCCTTCTTCCTCCCTCATTTCCTTCCTTTCTCCCTCCCTCCCTAATTCATTCCTTCCTTCCTTCCCTCCCTCCCTCCCTCCCTCCCTCCCTCCTTTCCTTCCTTCCTCCCTCCCTCCCTCCTTTCCATCCTTCCATCCTTCCTTCCTCCCTCCCTCCCTCCCTCCCTCCCTCCCTTCCTTTACTCGAGGACAACAGGAGGGTTAATTTGCTTGAGTATTTCCATTTGTGGAGAATTTGCACATTTTCTCCCGACTGCAAAGGCACATTTTTAACATTTTACTCCAGACCTGAAGACCTGATATTTAACATCTAGTGTGATAAACGAGTGTTGTTAAGTAGCAATATCCATTGAAAACTAGTTAAGCCGGTGCATATTTGCATAACCAGCCACTTAAAGAGGCTGTAATCGATATTTTTTTTAATAATAGCAATGTATCAAATGTCAGTGTGTAATGTGTTGGCTGTGGCTCGCAGTGATGAACCTACAGAGATTTATCAGCTCCTTTTCAGCTTTAAAGAGCTTTATAGTGAGTTTCAACTTATTGTTTAGTTATCTGGCTGCAACTTTAATGTTTTTGGTTCACTCTCAGTGCTCTCATAGTGCCACTTCAGAGTCTAGAAAGCTACTGTACTCTACATGTTCAGCACCAAAACAGCAAACAGACACATTTATCTGTAGATTAGCTGGTAGCATTTAGCATCTAAAGAGCCAGATATTTCCCTCAGGAGTTGGTAGAGAGTAAAAACAGAGCTAATAGAGAGTGAATATTAGACTTATATCCAGCAGATGGACAGAAACATGACTCCTAATGGATGATAATGTTGCACCATAACTGCTGGATGTGGAAATAAGCAATTTGGTAATGGACAAGTTCAACATTTTTTGCAGACAGGAAGCAATTTTTGTGCAAAGCAATGATATCATCCTACTGTCAGATCACAAAATGCTTCTATGTGTTATTCCAGAGTTCATGCACTCACAGTTACAGACTTGTTGCAGTGTCTAACAGCACCTTCAGTTCATCGTTGAAGGCTGTCTCTCTGCAAAACACCTCTGATAAAGCGTTAATCTCACTAATTTTGGTAAACAGGTTTACCCATCTGTGATGAAGAGAAGATAAATTCACAGAGTTGTGGCTTTGAAAGACTTCATCGTGTTTGTCAGATTAGAGAGAGAGAGAAGCAAAAATGCACCAACTGGATGCTTATTTACGACGCCAGCATTCAAAATATTTTCACATAAACTAAAGCACTAATGTTCTGAAAACAACTCGACTGCAAGCAGGAAAGAATCCCGACCTCACTGTTTAACTTCGGCGGAAAATCGACACTCGTATCTTACATCAGCGTTGCGTTCCTCCAAAGTGCATCGCTCCATTCCACCTCCTGTCATCTTTGCCGCTCGTCTCAGCAAATAAGAGCAACTGCTAGAAACCCCAAAACATGCTGAGATATGGAGAGCAGCACGAGCGCCGTCGCCAAGCAGTCGCTTTCTTGGCAGATCGAAAGCTCGACATGAGGACGGCCCGCTCTCCAAGTCAGAATCAGAGATTGGGCGAGAAATGAAAAGTGATTTGCCAGCCGACAGACAGAAGGACACAGTCAGGATCTGGACAAGCTGTCAAGTAGTTTTGGTGCTTCTTCATATGAGGAGATAGTTAATTTGACCCAGCAGAGAAATTGATTTTAACTCTGTTAAATTAAGTCTACTGAGGGACTCGGGGGCAGCAGTCTCATGGGTTCATTTTATCCCGATGTGGAGATGATGAGGAGCTACGCTGCCAACGGCAACTTTGTCAAGAGTCTACTGACATTTTGTACTTGCTCACTTTCTCACTCTCTAATTGCACTCACACACTCTCACACACACACACACACACACACACACACTCACACACACGTTAGACATGCACACAGTAAACTGCAGCCCCTGTGTGAAGGGCAGAAACTGTCTACCTTTTGAAAAATCATTGCTGAGCTCTGACCGGCGAGACATCAGTCAACTAGGAGCTGAGAGAGCAGACGTGGAGGAAGTCAAATTATCATTATAACACCAAAGTGGAAAATATACTCTGTTACCTTTTACAAGTACAGATCCTGCAGTCCTGGTTTCACTTCAGGAAAAGTGAGCAATTATTAGCAGTAAAATGTCCTCAATGATCCATTATTGTGCAGATTAGTTCAGTTTTTTTTTAGTGGAAGACTTTTATCTCAGATTTTTGGGCGATATTAATAGTTTCAGATCAGTTAAAGTAGAAACAGAAAGAAGAGAAAGAAACTTATAAGATAAGAAGAAAGTCAGTTGAGAAAGTTAAAAAATAGGGGATGAAAGGATGGAAGAAAATAATCCAAAGTGCAGGGAATTAAGAAGGGAAGGAAAAAATGAGAAATGAAAGAAAGTAGTGTAAATAAGAAGAGAAGGGGAGGATGCTAGAAAGGAAGAGAGTCAGATCAGTTTAAGATGGAAGGAAAGGATGGAAGAAGAAATGAGGAAGGAAATAATGGAAAAAACAGAGTGAAATGAAAGATTTATGGACAGGAAAGAAGGGGATGAATGTAAGGAAAGAAAGAATAACACAGGAAGAAGGAAGGAAACGAAGAAAGGTACAAACTGAATAAAGAAGGGATCAACATTTCTAATTTATATATACATAAAAGCCATAAAATTGAGTCTTTTATCCACAAATAAAAGAGAAAATGTCAGAAAATGATGACAATAGCAATCCTGGTGTAGTTACTATGGCAACAGATTCTTTAAACAGAAGGAAGAACTTAAGAAGGACAACAAAACAAGTAAATATGTAAGTAAATAAGTAGAGATAAAGAGGGATTATATTATATTTCTAGCTCAAAAGTAGACTAAGTTACACCACATATTGTTTATCAGATCAGATAAACTTAGCAGGAAGTGAAAGCTCTTTTTCTTTGGGAGGAGGAGGAGGAGGAGGAAGGAGGAGGATGTGGCTGCGGTCCCTGCAGAGAAGAAGCCCCGGCTCCAAATCAGCTGATTGGGATCGACAGCACAATCCACACATATGCTCGACTAATGGGGCAAATCAGCGCCGAGCGAGGAGGCAGAGCGGCAGCAGGAACAACAACATGTGACTGACCCAGGGAAGATGGCGATCATGAGGTCGGAAAAAAAAAGATGTCTGATGAGGAAATTGCTTCGCTTAACGCTAAATTGTGTTTTTCTTTTTTCTTTTTTTTTAAAGCTGAAAAAAAGGAGCAAGTGTTTTATTTGAATCTATGAAAGCGTCTGAGTTTTGACCTCCAGCGTCCACACACAGAGACAGCCGGGTCGAGTCACGTCCGGTTTGTCTCAGAGAGAGACGTGAACGTACACAAGGCTGCTCAAATTAGTATTTTCACATAGTACACACACACACACACACACACACACACACGCGCTGGATAGCAACAATAGCAACACCTGTCCACTGTCATTTATTTTAGGTTTTATTTGACCTTTTGCTTTTAGCGGGATGGTCTCTTGAGATCACAATCTTTTTTTTTTTTTGGAGAGTCTTGAACAAAATGGCAGCACAATTATGTTCCAGAAACAACACACACACACACACACACACACACACACACACACACACACACACACACACACACACACAGGCCACAGCACAGAGGAAGAGAGAGGAGAAAGAAGGAAATACAATACAAGCCAATTTTAATTTTAGGTTGTTTTTTTTTAAATAATAAATTCCAAAGTATGCTAATGCTAAGCTGTAAATGGGCATCAATGGGAGGTTTCTTTAAATATATGGTAAAACTAGAAGTCTATTTTTGTGCCTTCACATCTACTAATTTTGGCTTCGTTCACTCTGCAGTTAAAAGTGACCTGAATCAGATTTCTAATCCTCTCTAATGTGACCCATATCTGATTAGTTTCTGACAATGTGAACAGCACAAGTTGCATTGAATCTGACATTTCTAAATCCGATTCAGGCCACTTTCCATCCTCCCTCCCTCCCTCCCGCCCTCCCTCCCTCCCTTCCTCCCTTCCTTCCTTCCTTCCTCTATTCCATCCTCCCTCCTTTCCTTCCTTCCTTCCTCCCTCCCTCCTTTCCTTTCTCCCTCCCTCCTTTCCTTCCTTGCTTCATTCCTTCCTTCTTTCTTTCTTCCTCCCTCCCTCCCTCCCTTCTGTCCTTCCTTCCTTCCTTCCATCCTCCTCCATCCCTCCCTCCCTCCCTCTCTCCCTCCCTTCCTTCCTTCCTTCCTTCCTTCCTTCTTCTTTCCTTCCTTCTTCCTCCCTTCCTTCCTTCCATCCTCCCTCCCTTCCGTCTTCCTCCGTCCCTCCCTCCCTCCCTCCCTTCCTTCCTTATTTCCTTCCTTCTTCCTCCCTTCCTTCCTCCTTTCCTTCCTTCCATCCTTGACTCAAGGACAATAGGAGGGTTAAATAACATACATCTACAGTAAAACTATTATGTGTGCATCAGTTAACAGTCTTTTCCATTGTATTGCATCACTGCTATTAAATGTCAACCTGTGGAAAAGCATGAAACTGTGAGTAAGAATATATATTACATGGCTTTCATTCTCACAGATAAACAAGATACAACAAATGACATCGTCAAGCAAATATTTTTATGGTGCAGATTTAAAACAATTTGATTTGTGAAGAGGTCAAAACCCCTTTTAAGAATAAGACCTAGCTGGTAAAACATTTGTTAGTGGCAGCAGGAAAGCATCGGCCTGTTGTGTTGCAGCTTCCTGCAGTTTGCCTGGTGTGTCGTCTTCTCGGAGGAAGAGGAAGGCGTCGACGCCGGCGTTAATATTTACCCCGCTGAGGAAAGGGCACAACACTCTGCAGAAGCTACAGATGACTTTAAAATGTCATTTTCTAGTTCACTGCCCTGTAACTCTGCTGCTGCTTTAAAGAAAAACAAATAGCAGCATTTAAATCACCACCGCCTCAAACACCCAGAAACGCTCACAACTGCAAAATGTCACAGAAACACAGAGGACGCCTCTGATGTTTACAGGGTAATCCAGTCACAGCTTATGAAGAATGATTTAATGAAAAATCCAGCTGTACCCGACAATGATTTCCCGCTGGTTTGATGGTTATTTGATGAAAAACATATATTCAACCTTTTTTTTGTTAATCAAAGAAAAACACAGCTGTGTATTTAAGGTTATTGGGTCTCAACTGATTCACAAATACTTCAGTCAGAATAAATAACACATGGCAATTCCACTTTTTATACTATAAACTTTTTTTTTTTTGTTTTAAAACTCTTTATGTCCAAGTTTTATACCATCATCTATGCATAAAAAAAGGCAATGCTGAACCTGTTCATCCTTCAATTACTAAAACTAACTTCAAATATTTGCAGCCTTTCATCAGGAAGTTGTTTCTTGTCCTCAAACAAAGACATTTCAATATAATCCTGTGATTAATGTGGATTTTTGGAGGACTGATCCTTCATTGTCTGAGCATGTCAAAGAATATAATAGAAAAATAAACAGTGCAAACTAAGTTCAAAGGAGTACATAAATATGCTGTTGGAGGTGAAAAAACTCATCAAATGGCTGCACGTATTCTCCCAGAGGAATAGAGAAGATGCTTTATGTTTTCCAAAGTCGTCTGAAATACACTCCTGTTTTACTTCAAACACACAAATGAATGAATTTTAACTACATACACTCATCTGCAAGTTTATTTATCTCTATTTACTGTCTCTAAAAGTAATGTACTTAATCACATCAGTCACAACTTTAAATCATCTCTTTAGCGAGGGTTAGTTTTGTTCAGTTTTCATGGAAACAGATGTAGGAATGTGTTGATTCAACTTTAGAGGAGCTTCTAATGTTAAATTCAGCCAGTTTATATCCATGAAAGTAGACTGAATAATAGAAACACCTTTATACAACACAATACAGTTCAACACTACAAAGTACAGCATCCAAAATGGCCTTTTCGTTGAATGGACACCTCTCTGAAACAGTTTAAATAAACATAGAAAGAAGGAGAGAGGAAAGAAGGAAGGGAGGAAGGTAGGGGGGAGGAAAGAAAGAGAGATGGAGGGAGGGAGGAAAGAAGGAAGGGAAGGAAGGCATCCAAAATGGCCTTTTAGTTGAATGGACACCTCTCTAAAACAGTTTAAATAAACATAGCCCTCCTACAGACAGAGTTTATTAAGCTGCTGTTGCTTTAGACTGCATTTAGCATTTAGCTAGGTCAAACTAATTAACTGAGTGTATTTGTTGAGTTGTGTTGATGCTGTTTTAATTAGACTGTTTCCAGGAGCGAAGGGGGTCAACTGTAAATGGTCAGAGTTCTCAGTTGACTGATGTCTTGCCGGTCAGAGCTCAGCAATGATTTTTCAAAAGGTAGACAGTTTCTGCCCTTCACACAGGGGCTGCAGTTTCAGCTCAACGCTAAAATGTTTACTTTTTTTCCTAATGACTGTCTGTCATTAGGAAAAAATAAAACACCCGTTGCCTTTTATTATTAAGAAAACCATAACGATTGAATTTGTGCTTTTATTTTGAAAACAGGAAGCGAACATACCCTCGCTGTAGCTAACTTGAAACCACCGAGGTGGTGATCTGTGACGTTTGTATTTTGGGTTTTTTTCAGAAGTTGCATTGCATCTTGGGTAATGTGAGTGTGAGTAGTAGCGTTGCATCTTGGGTAATGTGAGTGTGAGTAGTAGCGTTGCATCTTGGGTAATGTGAGTGTGAGTAGTCAGCTCTTGATGCATACTCTGCATTTCTGGAGAATCTAGTAAACCATCCAGGAACTTCTCACATACTCTAAATCACATACTACACAGTTGAAACACACTACATACTTCAAATGACGTCAGAGTTAGTACGAGTAGTAGGAAAGTATGAGCTTTAGAACAAACCCATTTACTTCAGAGTGTTTATAACATAACTTTTCCTCCTTGCAGAAGTCACACTACCATCGATGCTAATTGTGCTCTCGGTCTCCATGGTGAGAGCCTCAGTCACATATGTTGGAGGTGGCATCAGAGAGTTTGTCGCTGTCTCACCTACAAAACAACACCTTTTTATATCTGCAGAGCACATGTGCAGCAGCAGTCTGTCTGGTGTATTCTACGGTGGTCCAGAACTCCCAGGCTGGTCAAGTCGTGACCGAGCCCCCCCCGCTTGGTGACCGTGACGACCGAGTCCGACCTGTCACTCACCTCTTCGCACCGCCGCCAGCCAGCGTCTCAGAGGCTGAAACCCTCATCCTGCTGTGACTGATGGGAAGTTCAGAGGTGTGTAATATCTCTGAGCAAACATTTCACTGGTCAAGCAGAACGTGTCGCACTGATCCGAAGAAAAAGGGGATTTCTGTTTTAGTTGGAAATCCTTTCCTCTTATTTTCCAGTAAATCGATGACAACCTGCAGGATGTGACAGACTGAGTCCAACCAGAGACACAGAGAAGAAAGTATAACACACCAAAAGTCATTACAGTCTGAAATTAATGTCATTTTCTGGTCAGTTTCCTTCAGGGGGGGAAGATATGTCATGTTTGATGGTAACCATGGATACAAAGTTTCATCTTTAACCCTCCTGTTGTCCTCAGGTCAAGGAAGGACAGAAGGAAGGACAGGAGGAAGGACAGGAGGAAGGACAGGAGGAAGGACAGGAGGAAGGACAGGAGGAAGGACAGGAGGAAGGAAGGAAAGGAGTAAGGAGGGAGGGAGGAAAAGAGGAAGGAAGGAAGGAAAGGAGTAAGGACGAAAAGAGGAAGGAATTTAGGAGAGAAGGAAGGGAGGAAGGAAAGGAAGGAGAAAAGGAGTAAGGACGAAAAAAGGAAAGAAGGAGGAATGGAGGAAGGAAAGGAGTAAGGAAGGAAGGAAGGAAGGAAGGAAGGAAAGAAGGAAGGAAGGAAGGGAGTAAGGACAAAAAGAGGGAGGAATTTAGGAGAGAAGGAAGGGAGGAAGGAAAGGAAGGACGAAAAGGAGTAAGGACGAAAAGAGGAAAGAAGGAGGAATGGAGGAAAGAAGGAAGGAAGGAAGGAAGGAAAGGAGTAAGGAGGGAGGAAGGAAGGAAGGGAGTAAGGACAAAAAGAGGAAGGAATTTGGGAGAGAAGGGAGGAAGGAAAGGAAGAAGGAACAGTCAAAATTGATGGGGTCAATTTGACCCGGGAGGACGACAGGAGGGTTAATGAATACTTTGCATTACTGGATTTTGCATAAAGGATATACATTAGTCACAGAAGCAGTCATTTCTAACCTACTCATGTTCTCACTTCCTCTCTTAGTCACTGAAGTTGTAACAAATCAGAGTAAATTTAGAGTCATTTGGCACCTGTTTGGGTTGCGAAGAACAATTATCTCAGCTATTATCATTAAGGAAGAATCACTTATGTTGATTCGGTGGTCCTCCGTCAGTATTTTGATGTTTGTTTAAGTTCAGGTGTGTCTCATTTCAACATTTCTACACTCCTTCCAAAACTCAAATCAGCATTTAATTAAACATAGACGTGGCACGAATAGCCCATTAATCCTTTCGTACGAGGATGAAGGGACTCATTTAAGACCTACAATGGCTTAATTTGATCCTTAGTAGCCTAAAATTGAGGTTTTCCATGTTGCATATGATCCTTAGTCTTTTTTTATGTTAATGATAAAGCATTTTTAACAACTTAATTTAAAGGCTAATTGAAGCAGCGTTTCCACTAATCTGGTAAATTAAAGACATTTGAGGCATTAATGGAGCATGAGGTTATATTAAAGGGTTTGTGGATTAAGGAATAATAAAGTCATTTTGAAGCATTTTGTTAAAGGGGGACATATTCTGCATATTTCAAGGTCTACATACATTTATATTCTTGGGCTCTATAAGAATATATTTGAATAATTTACAGCTCAAAAAAGTCTGTTTTTTCTTAAACTGGCTCTTTATGCAGCCCCTCTGTTGAGCCTCTGTCTGAAACTGGTTGTTTTAGGTCCTTTTTATATAAGGTCGCTATATATAAGGCTAATCAGAACATAACAGGAAGCTGCGTCTCAGTTAGGAGGATACATAAACAAATTATAGTAGCGATTCTTCTTTAGTGGAAATGTCAACTTCTCCGAGCTGAAATCTGATCTGAAGTGTTCACATCATATTGAACACTTTAAATTGTATTTAACCCTCGTATCGTCCTTCCTTCCTTCTTCCCTCTTTCTTTGATCCCTCCTCCTTCCTTCCTTCCTTCCTTCCTCCTTTCCTTCCTCCCTTCCTTCTCTCCTAAATTCCTTCCTCTTTTCGTCCTTACTCCTTTCCTTCCTTCCTTCCTTCCTTCCTTCCTTCCTCCTTTCCTCCCTCCCTCCTTACTCCTTTCCTTCCTTCCTCCTGTCCTTCCTCCTGTCCTTCCTTCTGTCCTTCCTTGACCTGAGGACAACAGGAGGGTTAATCTCTTCCTCCTACAAGGTCTATATGAATAATATTGGTATCATAATAAAGGTAACACTTGTGAGATACACGTAGAGGTGAAAGCATCAGCATATATGTTACTGGGTCAGACTAAATGAAGATTGAACACAGCATAAATGAAATATTTAATTTTCGCCTGACAAAACTTTACATTTTTTAGAGTGAATAACGCCTTCTGAATTATGCTGCTGTAGCCAAACAAACCTCTTGAAACTGTAGCATAACATCTGAACATTATCTGTGCCAAGTCTCATGCTAATAAAGTAAAGCACTGCAAAGTTAGAGAGATTTTAGTAGAGATATGTTTAGACACTCAACTCTGCACTTTGAATTGCCTCATTGTTAAAATATGTCTTGCCTTGCAGGGAGCATTTCTGTATATGTTCACCTCAAGTTGTGATAATGATTAGGAGATATACCCAACATCATAACAGTATACAGTGAATGAATAACAGAAAATCACAAAGAGCATAATATATCCCATTTATAGATACGACGGGAATTATACTTATCTTCTTTTTACCAACAAGATATCCAATGAAAAGACAAAAAAACAACATGTTAATCCTTTCTGACTTCATTACCCTTTATGTAGCAGCTCCAAGCCCATTGTCTCCTAATTAAGATATTAATCTCATGCAGTCATAATAACTTCCTTAAGCAGCTGGACACAATAGTTTTTAACTCAAACAGGATGTAACAGTGCTTTTTTTTGGAGGCTATTGGCAATTTTCCACTACACAGTTCCAGCACGACTCGACTCGCCTCGGCTCGGTTCCAGGAACGACCTCTTCCATTACAAAGAAGTACCTACTCAACGTGGGCGGGGTCGTCATAGCACTGCTCCGCGAAACTGCCGTGACTTCGTTTTATACGCAACACAAACACATAAACAATGGATTGATCTATCCAGAATACATCACATTGTCACAATTATTTCATGGAAAGAGGTAAAAATTATTTTATTCCAACTTTATGATCGACCGTGTACATGGACCTAGCATCACAGCAACACAAATGCTCCTTTTATAGTACGTCTATTGAGAAAACCGTGATAGACATGATGTAATTGCATGAATGCCTGGTGAGGTATGGAGCACCAAGGACGAAATTTGGATTATTATAATATATAATAACTATACTATAGGCTCATGACATATTTGGTGCTTTTCCACTACACAGTTCCAGCACTACTCGACTCGACTTGACTCGAGACGGTTCCAGGAACAACCTTTTTTCATTACAAAGAAGTACTTACTCAACGTGGGCAGGGTCGTCATAGCACGGCTCCGCGATACTGCCGTGACTTCGTTTTATACGCGAATGAATGAATGCATGGTGAGGTATGGAGCACCAAGGACGAAATTTGGATTATTATAATATATAATAACTATACTATAGGCTCATGACATATTTGGTGCTTTTCCACTACACAGTTCCAGCACTACTCGACTCGACTTGACTCGAGACGGTTCCAGGAACAACCTTTTTTCATTACAAAGAAGTACTTACTCAACGTGGGCAGGGTCGTCATAGCACGGCTCCGCGATACTGCCGTGACTTCGTTTTATACGCGACACAAACACATAAACAATGGAGGACATGGAGGCGATGGTGTACTTGCTGCTGTATGAGGCTTTCTGTCACACACAAAGCAAGAGAAGAGAAACCGAATCGCTCTAACGCTGTTGTTGGTATTTAAATACCGGCAACAGTCGGGTTTGATTCTTGTGTGGGACGGCTCATGACTCTTCCAGCGACAACTCTTCTGACCTATCAGTGGTCGGCAGTCTGTTGACGTCACATTTTAGTATCGGCTCGGCTCGCTTGGAACCTCAGCAGAGCAGGTACAGTACTAAAAAAGTAGCAGGTACCAGGTACTATCCCTAGTGGAAACGCAAAAAAACTGAGTCGAGGTGAGTCGAGTCGTGCTGGAACTGTGTAGTGGAAAAGCGCCTAATGTTCAACAGCGGATTATTCCACATTTGGTAATCTAGTGGGTATTTCTCACAGCAAATTGGTCTAAGTGTGACTGAAGTAACACAAAGTATAATGTGTGTGTGTTCATGGTTATAAAGGAACATTTCATTGGCTTCTTGATGGATTTTTAGTAGTTTTTGAAGTAGATATATATCAGGCTTTGTATACACACACACTACTTTTTAGCTTTGAACTTCATGATTCATTTGATCATGTGAAAAACATCCACTATCAGCAGACTTACACTTTATAAAGGTGTATATAAAAAACATTTCAACCAGTAGAGCACTTATATTGAACTACGTACATTTCTATTGATTCTGGTGCCACTATAATGAATTTCTTTATACTTAGCGATGAATAGGTTGTGTGTTCTATGCCTGTAAATGTGTTGGATACGAGAATCCATTTCCTCTGATGTATTTAATCAATTTCTCTCCTTTCAAAAGGCCAAAATAGTGTATGAAGACCTGAATCAACCTCTCTTGCATTTGACTTCTGAATATTTTTTTCTTGATTCTCATCATTTCAGAGTTGAAGAGGGCCAGAACAAAAAAAATATTGAAGACTAATGAAAAGACTCCTCTGAATACAGATAAAGCTTTTTATAGCTCTGAGAGGGAGCAGATGTTTCTATGTATTAGTGCGATTTAGTGGAAGTGCAGTGTGTGTGTGTGTGTGGAGACTTGAGGTCTGAATCAGGGTCATTCTCAGTTTTCCTCCTGACTCGATTTGAAAGAATCTGTTGTGCTGACGGCAGATGTTCTGCTTTTTCTAAAGAAAATAAGGAGAGGTGGATGTGACGGAGAGAGATGGTCTAAGCTCGGTGAACTTCTGACCTTTCTCTGGCTGAAAACAATCAATGAAAGGCTACTGAGAAAGTCAAATGGTCACAAGGTATGGATCAAAGTTTACCAGCTAGCAGGGTCAGCTGATGGTTTCTGGAGAAATATACCTTCATACACAGGTATGTTATTATTTCATAAGCCATTAGTGGGCATCAGTTTCTCAAATGAGTCATATGGTGGTGGAGGTCAGTGAAAACATATGTTATCTCTGCTCATATTTTAAAGGGAAGTTCAGATAGACATCAGCTCTGCATGAAAAATCTCAGCCGTCCTATTCATTTGAATGGTGGAAGTGCATTGACACAGTAGGGGACACAAGTATTCAGCATCATCTAGCGAAAAGGTTGAACCTGGCTCAACTTTTGCCGCAACACAATCTGACAGCATTGGGTTGCAGCAAAAGATTCATAATAAATAAATAATAAAATAAAATCACCATAAAATAATAAAGTGGGTAACACCAGAAATATGAGGTGGGGTATCAAGAAATTGATGCAGTGCAAAACTGTCGGATGATCGGCAAAGATGAATCAAATCAGAAGTTCTGTCTTAATACATGTTTTAATACGAGCTCGGTTCATGTCTGCATGCCTGAGACACTGACAAAGATTCACTCCAGAACACAGAGTGGGTCAAATATCTTCAGTACACAGTTTGAGCAGAATGTGATATCCTTTGTGAGGCACCTCAAGTTATTGTGGACTATATCAATCATTCTTTGACATGTTTCTTCAGACTTCTATGGTGCCCTGCTGAGTAGGGTATGTTAAGAGAGAATACATACTAACAGGTATCAAGAAATAAAAAACAGAGTAATAATAAGGATAGTCCAAGTAGTGAAACAGGCTAAAACATAAATTAAAAGACAGATGAATAAATAAAATAAAAGTCAATTGAAAGCCAAATTAAAAAGGTAGGTCTTAATGAGAGATGTGGTGATGAATATGATCTCAAATGCATTTATAATAGAGACTTTAACAATACGTTATTACTATTAAGATGCAATAAAGATGCAAATTAAGTATGAGTCTCTGTGTAGATGTTGTAAAATATCTTATGGCAGTGTAAAAACCTTGAAATGACAATGATAAATAGAGAGTGGGAGGTTGACTCTATTTGTTTATTGCATTGTCATTAAGCAAGCATTTTAAAATTGGTTGCTTGCTTGGTTGTAAACATTGGCCCACTTGGAAAAAAGCCCAAAAACAATTAGAGTTACAGTCATTGTGGTCATGTTATTATACTGAACGGGGTTGAAACCTCATTCTCCGTGTTGGTCCATCAGCACTTGACTCTTCAACTCCTCCAGTCAATCTGCTCACTCCCATTTTTTAAAAAGTTGACCCAACTTGTCATGTCATTTCTCCCCCGCAGACATGCCGCATATTAATATCCTCACTCTGTATTCGCCTTGAGGATGACTACAAAGCTTACCTCTCAATCACGACCGCGCTAATGACGGCGACCAGGTGTGATCAGGTGATTGATAGGTGGCATTTAGCCGTGATGGAGCCCAATATACTCTGTCCTCTCACCAAAGGCCCGCAGGGAGGAGAGCGAGCCACAACCTTTCAATAATCGAAAGCCTCTCGCCCGGTGAAAGGCTGATCCTTTTGTTCTAATTAACCTGTGAAATGAGTTCAGCGTCTCCCTCTATACCCGTGGCGTAAACGCTCTAATAGTCTGTGAATGGTCGAGTGAGGGAAAGAATGCCAAGAGGTGGAAGGTCCGCCGGGCGATTTTCAACAGATCGCTCTCTGTCTCTGATAGTATTAGCATCAGAAGAGAGGAAGATCAGCCGCAGTTTGATTTGAGGAATATTAACTCTGAAATGAGGCTTCTTAGACGACAAAATGACTGACGGCACAAAAGCAAGTCGCTGTTGAAAATTACTAGACTCTATAAAAGACTCCATCATCTAGCAACAACCTGTGATTAAACAAGAGCTCTTATCACATTAATTATGCTGCTTTTCAATGAACTTCACTTTTTTAAAAAGGACATTGTAAAAATCAGTGATTCTGCTTCTGCCAAGTTGATATTTAAGTGTTTCGGCTACTTCTATAATTATCATGACTTATGATGCTGTGAAAATGGTTGTGAAGGGTTCATATTGTACTTTAATGTGCCGTGCATCCTCTGTCAACAGTACTTAGCATAGCAGCCTCCTAAAATACAGGTTCTAAAAAATAGAGTAGGAAAAATATTGGTAACTAATTTGCATCTTATGTAGGGAACCTTGTAATGTCTAATAGATAACAACTCTTTTAGATTTAAAAAAAAAAAGAAAAGAAAAATGTTCACATTAAACTTTCATTAAAGTCTGTGTAAAGTCAATTCATTGATTTACTTCTAAACATATTATACATGTTGGAAAATGGTTACAGAAAATATGTGAAAAGGCTGATAACTATGCAGATAGAGCCTTAAACTGTTGTTCACCTCTCATTTTTCCTGATTTTCTGAGCCTGCAAAAAAGGGCTACTCCGTGACGTAGTGGCATACCCTTGGTCCCCCCCCCCCCCTACTATATAAGACCGAGAGGCCACTCTCCTCAGTGGTTAACCTGCATAGTGGCCAGTTATTGTTACTACATCTAACTCTACTACTACTACTACAGTCTACAGTTAGCCAGTTAGCCGCCGAGCTAGCAGCAGAAAGCTCTCAGACGTAGCGTCCATGTTTCTGGTAGAGGTGGTGACTTTGATTGACAGGTGACACTTGGTAGGGGGCGGGGCTTCAGCGTTTGGGAGCAGAGAAAGAGGCTGATTTTTACACAACTTTGAAGCCTAATTTCATATATTTGGCGATTTTTTTAATCATTCAAATTTGGCAGGGTGGTTAACAACACACTTTTCTGTGGTATGTCAAACCCAGAACACATATTTATTCTTACTTTACGCGGACGTTAACAATTTTTTTGGCCACTAGGAGGCAATCATGCGCACAACACTGACATATCATCACCTTTTAAGTTGATACATTGAATGTGCTGCTTATTTTCACATCCAGCAATTTTTATTTGGAGTTGTGTTTCTGTCTACCTGGTGAATAAAAGTCCAATGTTATAGCAACTCCTGAGGGAAATACCACTGTCACTTTAACTGCTAATTCATCCACTATATTCTCCAGCTAGTCTACAGCAAACTGTGTCTGTTTGCTCTTTGGTGTTGAGCAGGTATTGCATTTACTTTATCACACAACATTTGCAAAGCCATTTAATTTCTAGCATTTTAAACCTTCCTGCATTATTTATATCCATATTTAACTTGCTTGGAGTCTTCTTCTTCCCTTATTTTCCTGGTGTATTCCTGCATTTCTCAACATATTACAACCACCTGTAGATCAGTGGACTAGTGTGAATCTATCGGCATGTCAATCAATCAATCACTATTTATTTACATAGCACCAAATCACAGCAAAAGTTATCTCACTGCACTTTTCACAGCAGGTCTAGACTGCACCCTTTAATTAAAGAGTCTGACATGTGCATGTATTATAGACAAACAAAAAGCTAATGAAGGTCAGGCACTCCGCAGGGTGCCTTAAACTACTGTGGAAATGTGTCTGCCGAAAAAAAGAGACACTCCACTTCTGAAACACTTCCAGTGGACATTGAAGCCATCACAAAGCAAACAATTGCAGACAAAACACTAAACAGCCAGTCTGAGAGGCCAATTAATGAAAATGTAACAGCATACAATGATACGTTTTTCCAATTTTGTGGCTGCATTTAAGCTTCTAGTCTGCTGTGGAAGAACTTTTTAGTGGCCAAATATTTAAAATACAGATTTAACCCTTACATACTGTTCATATTCTACATCCTTGCAGTGTGTTGTGGGTACATTTTGATTATGATTAATGTTTCAGAGAGCAGAGAGAGTGTATTTTTTTAGCTTTTACACCACTAAACATCTCCTCTCACACAATATCATGTCCTATTTTACCTCAGACATGAAAATATAACATAGCAATAATGATGGAAATGTCTCTTTTTGGTAGTTTTGAGTCTCTTTAGTCACTCCATCTCTACGTTACCATGGTAACTAGTTGTTTTTAGTCATTGTTTTGTCTCTTTTTGGTAGCAATTAGATTTCTTTAGTCAATTTATGTCTCTTTTAGTCATTTTTTCATCTCTTTTTGGTGGTTAAATGTTATTTTATTGAAATTGTATTTTGTATTTTAGGAGAAAAAACAGCTCCTATCACACAATATCATGTCCTATTTTACCTCAGACATGAAAATATAATATAGCAATAATGATGGAAATGTTATTTTATATATAAAGTGAAAATGAGCAGAACTTTCTGGAAGTGTGAGGTTTATTGTATAACCATTAGAGCCATCAGTCTTCACTGCTACATCATAAAAAGAAATCCTCATGACTACTATCTTATTAAAACTATTAACTGTCACATCTTGGTGTAGCTGGTGTTTTATTTTGAAAAGTTATTCTCTCCTTGTGTATTTTGTTAGTTTTACTTCCTGTGTTTCCCCTGCTTTGGTTGATTGCCTCATGTGTTTCACCTGTCTTGTTTCTCTCACCTGTGTCCTGTTTAGTTATTACCTCATGTCTCTATCGGTTTTGGTTTTCAGTTCAGTCTTTGTCCGAGTCTCTGGGTTTTATTTAGTTGTTCTCTCTTGACTTGGCCAATAAAGTGCCCGTTTTCCAAGATTGTCTGCTTTTTGGGTCCACTGGCTACACAACTGTGACAATTAACTATTCATTTAACAAAAAGCCATGTCAATAGATACAGGTCGAATTCGACCCAGAAGTAAGGGCCAAAAGTCCTCAAATTTCAGGGTACAAGATTTGGGGTGTTTTTACAAGCTGTTAAATATCAAAACGGGTCAAATTTAATAAAACTATCACAAGTGAAAATAGTTAGATGTTGTTAACTGTATTGTTCAGGTCAAATTGACCCCGTCTGTTTTGACTGTTCCTTCCTTCCTTCCTCCCTTCCTCCCTCCTTCTCTCTTTCTTTCTTTCCTCTCTCTTTGCTTGCTTCCTTCCTTCCGTCTGTCCTTCCTCCCTCCTTCTCTCTTTCCTTCCTTCCTTCCGTCCGTCCGTCCGTCCGTCTGTCTGTCTGTCCGTCCTTCCTCCCTCCTTCTCTCTTTCTTTCCTTCCTTCCTTCCGTCTGTCTGTCCTTCCTCCCTCCTTCTCTCTTTCTTTCCTTCCTTTCTTCCTCCCTCCCTCCCTCCCTCCCTTCCTTGACTCGAGGACAACAGGAGGGTTAACACAGTTGTTTGTATGGTGCAGATATTTCTTCAGTTTCTGTGAAGGGTCGAGTGAGTTGAGTTTGTCAACTGATAACTCAAGTCCTGAGTTATCACTGAGGTTGCCATGTTTTATTGTATAAGACACATACACACAGACAGAAGCAGCAGCAGCAGCAGCAGAACAGCCGCTCACTAAACCATAAAACCTCACTCATCCTTGATAGTTTTGATATTCTGGAGTTTTTCTGCACCACCAATCCCCACTGAGCTTGTATCTATTTCTGCAGACGGGAAGCAGCGAAAAAGACTTGCAGGAAAGAAAAAAAAAAAGAAGAGAGATGAGGAGTGAGGTGGAAAAACAAAACAAATTCTCCGACATGATGCCTGAGGCGGAGAGGCTCTGCAGGCAGACCGTCTCTCCTTCATCTTCCTGCCGAACTGAGGAGAGGATTTTCAAACGCCGTCAGAAGCAGAGGGCATCCCCGCTAACAGGGAAGAGGGCCGGTGGCGACGCTGTCAGTCAACGTGCGAGCTGAAGCGGCTCATCTCTCCGCGTGTTCAGCTTTTTATTTATACCCTGTTACTGTCGGAAGGCCTATGGGCCACCTGACAACACTATAGTGTGTGTGTGTGTGTGTGTGTTGGTGGGGAAGGAGACAATTTAATGCAGGTATTAAAATCAGCATCCAATCAAACTACCATGGATGAGTTGAGGCAAAGTACGAGGAGTGCTGTTACTAACCCTTTCATGTATTTTGAGTATTGATGCATGCGTCAATAGGTTTCATGTCAGAGCTATTGATCCATCTCATGTTAGATCATGATCTACTGCTGCCATGTTTGCCTCTCTGCTCCATTAATTCAGATAATTCCCACAACACTGATTAAATAATTAACAGTATAGTGCAATGTGAACGCTGGATGTTTTTGCAAATGATACCGTGGTAATTAAAGTAGATTTACAAGGACACATTCACCACATACATCATGCCACATTTCTCTCCCCTAGCTGATATTACCTTACCTTTTTTTACATTTGAGAACTATAAAAACACCCTACACACATTTGCATTGGCTGAACTTTTCCCTGATGTGACCCACAGTATACAACACTGAAAATACATGTTGAATTCTCCATATAGTGAATGTGAATGTCTTTTCTCTATAAATGAATATAATACATTATGTTTGCTCTCTGACAGCTTCATGAAGGACTGATGAGGGAATTTATGAATGTGAATTGGTGTCGAGACTAATTATGAGTCACTATATGTACAGTGGTTTAAGTGAAGCTCATTCAGTGAAGTTTTTAGGGGCAGGACCTCACACCACAACTCCTCTGTATCCAGCCTTTTCTTATAAATACCACCTTGCCCCTTTCCTCTCAATCTCCTCTCCTAGTTTGTGCCCCACCCTTTTTCTCTTTGCCTGTTTCTTCCTCTTCCTCTTGGGGGGGATTTATGAATGTGAATTGGTGCCGAGACTAATTATGAGTCACTATATGAACAGTAAGGGTTAAGTGAAGCTCATTCAACAAAGTTTTTTGGGGGGCAGGACTTCACCTCAACTGCTCTGTATCCAGCCTTTTCTTATAAATACCACCTTGCCCCTTTCCTCCCAATCTCCTCTCCTAGTTTTGTGCCCCACCCTATTTCTCTCTGCCTGTTTCTTCCTCTTGACTTCCTATAAGCCTCCCCACAACGCAGTCAGCAATTCTCATAAGTCATTTTTCTTAATAAATCATTTAAATACCTCTTATTGATGTTGTGGCCCTTGCTAGTGAATTACTTTTCATATTGATATTGGTGATTATGGACCTGATATTAGTTGGTATGTTATGTTTATGTTCAAATAAAATAATTTTAACGAGGTTGCTACTTTAACCCCAACAATGATCTGTCTCTAAATAAGTTGTTTTTCTATCTAAACCTAACAAAGCTTAACCATTGTTATATCTGATCATGAAATTAGTTCATTTTTATGGAAAGCACTTGCTAATTATGTTTTTCTGAAGAGCAATTAAATCACATTTGTACCTAACATTAAGTTAACACCTTCTAATGATGTGACATATAACAGTGTAACATATAACACGTATATATAGACATGTATATCTAATGACATACCGCTAAGAAACATGCTCATTAACACACATACAACAGGAGACTGCATATTAAACAATGCAACACTAGAAAACGCACACAGAGATGCTGGAAAATGAAAGTGAGCTCATTAACGTGACAGCAGTTTGTTTGTTAACATTATAACAGTGTGGGATGATGCTGAGCTGATTTTAGACTTCCAGATGGATCTTTTGATCTATTCCTTCGCTGGTAGATGCTGCAAACACACACACACACACATACACACACACACACAAACACACGCAGATATAATCAGGTGTTTTCAAATCACTAATACCCAGGGCCGTCTCGTTAACATGCAGCTCTGCTGAAGGTTTGTTTTGAGTCCAGATACAGCAGACGATCCAACCTTTTCTGGCATCAATCTGCTGCTGTTGGCGCCTCAACCAGCCAAACAGAAATATAGATTTCAGCCCCCCTACACACACACACACACACACACACACACACACACACACACACACACACACACACACACACACACACACACACACACACTCTCTCTCTCTAACATTTACACTTGCATGCATATTACCTTTGGCTGTTATTATCACATCGCACCCACTCAGTGATTCGGTGTTTTGGTTGAGTGGCCAGGGGCTTGAAGTATTGAGTCCTATTACAGCGGTCCGAGCAGAGCGGGACAGCATCAATGTAAACTTGGTAAACAGTGGAGCAGGTGGGGGTGGCAAGGGGGGGGGGGGGGGACTCTGGCTGTTTGTGCTTCTCTCGGGCGGCAAAATGAGCACAGACTTTCAAATGTCATTTGTGGTTGCTGGGCAGATTAAATAGATTTGTATACATTTGGGGCGAAAAAGAACAAATCTGATAGAAGAGAGAGCAGCTCCTGGCTGTTTGGCTGCAGCTAATAAAATTGGTTGTATCTCTGTCTGGATTGTTGAATGGATAAAAATAAACAAGCACAAACACATTTCCAAATCCTCGCCTGCACATAAACATTCAAATAAATCTTCTAGACTCTAACCTTTAAAGTGTAATCCAAACCTTCATCTTAAAGATACTCCAAACCTTCCTCTATATACAAATTTTCCTTCCAGAGCTTCACATCTTCTGTCAAACATTAACCTCTATCAAAACCTCCACTTTAATCAAGGTTGTCTTCTGATCCTCAAGCCATACTTTTAATTATTGACACTTTAACCCAAACCTTCAACATTGTCCAAATTTTCTCTCAGAACTAAATCTTCATCCAAATCTTCCAAGCTTTAGTCTTTATCCTTTTACTTTTATTAAAAATCACCCAATACTCTCAAATCTTCAATATCATGCACATTTTCCTCCATAACTAAACCGTCACCCAAATCATCTTCCAAACCTCAATGCCATATTATCCAAACCTTCAGAAGTTAACCTCTATCTGATTCTGAGTTTTATCCACCGATTCACTTTCATCCAAATCACCTGAACAAAAAAAACTGAAATCTTTACCAAAGGCTTTCATCTTCCAAACCTTCACCTACATCTTAAACTTCTTCATTCAACTTTATTCAAGTGCCTGATTTCAACAGTACCTTTTATTCAATCATCATACATATTTCAATACAATTTCATCCAAATCTTCAGCTTCTTCCAAACCTTCACTTCAAAATCTGTCATTGCAGACCTTTTTTCCCCCCTACAAACATTCACTTTCAACCAAACTTTCAAATCTAACCCTTTCTCTATGTTTTATTACCACGTGAAACCCTAACCCTAACCCTTTAAACTACATTAAATCAACTTAAAGTGAATCATTTTTGTCATTAAATCTTCACCTGGAACTATTTTTAATGATTAAAGGCTCTCATTAGTTGTTTTCATATATGAACTCTGAACTGGATAATCAGGTTCATACATTTTCCAGAGTTTCCTTTTCACACCTGTTGAACACATCAGATGCATTTTCAGTGAATGGAAATGCTACATTTGTTTTAGACGAGGGGTGCAGGAGGCAGGACATGACACTGAAAGTACACTGTGGTTGTAATTCAGCATTTTTTAGCTTTTCACCTTAAAGTCTGTGTAAAGTAAGAATAAATATGTGTTCTGAGTTTGACATACGAAAGAAAAGTGTGTTGTTAACCACCATGACAAATTTGAATGATTAAAATAATCGCAAAAAATATATGAAATTAGGCTTCAAAGTTGTGTAAAAATCAGCCTCTTTCTCTGCTCCCAAACGCTGAAACCCCGCCCCCTACCAAGTGTCACCTGTCAAAGTCACCACCTCTACCAGAAACAGATGCTACGTCTAAGAGCTTTCTGCCACAAACTCAGCTGCTAGCTTGGCAGGTAACTCAGCTAACTGGCTAACTGTAGACTGTAGTAGTAGTAGTGTGTGCTGAATGTATTTATACCTCTACAACAGCAGGGGCGGGTTTATGCTAATAACTAAATCCTGAACACAGAAATCTTGAAACACAGTTTGTGAAGCCTAGCTCCACAATTCAAATCTAAATGGCTGAAATGCTTTTTACACCTTTTTTAGAAATACATTTATGACCTATTTAATGTGTTTAGAAGAAAATGTCTGAATTCACTTTACACGGTCTATAAATAAAACAGCTTTTATGTGACAAAGTGATTGATTGGGGGGCATATTTAAGGGTAGAGTATAGCTGTGTGCACATGATCATACCTTTTGTTTGCTTTATCCTGAGTTAAGCCAGTTATATTTGATTGCTTGTATTCCCTTCACCTGGATTAAATAAATCAGCTGCTGGAAGTCAAAAATGTTGTATTTAAGTTTATGTTCTGTTTGTTCAACAGTTATTTGATAAATGGCTCAATTCATCTCCCTTACTGCTGGATTTTGTTGCACTTTTGGCAGCAAGCAGTTGAAGCCTCCTAACTCGCTGTGAATGCTGCTGTATTCATACACAAACTCAAGCCGACATTACTCAGACTTTCAATTAAGGAGCTGACAGGGAAAAGTCCATTTGACGTTCGGTTTGACTGATTCATACATTTGCATTCACACATACAGCTCCTCTGGATAATCTCCAGAAATGTCAGGGTTGCAGTGAATGTGTGAAAGGTGTAACGGTCTCTAAACTGTATATACAGCTTGGCTTCCCTCTAAATTTAAACCATTTTCTCTTCCTTCATTCCTTTCAAGTTTCCACTTCCTTACAAACTTTCAAACTCATCCAAATTTCGGTTTCCACCCCCCCGAACTACGCAGCTGTGACTGTCATTTATTACCGAGTGAAAGACAGCGGTAATAGAGCCACAGCTGTAGGCTACATCACACCACACCTCATCTATTCCTTCTCAGTTTACACCCTTTCCCAAAGGTTTAACACATTGACAAATGTTCGAAATGTCCTCCATTGACTGACAACAGCTCCGACATCGACCAAGAGTCTCTGGAGATCAACATAGCTCGAATGTCGACTGTTTAGCAGCATAAAGCAAAACCTCATTAATGGAGTCTTGGAGAGGAGAAAAAAAAACACTCAATTTAAGGAGCTGAGAGAAAAAAGATGCAGAATATAAGATAGACAGAGAGAAATAATAATTCAAATGAACAAGACCAAGTAAGAGGGGAGGGAAGTGCAGCAGAAGGAAATAATGAGAGGAGGATAATCCCAGGTAAAGTCGGCGAGGAAAGTGAAATAAGAGAACAAAATAAAGAAAGGTGGAGTGAAGGAGGAAGGTAAAGTGAGCCAGTTAAGTACTCGCTGTTTGCATCAGGGAGCTGCAGGCCTGAATGACAAAGTCCCCATTAAACCAAGATGGAGTCTCCCGCCTGCAGCAAAGCGCAGCCAGCGCTGAACTCGCTCAGGTGGATCCATTACAGAGGCGTAATTAGAGAGAGAACACATTGATTTCCACGGCCGGGTCACTGCTGCAGTTTACAGGAGAGACACTGAAAACCTCTACGGGAAGCTAACTGATTTTTGATGGGCTCTAACACACAGAATGAATTATTACAAATGGATTTCTGCTCATGTATTTCTCCGTATTCAACATTATCTTTGTTTGTCTCTTTGCAAGTTGCCATGTTTAGCATCACAAGTCAAATAGCAGATGAATAGATCTCCATTAGTGTAAAGGGCTCGATCACATCAGGAAGTAAATGATAGAAATGTGCCCCAAAATCAGTTAATTTCAATCATGTCAGACTCGTAAGTTCAGCTTCTGTGGGGTTAAAGGTGTAGTGTGTATGATTTAGTGACATCTAGTGGTGAGTTTGGAAATTGCAACCACTTGAATATTCAACCACCTCTCTTTACAAGGAAGGAGGAGAAGGAGAATCTAGGAGAATAACCATGAAAAATACAATACTAGAGCCAGTGTTTGTCCATCCTGGGCTTCCTTAGAAACATGGAGATGCAACATGGCAGCCAAAATGAAAGATAGGATAATGAAAAGACAACAATTCTCACTTTTTAGGTGATTAAACACTATTTAAAACATACTTATAAATATATTGTATTCCATTTCTGCCACGTTTGTTTTGCTAGATGCCACTGAATTGTACACACTGCACCTTTAATGCTCAAATTTGGGATAGAAGCGCTGTATAAAGGCAGCCATTTACAATTTTACCATCTTGACCATGCAGAGCCCAAAACAGAAGCTTCAGATTTTACTAGCTATGTTACACCATCCACATTTATTTAACCCTGTTATGCTTAAAGGTAGAATATGTAGAATGAGCAGAACAACGCCATCTAATATCTCGAGATCGTAGTCGCAACAACCAAAAAGTAATTCCAGCAGTCGGGTTGCCAGGTCCGGTGCCGAGTGCGTCAGTCGATTAGCCAGCGTCATGTCAAGTGATGAATCATACAGAGTAGCGACTAATTTCGACCAATTAATTTCTACAACAGTATTTAACGTTAGCCAGTGTTCAACTGGAAGTCTTTCTTTGAGTGGTGTGTAATCGATTAGCTAGCTAGCGCCCAACTCAAAATGATATGCTTGTTTCTGTAGCCTGATCGGCGTGAGCAGACCAGTCAGTAAACTACACGATAATGCCCATAATGCATTTCGTTCCTACCCAAGCTGAAATCAGCAGGCTGAAGCGGATTTTATTTTAGCTCTAACTCTGTAAATATACCACTTTATCCACATTTCTGACCTTTAATTAATTTATTAATTAAATATACTAATATAGTTAGTATATAAATAGTATATAAATATACTAATTTGTCCAAATAACACCTGTTTAAAGTTTTGTTCCTGCGAATTCGGAGCCACTCAAGTTAGCCGTAGCGAGTAACACACTTCCGGTCATTTTCACAAAATAAAACACCCGTTGCTTTTTATTATTAAGAAAACCATAACGATAGAGTTGGTACTTTCATTTTGAAAACAGGAAGCGAACATACCCTCGCTGTAACTGACTTGAAACCTACAGTCTATGCTTGAAACCACCGAGGTACATTACATTGTAACGCCGGTGAGAGTAGCAGTTAAACCTGGGAAGCGTACCCGTGTTCCCCGGGTCCTATATTGCCCGATCGTGGCTAACTCGGTTGCTAGCTCGGCAGCTACCTCATCTGCTAACTCAGCGGCTAACTCAGCTAACTGGCTAACTGTAGACGTGTAGTATTATTTATTTATTTAATTTTTTTTAAATTTAATTTAATTTAATTTAATTTTATTATTTTGTCACTTGTTCTGTCTTATTATCAGCTTGTCAATCATGCAACAGTACAGCACTTTGAACTACACTAGTCTGTATCAAAAGGTGCTATATAAATAATGTTTGATTGATTAATTGATGAATATAAATTGCTCAGTTAGTAAAGTAAGCTCTCCAATCTCCAATCTCCAAACTGTGAGCTCTTGTAAAAAAAAAACCTGAGCATGTTTCCAGCTGGCTGGAGTAGTCGCCATGACACCAAGTAGCACCACCTGTGTGGAGATCATTATTATGTGTCACTTTCTGCAGCATGATGCCACACTAAGGCCCGTACATGTGTTCAGCAGCACCACAAGCTGGGGAACAAAGCACAGTGGAGACACTTCAGGCAACAAGCACAATTATCTGCTGTTGGACGAGTTTCAAACATGATTTCAGGCCTGATCTGACGGCTGACTTCCTGCCATGCTTTATAAAGACTTCCTGTCCAGAAGGCGGCGTCATTTTAACCTTCCTGTCGTCCTCCCGGGTCAAATTTACCCCGTCCGTTTTGACTGTTCCTTCTTTCCTCCCTCCTTCTTTCTTTCTTTCCTCCCTCTTTCCTTCTTTCCTCCTTCCCTCCTTTCCTTCCTTCTTTCTTCCCTCCTTCCCTTCCTTCCCTCCTTCTTTCCTCCCTCCTTTCCTTCTTCCCTCCTTCCTTCCTTCCTCCCTCCTTTCCTTCCTCCTTCCCTCCTTTCCTTAATTCCCTCCTTCTCTCTTTCTTTCCTCCATCCTTCCTTCTTTCTTCCCTCCTTTCCTTCCTTCCCTCCTTCTCTCTCTCTTTCCTCCCTCCTTCCTTCCTCCCTCTTTTCCTTCCCTCCTTTCCTTAATTTCCTCCTCCTCTCTTTCTTTTCTCCATCCTTTCTTCTTTCTTCCCTCCTTTCCTTCCTTCCCTCCTTCTCTCTTTCTTTCCTCCCTCCTTTCCTTTCTTCATCCTTTCCTTCCTTCCCTCCTTCTCTCTTTCTTTCCTCCATCCTTCCTTCTTTCTTCCCTCCTTTCCTTCCTTCCCTCCTTCTCTCTTTCTTTCCTCCCTCCTTTCCTTCCTCCCTCCCTTCCATCATTTCTTCTTCCTCCCTCCTTTCCTTCCTACTTCCTCCTTTCTTTCCTTCCTTCCTTTCTTCCTTCCTTCCTTCCTCCTTTCCTTCCTACTTCCTCCTTTCTTTCCTTCCATCCTTCCTTCCTTCCTTCCTTCCTTCCTTCCTTCCTTCCTTCCTTCCTTCCTTCCTCTTTCCTCCCTTCCTGCCTTGACTTGAGGACAACAGGAGGGTTAAACTGTCCAAGCATGACCCAGTTTAAAAAGCGGTAGAAACACATGGTCTACACGAGGTACCGGGAGGAAGAAGGGCTTTAACAATCAGGTGTCTTCATGAATAATTTATGTATTCGTTCACTTATTTATTTATTTATTCTTTATATGTTTTTGTAAATATGTATATATGTATGGGAAGACTGATTGTTAATGGAGTAGTGGAGAGTGGTTAGGTTTAAATGAGCACATGCTTCATCCTACTCCTTTTCAGACATGTTGAGTTCACATTATTATTGTTGTTTTGACTATTCTCATTGTGTTTGAAATGCATTTTTAATTTCTCCTAATTATTTGGGATTAGTAAGACCTGAGAAGTACAAAAACTAAGCATTGTCTTTGAACTGGAAGTAGCTTTAAAAAAAATAATATCCTCATATGGGGATACTAGGTCTATTTTAAAGTATAATACAATTAATTCAACAGTTTATAAAACAGATTATTTCGTCACATTCACACCTTCCCTTTGCATGAAAGATAATCAAGTCCCAATGTCAATCAAACTACAATCATATTAAGCATAAATAAATAATAATAATAATAATAATAATAAAACAAGTTTCAACCATATAATTTGACAAGTACCTTTTTCTACACTGATTTTCAAACTGTAATGCACTTTTGCGACCACTAGGTGGCACAAAGAGAAAACGAGGATGGAAAACGAGGACAAGGGGTCAAAGTTCAGCAGAATAAAGTATATAAGATCAAGCAAAGCCAAAATGTAATGTCCCCATATGAGGACGCAGGGTCGCAGGAAGTTAAATTGTCAAAAACCAAACACATTGCATGAAGAGAAAGTTGTGGGTTTGCTTCTAGTAGAGAAAACTGCTACGAAGACACAAGTTGAACATTTTTATTGAACAAAAAAAAAATGGGCACATTTCTGAAAACAGTACGACTCCATAAACATACACAGTAGAAAGTAGGTGAGTTTGGCATTATAAGGAGGTAGTGCAAACTGCACACACATACAGATTCACTCTCATTGGTATGTAGCTAACGAGTAGCCTGACTCTGTCCAGAATACAAAAAGCATGCATATCAACTATCTGCCTTATTTACACAATGTATCTCACTTGTTTAACCTGGACATGTTACACTTGAAAATTGAATACAACATAGAATAAAATAGATATAAATAGAATAAAATGATATAAAAACCAAATATTAAAACATAAAAACTCAAGTTAAAGCTATAACACAGAGATGTCAAACTCATTTTCATTCAAGTGCCACATACAGTCCAATTTGATCTAATGTGGGCCGGATCATTAAAAAGATGGAAGGAAGGAGGAAGGTAGGAAGGAGGGAAGGGAGGAAAAAAGAAAGACAGGGAGGAAGAAAGGACAGAAGGAAGGAAGGAAGGACAGAAGGAAGGAAAAGAAGACAGGGAGGAAGGAAGGACAGAAGAAAGGACAGAAGGAAGGCAGGAAGGAAGGAAGGAAAAGAAGAAAGACAGGGAGGAAGGAAGGACAGAAGGAAGGAAAGAAGGAAGGCAGGAAGGAAGGAAGGAAAAGAAGAAAGACAGGGAGGAAGGAAGGACAGAAGGAAGGAAAGAAGGAAGGCAGGAAGGAATGAAGGAAAAGAGGACAGGAAGGACAGAAGGATGGGAGGACAGATGAAAGGAAGTAAGGAAAAAAAGACAGTGTGGGCCGGTGTGGACCCCTCTGCGGGCCGGTTCTGGCACACGGGCCGCATGTTTGACACCCCTGCTATAACATTACCTCAAATTGAAATTAAAATCCAGATTCAAATGATAGGTCTCCAATTTCCTTTTAAAAGTACAGAAAGAGTCATTATAATATCCAGAGACAATGAGTTAGATATATATAAAAAAGCAGAAGGCAGTCTCACCACTATTTTTAAGGAACATTTAAAAGAGAGGTGGTGGAGGACTTCAGTGAGTGGAGCATAAAATGTAAGAAAATCTCTGTAGTAAGGAGGAGTGAGGTTGTTTAAAGCTTTATAAACAAGTAAAAAAAAATCAATTCTAAAAGATATATATAGCCTGTGCCTTAACGAGCGAGGTGATGCTTATAGACTTTTTAGGTACTGCAATAAAAAAGGGAATTACAACAGTCTAAATGGCCAATAATCAAAGTGTGAGTCGGCATTTCAGCATATCTCTGAGTTTAAAAAAACAACAACCCTGTAATTGGCAATATTTCAGAAATGTAAAAAAAAAAAAAGGATGTTTTAATTACCTTGTTAAGAAATGAGAATCCAAATGTAGTCTAAAAAAGTCGAAAATGTCTTCCAGGTTTGAGATGTGTGCTTTAATCTGTTTGCTAAGACCACCACACCCTCACCAGCACCCCCACCCGCACCCACACCCACACCCGCACCGAGCATTGATTGCAGTTTTTCTCTCATGCTGCTTTAAATTATTAAAAAGAAATTTCAGTTTTCTCCTCATTTAATTGTAATTCCATCGATGTCAGTGAGACGGGAAGCAAAATGAAACCATAGCTTGACTGAAATGTATTCTGATTGAAAACTAAAAAAGGATAATTAGACATATTAATTGTTAATTAGTAGTCATAGTCTATGTAATAAGTATAAGTATATGTTTGGTGATAAAAGTGACAATATATAATAATAAGAGTTCCAGCACATATAATGATAGTTCCTAGCAACAGCAGAGAGAGATTAAATGAAATATTAGATATCTAGTAGGAAAGAAAATATGAAAATAACCAGAATATAAACAGAAAAACATGTTGAGACAAAGAAATAAATGAAAAATATAAACAATAATCTTCATCCTCCAGGTCTCTCTCTCTCTCTCTCTGCCTTTCCTTGTGTTTTATCTTCTGTTTGCTCTTTCATATATGTGAGAATCTCTCCATCTATCTGTCTCTGTCAGCCCACTTTCATTTTCCTGCATCTTCTCCACCATCTCTCATTATTTCTCTCTCTCTCTCTCTCTCTCTCTCTCTCTCTCTCTCTCTCTCTCTCTCAGCCTCTCAGCCTTAATTGAAGCAGTGGCAGCGGGGCGAGTGAGGCGATACCTGATTAGGAGGTTAAACCAATGGTGCGGCCCGATGGCAAATCCATCTGCTAATAAAAACAGGGAGGCGATTACATCTGCACAAACGCGCTTCACTCTCGCCCCTTATTTGATTTTCAATTCAAATGTGTTTTATTGGCATAAAAATCTAAAGCCTCTTATCAAAGCACAAAAACATCTGATGCATCTTTCACTCCGTTTCCATCTCACTGATCCCGTTGCCCATTTTGCAGTGCATTTTTATGAACAGGATTGTATTGTATTAACATCGCCTCACATGAATACATATCAGAAGACCTCCGATCCTGCAAGCCTCCACTCCTAATTATACAATTAATAGAGATTTTGGAGGTTTATTGATTCCTTTGTGCTTAATGTGTCTGTGTTTATATGAAGCTGTTGGTCACTTACTGTAATATTTACTGTATTTTGGGACTTATAAGTCAACAAAATACAGTTTATGTCGCAATCTGTCCTTCCACATATGGTCATGTTTTGATTACATTGTCCATGTACCGACTTGTGGTACATGGACAATGTAATCATTGTCCATGTACCACAATTACCACGATTAAAACCCTTTAACTTGTTCCTGTCTGAAGTCTGCTTTTTAGGTCCATTATTAGTTTGTGCCTGATAGCTTAAACTTTTAATCACTGAACATTTGTTTGGTTTGCAGATACTCTTACAAATCTGAATTGCCTCTTTTTAAAGGTATTACTCTCAGGTGATAATAGCGTTCCTTAGTTCTTCCATTAAAGAACTCTTCAGATTATCACAGAGGAGTTGCAACCTAAAAGCAGTTTATGAGTTGTTTGCTTTCAGGATTCAGTTTAGTCTATGTTGTGGTCGTTCTTCATTTCAGACAACAATCTCCTGTCTCCATCTTGTTGAATGGGTGATAGACTTTAAAAACAACAAGGAAGCACGATGGAAATACAAGCTAAATACACATGTTGTATTGATTCACATGTGATTTCTGAATTTTAAGTTCACATGTGAAAGACTGAATTTCACATGTGTTTTTTTCACAAGGGGAAACTTTATCATGCTATTCCTTCCAAGTGTCTGATGTGTTGTATTTTAAAATATATTAAAGTGTCCCTCCGTGGCCTTAAAAGCATTTTCTCCAATAGACACCATTATAAAAGAGTAAACCTGTTGACAGGACGATTCAAACTGCAAACAAGGTAAATTATTACTATTCGAATCATGTTAAGTTTTTAATCCATTAAGGTTTTATATTAGTTAAACTTCCCTTGAACCTAGAAAATTGATTTTAAAGTGTGAGAAAAACTTGCCATATTTCAGACAATAGCATTTTTTAAAATTTTGTGTTGACAGCTTGTGTTTGTCTCTTCCATTACTTTGTGCACAAACCAGCAATGTTGGACCTCTCTTGCAGCTGAATGTGTGCAAATCTCCTCAGCCTGGTTCCAGCATTTGGTAGAAACCATAAAACCAGAATAGGGAATAAAATATGTCATAGCAGCAGTGTAATGCCTCTGGTGTTGTAATAACATGCTCATGTGGGTGTAATGTGTGGCTGTCCACATATATTTGGCCCTGAAATTCTCTCTGGACCAAAATGCTGGCATAGACGTTAAATCCATCTTTCAACATCGCCACTAGCAAAGCAAAAAATCTGGGCGTCTTATCAGCTTGAATCAGGATTGAGAGTCTCAGTTTGTCCAAATTAAATACTGGTGTCAGCTCGGTCACTGGTTTAAAATCTCTTCCTCCTCCTCCTTCTCCTTCTCCTCCTCCGCACAGGAAGTGACTGATCCAAATATCCAAATCCAAATATTTCTCCTTAAAAACAGCCGTTCAGACTTTTTCCTCCAACTGTTTCCTGTCACACAGGCTCATTAAATAAGTTACACTTGTCACCTTAAATAGAGTCTGAAATATGTTTATATAGATTTCGCTGCGGATGTCTTTTCTTCTTTTTCTTCTCATCTTGTAAAATAAAATGTGTATTCATATGGGAGAGGGGTTTTTTTTTGTTTCATCAGTTACTACAGAACTCCTCTTTTACTCCCTCTAGCTGAGGTTACACTGTTGTTTTAATGGGATTTCTTCCAACCTGTTTACACACATTTGTCTTACTGGAGCCTGTTAAATTGGGGTTCTTCCCCAGGTGATGCTGGACCTGCTCATAAAACTATATAAAATGTGGGATTAAACCTTGTGTGTGTGTGTGTGTGTTTAGACCTCTGTACAGTAGATATATACGAAACTACAACTTTCCAATTGTTTCTTTAAATTAACTTTAGAAGAAAAAACAGATTTCGTAACATCCTCCGAAAGGTAGAAAACTAAATCCCTATACGGTCTCCAGGCCTCTGACATCTAACCTCTGGCGAGTGTAGGAGTAAGGAGGTTCTGGCAGTGTTTTATATCAAGAGGCACAAAGTCGGTCGTTGTCTTTCTCTAGTTTATTCAGTCATCTGCAGACGGACTCCTTGTTGTCTCAACCGTCAGATGGCATGAATGATCCCAGAGCAGAGGAAGTTGTCAGATTATATACAGTACATTATCTTGTGAAAGGAAGAGAAATTGAAGTTTGCTGGCGTGCAAACTTAGAGCATGGGCCTTCCTGTTGACGGCCGGGGCCGCCCTAGCGTTGATTTAGGCCTCTGGGATATCTAGTGTCCAGGTTACTGATCCAGAGTCTTTCAGTCAGGACTCTCTGGTATGTAGTCCAGTTTGGGTTGCTTTGGATGACCGAGGCTTGCACCGACGGCCATCCATGCTTCAAAAAATGGCTGACCAGAGGAGTGTGAGACCTTGTTCTACCGTCAGAACAATGTAAGCACAATAGTCACGTCATAATGTGTGTACAGTCAGGTCAATGGTTAGTCAGTAGATTATAACATACATGATGTTCAGACTATAAGTGGTGTCATGGTCGGCAGATTATGACACACACATACACCTAATCATATGACATAGTTACTCATTTGTATCAGAGAAGATGAATAATAAGATTTCCCATTACATTAGATATAAACTACAACTTTCCAATTGTTTCTTTAAATTAACTTTAGAAGAACAAACAGATTTCGTAACATCCTCCGAAAGGTAGAAAACTAAATCCCTATATGTTCTCCAGCCCTCTGACATCTAACCTCTGGCGAGTGTAGGAGTAAGGAGGTCAGGTATGGATCAGGTACTGGAGGCTGACACAGCTGGAACAGCAGGAATCGGCTCATTTCATGGCCGATGAACGTGGCTTCGGCTGCAGAAACATCTTATTATTTTCCTGCTGCTGTTGGAGGATCTTTAAACCGACAGGAAGGTGGACTGAGCGCTGAGAGAGTCTGCAGAGTCCTCCTTCAGTTTGAGCTTCTTCTGCTCTCTTTCTCTGATTGTTATGTGTTCATCACTACTGGAGTCATAGGTGAGCGAGGAAACACAGAATCAACAACAAAAAGCTCCATTTCCACCTGGTACGAACTTGTGATCTGTATCTGGAAAATCACAATTTCAGGTCTTTGCATTTACACCTGTTATTAATGTTCTCATTATCTCACCTCTGCCCCCAGGTGTGTGAAGCCAAAGTATCCTTTTTTTGGCTTAACCCTCCTGTTGTTCTCGTGTCAAGGAAGGAAGGAAGGACGAAGGAAGGAAAGGAGGGAGGGAGGAAGGAATGGAGGAAAGGAAAGGAAAGGAGGGAGGGAGGAAGGAAGGAAGGAAGGAAGGAAGGAAGTAAGGAAGGTAGGGGGCAGGAAAGAGAGATGGAGGGAGGGAGGGAGAAAGGAAAAGAGGAAGTCAATTAGGAAGGAAAGAAGGACAGATGAAAGAAAGAAGGGAGGGAGGTAGGGGGAGCAAAGAAAGAAAGAGAGAAGGAGGGAGGGAGGGAGGAAAGGAAGGAAGGAAGGAGGAGGGAAGGAAGGAAAGGAGGGAGGAAGGAAGGATGGGAGGAAGAAAGAAGGAAAGGAAGGAGGAAGAAGGAAGTAAGGAGAGAAGGAGGGAGGGACGGAGGAAGGACAGACGGAAGGAAGGGAGGAAAGAAGGAACAGTCAAAACAGAAGGGGTCAATTTGACCCGGGAGGTTAAAGTCTATTTCCTTTAAAGTAAAACTCATAAGTTCCTTAATTGCGATTCGGCTGTGATCATTGTCACCGAAGCCTGCGGGATTAGCTCAGAGCTGTGAGGTGATTTCAGCATCATAACAGAGTAACAGTCATAACTGCAGGTCATTTGACACCCACTGGCCCCAAAAGACTTCTTCGCCGCACACAACAGGAAGCAGCTATAAAACTACCCTGAAATGACTCTGTATTATCACAATTTGATCCATTGAGTCCAATAAAAGCTGAAAAGACATTTATATGTGCAGGGAACCAACAAGAAGCATGTTGTCAACACACTCAGCTGGAGAAGGATTGTAATAAACCTGTTCAACAGATCCAAAAACATGGAAGACTGATTCATATTTATGGATTTATTTAATTTTAAGCTGTTGATGAACTTCCACTCCCAAATGCATCAGGACTGAACTCAGAGTAGCAGCAGTACTGTAGACATGGACTTCATCCTGAATTTCTAATACTAATAATAATACTAATTTTAATTTTAAGGAAAGAAGGAAGTAAGAAAGGTAGGGGACAGGAAAGAAGAAAGGAAAGGAGGGAAGGCGGAGGAAGGAAGGAAATGAGGGAGGAAGAAGGACGGGAGGAAGGAAGGAAGGAAGGAAGGAAAGGAGGAAGGAAGCAAGGAAGGAGGAGGGAAGGAAGGAATGGAGGTAGGAAAGGAAGGAAGAAAGGTAGGAAAGGAGGGAGGAAGGAAGGAAGGAGGGAAGGAAGGAAAGAAAGAAAGAAGGAACAGTCAAAACAGGAAAGAAGGAAGGGAGGGAGGTAGGGGGAGGAAAGAAAGAGAGAAGGAGGAGGAAAGGAGGACGGAAAGGAGGGAGGAAGGAAGGAAGGAAGGAAGGAGGAAGGAAGGAAGGAAGGAAGGAAGGAAGGAAGGAAGGAAGAAAGGAAGGAAGTTGCTGCTAGGGTTAGGGTTACATAGAAAGGCATGATGGCAAGTCTTATGGAAGAGTTCAGTTATTGAATATATACAATATATAATGCCAATTTATGATGAAATATTAAAATAATAAAGTTCATTTCCAGAGTTTTTGCCATTTAAAAGCCATGTGAGGTGCTCATTGATGTCTGCTTCCACTGCCAGGATGAATATATTAGTTATTATTAGACTATTAGGGCAAAATAACCAAAAACACCAATGTCAGACTGAAAAAAAAATAGCCAATTGAGTGTGAAAATGATGCTGTGTTCAAAAGTTTCTGTGTAGAATCGTAAGTAAAAACCCAACATTTGGTAGAAAATGAACACAGTGTTGTTCCAAATAAGTGCAGAGGGATGAAGAGAGACAACAAAAAAAAAGAAAAGGAAAGAGAGGTCTGAGCAGCAGAGGATCAGAGAGAGAGAGAGAGAGAGAGAGAGAGAGAGAGAGAGAGAGAGGAGGGGGGGGGGGGGGAGAGAGAGAGAGAGAGAAGTGAACCTGGAAGATAAAGCTCCATCAGCAACAGCAGCTTAGACTCTAATAAATGTTTGGTGTGGAGTAAATTGCCTTCTGGCCGCTGGTGTTTGACCACAGTCTGCTCTGTCACTGAGCTTTACACCCTCTGAACTCACATCTGAAAAAAAAAAAGAAAGAAAGAAAAAAAAAAACCCATCTGTGCCTCTCTCACACACACGCACGCACACACACTCTCTCCAATGCCGAAGCCTGGAGAGCAAATAAACATTTATCAGCTCTGCGGACGACAGGAATATAGAAAAACATGCTAATTCTACAAGCTGGACATCATGTTCTGGCCAGGATTTCTTCATCCTGCTGCTCCTCTCGTCCTTTTAATTCCTTCAGGGTTTCACTTCACTTTTATTTGCATTTAATTCAAGCTCTACTGTGACTCCAGCCGCTCTTACTGTAAGCAGATATAAAAAAAAAAAAAAAAGCCAGTTTGAAGTTTATCTTCCGCTCTGTGTGTTCATGACTAAAACAGTGAGAGTTCTTGAAACCAATACAAAGGAAGGAAAGAAGGAAGGAAAGGAGGGAGGGAGGGAGGGAGGAAGGAAGGAAGGAAGGAAGGAAGGAAGGAGGAAGGGAAGGAAGGAAGGAAGGGAGGAAGGGAGGAAGGGAGGGAGGACAGGAGGAAGGAAGGAAATGATGGAGGAAGAAGGAAGGAAAGGAAGGAGGGAAGGAAGGAAGGAGGGAAGGAAATGAGGGATGAAGAAGGAATGAAAGGATGGAAGTAAGGAGGGAAGGAAAGAGGGAGGGAGGAAAGGAAGGAAGAAAGAAAGGAAGGAGGAAGGAAGGAAGGAAGGAAGGAAGGAAGGAAGGGAGAAGGAAGGGAGGGAGGGAGGAAGGAAGGAAGGAAGGGAGGGAGGGAAGGAGGGAGGAAGGAAGGAAGGACAGGAGGAAGGAAGGAAAGAAGGGAGGGAGGGAGGGAGGGAGGAAGGAAGGAAGGAAGGACAGGAGGGAGGGAGGGAGGGAGGGAGGGAGGGAGGAAGGAAGGAAATGAGGGAGGAAGAAGGAAGGAAGGAAGGAGGGAAGGGGGAGGAAGGAAGGAAATGAGGGAGGAAGGAGGAGGGAAGGGGGAGGAAGGGAGGAAATGAGGGAAGGAAAGAGGGAGGGAGGAAGGAAGGAAATGAGGGAGGAAGGAGGAGGGAAGGGGGAGGAAGGGAGGAAATGAGGGAAGGAAAGAGGGAGGGAGGAAGGAAGAAAGGAAGGAGGGAAGGAAGGAAGGAAGGAAATGAGGGAGGAAGAAGGAAGGAAGGAAGGAGAGAAGAGGGAGGAAGGAAGGAAATGAGGGAGGAAGAAGGAAGGAAAGGAAGGAAGGAGGGAAGGAAAGAGGGAGGAAGGACGGAAGGAAGGAAGGAAGGAAAGGAGGGAGTAGGGGAGGGAGGGAGGAAGGAAGGAAGGACAGAAGGAAGGAAGGAAAGGAGGGAAGGGGGAGGAAGGAAGGAAATGAAGGAGGAAGTAGGAGGGAAGGGGGAGGAAGGAAGGAAATGATGGAGGAAGAAGGAAGGAAAGGAAGGAGGGAAGGAAAGAGGGAGGGAGGAAGGAAAGGAAGGAAGGAAGAAAGGAAGGAGGAGGGAAGGAAGCAAGGAAAGGAGGGAGGAAGGAAGGGAAGAATTCAAGCTCTACTGTGACTCCAGCCGCTCTTAATGTCAGCAGATATATTAAAAAGCCAGTTTGAAGCCGGTTTATCTTCCGCTCTGTGTGTCCACGACCAAAAACTGAGAGTTCTTGAAACCAATACAAAGCCGGCTTTATGCGAGGGGAGTAAAAAAGGAAAAAAAATACTTCAAACAGGAATAAGTTTGATTGTGAGGTGTGTTTATCAGTGAGATCACCTGCTGGAGGATTTGGCAGCAGTTTAAAAAAGAAAGAAAAAAGAAAGAAATAAAAACCTGCAGATTTTAAAAGGCACTTAAAGCACATGAAGGGCCGACCCACGTGTAAAGGAATGATTTGATTTACATGGACTGCATATAAAAAAAATAAACACTGGAGGGAAGAAACATGCAACAGCTCTCTTTCAGAATAAATGGGCATCACACACACACACACACACACACACACACACACACGCTGTCCTGCTGCCCGAAATACTCATTAGAGCATCAAATGTGTATTATTCCACCGCTGAAAATAGTCTCCAACAAACACACTATTTCCTCCTGTTTGAGGGACATTTACAAACCCCCCCCCCCCCCCAACCCCCTCTCCCCGCCTCTCTCCCCCCACCCCTCGGAAAAAATATTACAGTGGCCTGCTGTTTCAGGAAATTACTTTGCTTTGTTGAAAATAAAACTATATACTGTAGCCGAGAGCCGTTTTTAAAGATTTACCTGCTTGGTAGGATGAAGATGTAAAACCGAGGAGCCTGAGGCTGAGTGCTGAGTGCTACAGACTAATACATGTTTTGTTTTGTGTTTTTTATTTTTTTATTTTTTTATTCTCGGTTGAAAATAAGAAAAATATGGAAAAAAACATCGGCTTTGTTCTTCAAGGCTTTTAATGTGAATGGAAGTGCAACAACAAGAAATTAACCATTAACCCTCCTGTTGTCCTCAGGTCAAGGAAGGAAGGAAGGAAAGGAGTAAAGAAGGAGGGAGAAAGGAAGGAAGGAAAGGAGTAAGGAGGGAAGGAAGGAAGGAAGGAAGTAAGGAAGGAAAGGAGTAAAGAAGGAGGGAGAAAGGAAAGGAGGTAGGAAGGGAGTAAGGAGGGAGGGAGGAAAGGAAGGAAGGAAAGGAGGGAGGGAGAAAGGAAAGGAGGTAGGAAGGGAGTAAGGAGGGAGGGAGGAAAGGAAGGAAGGAAGGAAGGAGGGAGAAAGGAAAGGAGGAAGGAAGGAAGGGAGTAAGGAAGGAGGGAGAAAAGGAAGGAAGGAAGGAAAGGAGTAAAGAAGGAGGGAGAAAGGAAAGGAGGTAGGAAGGGAGTAAGGAGGGAGGGAGGAAGGAAAGGAGTAAGGAGGGAGGAAAAAAGGAAGGTAGGAAGGAAAAGAGTAAGGAGGGAAGGAAGGAAGGAAAGGAGTAAGGAGGGAAGGAAGGAAGGAAGGAAGGAAGGAAGGAAGGAAAGAAAGGAGTAAGGAGGGTGAGAAAAAGGAAAGAAGAAGAGCAAAGAAAGAGGGAAGGAGGGGAAGAAGGAAGGAAAAATGAAAGATAGAGGGAGGGAGGGAGGAAGGAAAGAAGTACAGGGTCAATTTGACCCGGGAGGACAACAGGAGGGTTAAAGAGAAAAAGAGGATGAATTAAAGAGCAAATACACACTTTTTTTTAATGCTGTTTGAATAATAACAGGCTTATTTTGGCATATGATGTCAGCAATTCATATATTTTGTGTCATTTCTGCTCAAAATTAATGTTTTTTATCTGCTTGCATTTGGAAATTCAGTTTGGCTGAATTCTCTCCATCTTTCTAATCGTCACGTCATAAGCGAGACTCTGAGATATGTTTCATATATCAGCTGCAGCACCAGGTATAAATATCACAACTCTGCTACCTGTAGCTTCACTCTGTGCCTCACACAGAGCTGCTGATAAGAGATGTTTGGAGTGGCAGTGTCATATATGAAAGAGATTTATTACTTTTCTGTGGCAGTAAACACAGCAACACAAGCCTGCTGATAGCTAACTATGCAACATTCAGAGCTTTACAAGATATTCAGGGTTGACGACGGCAACGATGGCCGTGGAAAAAAAAAACTGGAGAGGCTCTCGTACTAGAGCTCAGCTGCAACACAAGTACCATACAGAAAGTTTTACAAAGAGCCATGAATGTGCTTCTAGTGATGATCAAAGCTCCAGCAGACTCTCAGTTTCCAATGCAGACGGATAGCAAGACATCTCTTCCTCTAACTGGTTAGCACTGGTTGGTTAGCACTGGTTACCTGTTCTACTGCACAGTGGTGTAGCGGTTAGCACTGGTTACCTGTTCTACTGCACGATGGTGTAGCGGTTAGCGCTGGTTACCTGTTCTACTGCACAATGGTGTAGCGGTTAGCACTGAATCCTGTTCTACTGCACGATGGTGTAGCGGTTAGCGGTGGTTACCTGTTCTACTGCACAATGGTGTAGCGGTTAGCACTGGTTACCTGTTCTACTGCACAATGGTGTAGCGGTTAGCACTGGTTACCTGTTCTATGGCACGGTGGTGTAGCGGTTAGCACTGCTTACCTGTTCTACTGCACGGTGGTGTAGTGGTTAGCACTGGTTACCTGCTCTACTGCACAATGGTGTAGCGGTTAGCACTGGTTACCTGTTCTACTGCACAATGGTGTAGCGGTTAGCACTGGTTACCTGTTCTATGGCACGGTGGTGTAGCGGTTAGCACTGGTTACCTGTTCTACTGCACGGTGGTTTAGCGGTTAGCGCTGGTTTACTGTTCTACTGCACGGTGGTGTAGCGGTTAGCACTAGTTACCTGTTCTACTGCACGATGGTTTAGCGGTTAGCGCTGGTTACCTGTTCTACTGCACAATGGTGTAGCGGTTAGCGCTGGTTACCTGTTCTACTGCACGATGGTGTAGCGGTTAGCGCTGGTTACCTGTTCTACTGCACGATGGTGTAGCGGTTAGCACTGGTTATCTGTTCTACTGCACGATGGTTTAGCGGTTAGCACTGGTTACCTGTTCTACTGCACGATGGTTTAGCGGTTAGCACTGGTTACCTGTTCTACTGCACGATGGTGTAGCGGTTAGCGCTGGTTACCTGTTCTACTGCACGATGGTGTAGCGGTTAGCACTGGTTACCTGTTCTACTGCACAATGGTGTAGCGGTTAGCACTGGTTACCTGTTCTACTGCACGGTGGTGTAGCGGTTAGCACTGGTTACCTGTTCTACTGCACGGTGGTGTAGCGGTTAGCGCTGGTTACCTGTTCTACTGCACAATGGTGTAGCGGTTAGCACTGGTTACCTGTTCTACTGCACGGTGGTGTAGCGGTTAGCGCTGGTTACCTGTTCTACTGCACGGTGGTGTAGTGGTTAGCGCTGGTTACCTGTTCTACTGCACGATAGTTTAGCGGTTAGCGCTGGTTACCTGTTCTACTGCATGGTGGTGTAGCGGTTAGCACTGGTTACCTGTTCTACTGCACGGTGGTGTAGCGGTTAGCACTGGTTACCTGTTCTACTGCACGATGGTGTAGCGGTTAGCACTGGTTACCTGCTCTACGGCATGATCGGGTAGCGGTTAGCACTGGTTAGCACTATTTATCGGTTATTATGCAGAGGTTTTACTGGTCCGGTACACTCATATCAAACTGGGCTGTGTGGAGCCTCTAAATAAGTTTGACATCTAGATGCAGTATGGAAAATTGTTGAATACTTCTAATACCTTTAAACTTAAAGGGAAAATGCTAATGTGCAAATGTATATAACGAACATATCAAACACCTGTCACATGTCAATTATCACATAATTAAGGTTAAGCGCAGTAAAACACAAAAGAAACAGTAATTAATTAAATAAAAATGCAAGGCCTTTTAATACTCATTACTAGTATATAACCCAGATAACTTTATTAAATTTATTTAAATCCAAAAGTCCTTAAATATACTAAATATGTCAGACTGAATATTGGGGAAGTGGGTTAAAAGTGATGTATAAAACATAAAGATTATTACCTTTTAATAGAAATATGCATCCATTAGAAACATGGAGTCATTAAATACATCTCAGTGTTAACATTTAGGTTCAATTTAATACAATTTAGAAGCAAAATCAAGATTTAAAAGAATAAAACTCAAAACTCAAACACCATCTAAGCTTATATTTCCAAACAGCAGCAGAAGAAGAAGAAGAAGATGGATGTATGAAGGATATGTGAAGTCGGTGTCTCTCCCTCCAGCCAGAGTAAACGTTATGAGCTCATCTCTCTGCAGCTGTTCGGGGCGGTTTCGGACAAACAACCACCAGCGCTAACGGGCAGATCTTTGGAGCGTAGCAGCCGTTAGCATCGAGCCATTTACATCTGTTGCTGCAGTTGGACATTTTCCTTCAGCTCTCTCTCTCTCTCTCTCTCTCTCTCTCTCTCTCTCTCTCTCTCTCTCTGTCTCTCTCTGTGTGTGTTTGGCCGTTTGTTTGTTTGTTTGTCTGCTGTCGCTCTCGGCCACCTGTCACACGCAGTGATTTTACCTGGCGGTGAACGTCGCCGCTGGCCCAGCCGACACACACACACACACACACACACGTCCTTCTCCTCGCTGGGAAAGGTCGCTTACTTTTTTTTTTTTTTGCCATTGATACCAAACTAACTAAGTTTCACCCCCCAATAAAAGTGATGGATGGACTTTTTTTTCAAACTGTGAAATATTTTGAAAGTTTTGAAGGAGAGGCTTTGAAATACTTGTTTGGGTGTCAAACCTTGATGCTTCAACACTGAATAAACCAAAGAGTATTGAAAACTCTCAGCTACTGAAAGCTGCATTGAATGCTCAGTACTCTTCTTTACTTATTAATTAAAACCAGAATGTTCCTGATTTCCTGAAAGATCGTCCTTCCCAATAGAAACAGCAGCAGCAGCATCAGTTGTCTCAGTAAATGCCATAAACTGACATACAATATGTTTAAAATCTCATTTATTTGACTATTCATTCAGATTGGACACTGCTGGTTGAAGTGATTGGAAATGTACTGCTTTAAAAAATGAAGCTTTTATCAAACTGAACCAAACAGGATTCAGATCTTTACAACTTCTCATTTCAAAGGCTCCTTCACACATATATATCCAAACACACTAATGCAGCTTCCTTTTACCCATAATCAATAAATCCATTACAATAAATGAAGCTGATTAGTTTATTATTAACATCCATCCCAAAAACAGGGGTGTCAAACATGCGGCCCGTGGGCCAGAACCGGCCCTCCGAGGGGTGCAATCCGGTCCACTTTCCTTGCTGTGTTCTTTTCCTGTGTTCCTTCCTTCCGTCTGTCTGTCTGTCCTTCCTTCTTTCCGTCCTTCCTACCTTCCTTTTTTCCTTACTTCGTTCCTTCCTTCCACCTGTCCTTCCTCCCTTTCCTCCTTCTGTCCTTCCTTCTTTCCGTCCGTCTTTCCATCTGTCCTTCCTACCTTTCCTCCCTCCTTCCTTTTGTCTGTCTTTCCTTCCTTCCCTTCTTATTTCCTTCCTTCCTTCTTTTCTTCCTGTCTTCTCTTCCTTCCTTCCTCCCATCTGTCTTTCCTTCCTTCCTTCTTTCCTTCCTTCCATCTTTTTAATGATCCGGCCCACATTAGATGAAATTGTACTGTATGTGGCCCTTGAATGAAAATGAGTTTGACACCTCTGCTTTAAAACATCCATTAAACATGATTATTGCACCAATTACAAGACTTAATGAACTCTCAGTCCAGATTCTTCACTCCTCAAGACTTTTAAATCCATTTGATTGATTTATTGAATGTGTTTTTATTTATTCTGCTTCTGTTTTATTGTTTTTTATTGACTTGCTCCTGTAAAAGGTCTTTTGAAAATTGCTCTATAAATACAATTAGTATTATTAATTAATTAAAAAGGAAAAAGATTGTGCTGGTGGCATTAAAACAGAAGCTAAATGGTAACTAGACTGTACTTCTAGAGCACTATAGAGTCTTTTTGACCACTTAAAGCGCTTTACATCACACATTCACACATATTAATACTCTGATGACAGGCGGCTAACACACAAGGTACCAACCTGCTCATCAGGAGGTAAACTCTACCATTCACACACATTCATACATCATTGGCGCTGCTATCAGGAGCAATTTGGGGTTTAGCATCTCACCCAAAAACACATTGACATGCAGACTGGAGGAGCCGGGAATCAAACTACTGATCTTCCCATTAGTGGACGACCTGCTCTACCTCCTGAGCCACAGCCGCCCAAATGAGTCTTATAAAGACAACTCACTAAAAAAGAAAAAAAAACAAACAAACAATAAATTAAACTTGAACTAAAATGAAAGTTTATCAAAGAAGAAGAAATATAAACACAAGCAAAGCATAAAAAAATGACAAGAATAGAAATTAAACTAGAATAACCAATAAATCATACATTGATAATAACAAGCATAGCACACAACTACTAAATAATAGAGTAGAAAGAAGAAGAAGAAGAAAAAGGAGAAATTTGAAGTAAGTTTGGCTGAGTATAAATCTTGTGAGAGATGTTTGCAATATGCTGGCACCAATTCCACAGTCGAGCTCCTCTGCATCAGATAAGAAACTGACTGAGACTTGTTCTAAATCTTGGAAGATGCAAATGATTTACACATCTGATGTTATGTGTGTCAATCACTCAAGTTTTTTAGATTTAGATTTTGGGGGGGGGGCTGATGAACTGTAATCTTTCCCTGTTATCATGTTTCTACTTGTGGAAAATGCCAATCAACACCGTCAAACAAAAACAGCAGCAGTCCCATACACACAGAGTCCCGTCGCCGTGGTAACAGCCGTAAACAGTCCTCTGTCCTCTGCTCTGTCCCCCAGCGGGGAAGCTGACAGTAACATCTGAGAGGATCTTGTTATTAAAATGTCTTTTTTAAAATTTATTTGAGCAGAGTTTGGTGCAGAGCTGAAGCCTCAGTGCTGCCATGTTTGCTTTTATAATGTTTCTATGAGGATCTATATCTAAATATCAACTGTGTGAATACAGAGGATATGTATTTATTGAGTCACCTTGCTCTCCCTCTCTTTCGCTCTCTTTCTCTTTCTCTGTTATATGTGTATTTGATTCATCATTTGCTTGTCTGATTTGTTATTGATCCCGTTATCAGTAAAATGAAGATGCTTCCCTGTTGAAACCCTACAGTCAGGTTTAGTGTGCACAAGCTGCAGATAAAACTCTTCATGTGACTGATCTTTATTTGCTTCTCTGAGTTTTAAAGCTGCAGGTTTTTTATTCACAGTCTGCTGCTGCCCTCCAGTGTTGAGTCATGCAGCTGCAGCAGCAGCGACTCAACCAGGATCTCTGCTGCTCTGAAATGTTTATTTTAAGCATTTATACTCTTGTATTTACCTACCTAACAGTGTGTAGAACAGAGGTGTCAAACTCATTTTCATTCAAGGGCCACATACAGACCAATTTGATCTCATGTGGGCCAGATCATTAAATAGATGGAGGGAAGGAAGGAAGAAAGGAAGGAAATAAGGAAAGACAGGCAAAAGGAAGGAGGGAAGAAAGGGAGGAAGGGCAGATGGATGGAAGGACAGAAGGAAGAAAGGTAGGAAGGACAGATGGAAGGAAGGAAGGAAGGAAGGAAGGAAGGAAGGAAGGACAGATGGAAGGAAGGAGGGAAGAAAGGGAGGAAGGGCAGATGGATGTAAGGACAGAAGGAAGAAAGGTAGGAAGGACAGATGGAAGGAAGGAAGGAAGAAAGGGAGGAAGGACAGATGGAAGGAAGGAAGGAAAAAAGGTAGGAAGGACAGATGGAAGGAAGGAAGGAAGAAAGGTAGAAAGGACAGATGGAAGGAAGGACAGAAGGAAGAAAGGGAGGAAGGACAGATGGACAAAGACAGAATGAAGGAAGGACACATAAAAAGAAGGAAGGAACGAAGAACGGAAAATAGGAAGGTAGGAAAGACAGATAGAAGGAAGGAAAAGAACACAGGAAGGAAGTGGGCCGGAGTGCCCCCTCAGCGGGCCGGTTCTGGCCCATGACACCCCTGGTGACATTAAAACATACAGGGAAAGAAAAAGAGGAGATAAAGTAGACAGAGAATAGTGCAGAAGGTATAAAAGAAGTAACATAATGAGTATTTAACCCTCCTGTTGTGCTCAGGTCAAGGAAGGAAGGAAGGAAGGAAGGAACAAAATGAGGAAGGAAGGAAGGAAGGAAGGAAGGAAGGAAGGAAGGAACGAACAAAATGAGGAAGGAAGGAAGGGAGGAAAGAGGGAGGAAGGAAGAAAGTGGGGAAAGAAGGAAATGAGGAAGGAAAGAAGGAAGGGAGGAAAAGAGGGAGGAAGGAAAGAAGGAAGGAAGGAAGGAAGGAAGGAAGGAAGGAAGGAAGGAAGGAAGGAAGGAAGGAAGGAAGGAAATGAGAAAGGAAGGAAGGGAGGAAAGAGGAAGGAAGTGAGAAAAAAGGAAATGAGGAAAACAGGAAGGAAGGAGAGGAAAGAAGGAATTAGGAAGGAAGGAAGGAACAGTCAAAAGAGATAGGGTCAATTTGACCCGGGAGCACAACAGGAGGGTTAAAAGAAGCAAAGAGGTAAACAGAAAGTGCCACACAGACATTAATAATAATAATAATAATAATAATAATAATAATAATAATACTTTATTTTAGGATAGGGACAGTGCATATTGATGAACATCGATATTAAAACATCTCTGTGAATATGCTGGATTATAGCAAAACTGCTAATTTGCATCCGTAGTCCCTAGTGAGTAAAATAAATATAAAAAAGAATACAAGTAGAAGAGACGGCAAATAAATATATAAATAAATAGATTGCTTTATGTTGTTTATAATATTGTTTATAAAGAGTTTGAGGTACGCAGGAAAAATGTGATTAATCTGATATCAGGCTGTAGATAATGATTATTTCCTCTATTGATGGTTTAGTCTATAAAATGTCAATTATAATTATAGGCTGACTGTCACATCCTGGTGTAGTTTGTGTTTTATTTTGAAAGTTATTTTGTTAGTTTTACTTCCTGTGTTTCCCCTGCCTTAGTTGATTACCTCATGTGTTACACCTGTCTTGTTTCACTCACCTGTGTCCTGTTTAGTTATTACCTCATCATGTCTATATAGGTTTTGGTTTTCAGTTCAGTCTTTGTTAAAGTCTCTGCGATGTTGTTTGCTCTGTGTTAAGTCTAGTTTAACCAGCCTCTGTATCGGCCATATTAAAGTTCCTGCCAAAGACTTTAAATGTCTTCTTTTGTCTGATCAACCATCCAAAATCCAAATATATCCACACAACTACCAACTTTACTTTTCTATTAAACTGCAGCCAGTAAATGTTTGGCATTTTTGCTTCGATTATCCAAAAAGTTATTTTATTATTTTTTGTGTGGACTGAATGACTAATCGATTAATCTCTGCAGCTCTAGTCTGATACTGATTGAAAACAAAAAGCTCTTTTCTTCATGCGTTATAGTATTTTACGACTTATTTGGCTCCTTTTTTAGAGCAGAATTTAAGGAATAAATAACTCATAATGCAAAGACTGCAAAATGATTCCCTTTAAATTCAAAATGCTGTGCTTATGCAAAATGCAAAACACTAACTCACATGCTTAGATCCTGTAGAGGCTGTAAGACTAGAGCCAGTCAGTACGTTTACATGCAGCAAAAAAAACTAAATTTCTGATCATATCAGACATAGTTTGGACTTTTAGAATGCTTGTAAACACCTTAAGGACCATTTATGCTCAACGTTAAATACGTATACAGATACAGACGGAGCCTTCTGTCCGTGCTCTGTGTTCATTATTTCTGCACGTTTCCATAAATCTTACGGATACGGACCAAACGGAGCAGTACCACTGGAAACCATGGGGGGGGGCAGTGTTGCTGTTACTACTTGATATGTAGCTATAGTGAGACACAAAGAAGAAATAACAATGGAGGAACTTTTTGAGGTCTACATGAGACCTACATCAGACCTACTTCGGACCATAACGGACATCTCAAAATCAGATACGAACACCTAGATAATTCATTCATAGTCTGCATTTTAACGTCATGTATACTCAGCAATCGTATCTAAATTTTGCATTCTGTGCACACTCGAGAATTTCCACTGGGGCGTTTTCACCCGGAAGTGAAAGATCTGTTGTTCTTTTTATATTGACTATTATTAGAAGGAAACTAATGCAAGAAATGTACATATGCTACTGTAGCATCATCCATCTCCTCGTAACACCATCTTTGTTTGAATGCCGTCAGATAGTTTGTTGTTGCTGTTAAGTAAAGGTCAACAGGAAGTGACTCTTTGTTGAGAGGGCTACAGCTCCACATAGCGTAACGGAGTCAGTCATGCTCCGGCCATTTATCCGATTCTCTGAACAGCATGTATACTCAGACAAGTGATCCGGTCTCATGCATGTCTTTATCTGATACCATCAGAAATTCAAATTTTTTGCTGCATGTAAACGTACTGAGTGTTTGGTTTGTCCGTTCTAGGCTACTGTAGGAACATGGCAGGCTACATGGAAGAGGATGTAGAAGATGTATGTAGATAAAGGTCTCATTTTAAGCTAACGAAAGCACAAAAAATTCCTATTTACTGGTAATTATATACCTTTTTTTTACACTATTCTGACTTGCCAGTGCTTGCACATGCCACTGAATTCTACACACTGCACCTTTAAAACCCAGTTTCCCTCCTGCTGTCTCTGCTTCGATACATAAATGAACTGAATAAAAACAAATTTAATCAAAATAAATAAAAAAAAAACAACCAGAGAAAATCCTTAAATACCACTTGCAGTTATTTGGCTGAATTTAATTTTGATTATAGCTCAAATATTCAGTTAATATGCTAAAATGACTCATGTTGAAGATCTGACTCATCATCATCACCATCACCGTGACATTTTTCATAATATGTGAACTTTTAAGCTGCGATAAATTTGGTTAATTATGCAGATTAGTTTGTAAATACTTCATCTTTTATTGCATTTTTTAAATTTAATTAGTGCAGGTGTAAAGGAAGCCTCTCTTTTATGCTCCTAACTGATTTGAGAGACTTAGTAACCTTGAAAGTTGGCTATCAAAGAAACACCAACATGAAGTTCGATATACTTCCGTCCTGCTGTGTGTGTGTGTGTGTGTGTGTGTGTGTGTGTGTGTGTGTGTGTGTGTGTGTGTTTGTGTGTGTGATGCTGGAGTAGAGCTGTGTGTGTGTATATTACAGTAAATCACTAGTTTAAAGGGGAACTTCACTTTTCCCATCTTTTTTTGAGTCAAAGTGACTAATGGGGACAACAATTTTTGAAATTGGTCCCGTATTGAGCGAGAGCACTTGAGCAACAATGAAACAGGCTGAGATGTAATCTAACAGGGTGAGATAGCCCACCATCACTGTACGTCCAATGAAAGTGCTTGTTTTCTCCACTGTCTCTAAAGATTATGGAAAAGACCACACAGAGAAATGATTTTTTTTTTTTTTTTTTGTATTTCTTTACCTTTCACTCGATCTGCTCTGTTTGTTATTGTGTTGAATCGAGGCTCACTCAAGGAGAAGTGTTTGAAATGTTTGAATATATGTGTAAATATGTTTCACAGTAATAGTTTTAACCTTTTTAGGAGGAAAATAAACACTGTTGAGTCTAATATCCTGATGTCTGAAGCTATAATTTAATAAAATGTATATAAATATGCTATGTGTGTGTGTGCTATTTGATGTGTGTGGATAGATAGATAGATAGATAGATAGATGGATAGATGGATAGATAGATGGATAGTCTTTATCTTTATTGATCCCAATGGGAAATTCAGGTTACCAGCAGCTCAATATAAGCATGAAAGTAATAAAGAAACGGACAACAGACAATAAAAAGAGGTGAGAAGTGGTGTGAGAGAAAATTAAACCAATAGCAAGATAAAAAAAAGAAAAGAAATATGTAATGTCTAAAAATAAATAAGGATACTAATAAATTACATCTATCCATCTATCTATCCTCCTGTTGTCCTCCAGTCGAGGGAGGGAGGAAAGGAAAGAAGGTAGGAAGGGAGGGAGGAAAAAAGGGAGGTAGGAAAGGAAGGAGGGAAGGAAAAGAGGGCAGGGAGGAAGGGAAGAAGTAGTACTGCATGAAGTTATCTATCTATCTATCTATCTATCTATCTATCTATCTATCTATCTATCTATCTATCTATCTCCTTAACCCTCCTGTTGTCCTCGAGTCGAGGGAGGGTGGAAAGGAATGAAGGGAGGGAGGAAAAAAGGAAGGAAGGAAGGAGGGAAGGAAAGAAGGTAGGAAGGAAAGAGTAGTACTGCATGAAGTTAACTCTCTCTCTCTATCTATCTATCTATCTATCTATCTATCTCCTTAACCCTCCTGTTGTCCTCGAGTCGAGGGAGGTTGGAAAGGAATGGAGGGAGGTAGTAAAGGAAGGAGGGAAGGAAAGAAGGTAGGAAGGAAAGAGTAGTACTGCATGAAGTTAACTCTATCTATCTATCCTCCAGTTTGAGACGATGAGCAGATGAAATGTCAGCGGGAGGAGAATAAACGAGTAAAGACAGATTTATTTTGTATGTCTGTCTTTTTCAGCTCTGCTCAGCTGCTTCTTAAAGCTGATCATGAAGCTCATCGGCTCATCGAGCTACTAAAATAAAACAATCTGCAGACTGAAAACTGGCATCAAAGCTTTCACAGAGCTGCAGCAAAGTCCACTCACACATTCTGATAGCAGACTGACGGATCAATAACAGTCATTATTCACACAGACTGTGACTCAGTGTTAGTGTGAGGCAAAGCTATGCAAGGCAAGTTTGAGTTTTTATAACATAACGCGTGGAAGAACTTTTAAATGCATTAAAATACAACAAATAAATAATAGAAGAGAAGAAAAGAAAAGCATAGATGACTGACTCCAAATTATTTGGAAATTCATAATAAAAACAGAGAAAGTAATAAATCCTAACTGTCACACTTTGTCTTCTTCCCAGCTGTCATCATCCATGAAAATAAAAATGCAAATATATTCATCTGGTTTCTTTAAGTTGTAACTTTATGATGAGCAGTAAGAGCGTTGTGGACTTCTAAAGCTTCATACAGGCTGATTTAACTAGAACTGCAATGATTAGTCCGTTAATTGATCAACCGGAAATTAATCAAATAATTTTTAAAGGAAAAATGCAAAATATTGGCTGTTTGCAGCAATGATGCACATTTCCCTATCTTATCTTATCTTATCATACATGTGAGGATTTAAAGTTTTCTGTGACATGATATAAACTGATTGTTGATCAGACAAAACAAGACATTTGAAGACATGATCATAATCTCTAAGAAACCATAATGAGCATTTTCACTATTTTCTAACATTTTAAAGACAAAAGGATCAATTGGGAATAGAATCAGCATATTAATATCAATTGATTTTGACATCAATCATTAGTTGCATCTCTATAGATTTGACCATTTGGTTGAAACTTTTGGAGCCAAAGCAAGTTGGACAGCCCTCCAATGACATCGTTTGATTTGATGTGTAATTTTAATTCAAAAATAAGCAGGCATTGAACAATAATCTAAGTTCAAATCTGTGTAAAGTAAGAATAATTATATGTTCTGAGTTTGACATACCACAGAAAAGTGTGTTGTTAACCACCCTGCCAAATTTCAATGATTATAAAAAAAATCGCCAAATATATGAAATTAGGCTTCAAAGTTGTGTAAAAATCAGCCTCTTTCTCTGCTGCCAAACGTTGTGGGCGTGGCCACCGAATTCACTGAAACCCCGCCCCCTACCAAGTGTCACCTGTCAATCAAGTCACCACCTCTACCAGAAACATGGACGCTACGTTTGAGAGCTTTCTCCTGTTAACTCAGCGGCTAGCTCAACGGCTAACTCGGCTGCTAGCTCGTTGGCTAACTCAGCTAACTGGCTAACTGTAGACTGTAGTAGTAGTAGTGTGTGCTGAATGTATTTCTACCTCTACAGCAGCAGGGGCGGGTTTATGCTAATCACTAAATCCTGAACACAGAAATGTTGAAACACAGTTTGTGAAGCCTAGCTCCACAATTCAAATCTAAATGGTTGAAATGCTTTTTACACCTTTTTTAGAAATACATTTATGACCTATTTAATGTGTTTAGAAGAAAATGTCTGAATTCACTTTACACGGCCTAAGGCAGAAAAAGACAGCAATTTTGTTTTTCGGTGCCTACATTTCAGTATAAAAGTCTTTTTATTGTGTATTATTTGATTTTATTGTTGTGTTGTTTGTGATTAAAGATATATAAAAACAGCTTTATCTCAGTCTCTTCTTCTTCTCTCAACAGAGAAACTAAAACACTGTAGGATGAAGAACTGATCATTTAATTGTATTTCATGTTCGTCCCTGTTCCTCTGAAACCAATCTTACACCTTTTTTGAATCCTTTTTAAAAATATGATTAATAACATCAGCAGAGACGACGAGAACTCCCAAAAGGTATCATGTCAGAGAAAAGATATCAGTAAGAAATCACAAACACAACACCACACCACTCTCACTTTTTTTTTCTCCTCTCTGTTTTTTAATACAAACAACAGTTTATTTCCTTCTACGCTTTAAATGATATTCCAGCTCTTTCATCATGTGAGATGACTGGAGCTAAATTAAACACCGGTTGCTCGATCGCTGTGCTTTTTTATTTATTGTTTCTTTGCACATTTCCATCAAGGAGGCCCGATTGTGTTTTATTCTACAGCAGGTGAATCTACTTTAACTCCTCTACATCGACTCCTCATGGGATTCCTCAAACATCCTCACATTTCT
>JAJDFG010001015.1:40000-53940 GCA_021039105.1 Scomber colias | reverse complement strand
AATGTAACATGTAAGTAGTTACTTCCTTAATACCAGCATTATAGCATTTTAAGATTTTATAAAGGGATTCCACTTTTCTTTTCCCCTTACATCATCATTTTTAATTAAAGTCTGATTGGGATCGTTCTTCTATATTTGAGGTAACATGAGGCTGTGGACCGGACTCAGAGGAGACATAAATACATCAGTTTTTACTCTACATGGTCATCATCATTAAATTATGCGCTTGCAATAACAATTGTCTTGTGACTAAGAAGAAGCAGTACTAGTTGTGTATCTGTCCCTCGTGTCTCACAGCTGATCTGTTATTATAAGACTCTTCATTTAGAAATGCTCTTTCACAATTTTTAAACACAAAGCTGTGAAGTTTTAGAAAGTCCATTTTCACTGCTGGAGTCTTTTTATAAGTTTCAGCTGGATACTTACAAATAAACACATACACGTTCATATTAATGAGATTGAGGCGATTGAGGAGCTCGAGCTCTCCGATATATGAGAGAAACACTGAGTCTAAACTGATGCCAGTGTCTGTTTTGCAATCTTAAAAGTTCGCAGGTACAAACTGTTTGCATGACAGGATGTGTGTGTGTGTGTGTGTGTGTGTGACTCATCAGATCAACATGTTTCCTGTCTGAATTGATTAATCACTTCCCTTTTAGTTTAAGTCATCCTCTAATATTAGTCGACATTAAAGGATCTCCTTCTGTTTGGTTCATTATTTATTTATTGATGCCACATTAATGCTCCTTAAGTTGAAAAGCTTCATATAAAACTGCCAGTCACTCTCACACTGACACTTTATAGCCGTTATGAGGATTATATCACTATATATCATATCGTCTTGGCTAAGTCTAACTCAGCATGAGACATTACTAAAGCCATGAGTGACTTCCTAATTTTTGTATGTGTTGTTTTTCTCCGCAGCCCCAGAATGAGAGTCTCCTTCATAGTCTTCTCAGCTAATGCTGAAGTCCTGCTGCCTCTGACCGGAGACAGGTACTGACCTCGGACACTAAACTCTGCTCAACACATATATCATCATTTTGTGCTTCATACGTTATGCATAATAATTATCAGCAAACAAAACAACAGTTCTCAAAGTCTATATATGTCTCAAGATGTCCCTCCTTTCCTTCCTTCTTCCCTTCCTTTCCTTTCCTCCCTTCCTTCCTCCCTCCTGTCCTTCCTTCCTTCCGTCCTCCCTCCCTTCCTTCTTTCCTTTCCTTTCCTTCCTTCCTTCCCTCCTCCCTCCTTTCCTTCCTTCTTCCTCCCTCCTTTCCTTCTTCCTCCCTTCTATCCTCCCCTCCTCCCTCCTTTCCTTCCTTCCTTCCTTCCTCCCTCCTGTCCTTCCTTCCTTCCGTCCTCCCTCCCTTCCTTCTTTCCTTTCCTTCCTTCCTTCCCTCCTCCCTCCTTTCCTTCCTTCTTCCTCCCTCCTTTCCTTCTTCCTCCCTTCTATCCTCCCTTCCTCCCTCCTTTCCTTTCCTCCCTCCTGTTCTTCCTCCCTTCCATCCTTCCTTCCTCCCTCCCTTCTTCCTCCCATCCTTCCTTCCTTCCTTCCTCCTTTCCTTCCATCCTTCCTCCCTCCTTTCCTTCCATCCTTCCTCCCTTCCGTCCTTCCTTGACTCGAGGACAACAGGAGGGTTAAGACACACTCTTCTATTTTTATATTTATTATAAAAGCAAACTTCCTCTTATTGGATCCCGCTGTGGTTGTTTTCAGCTACGAGATCGATCAAGGTCTGGAGCGCCTGCGGAAAGTGATTCCAGCAGGTGAAACGTACATGCACGAGGGAATGAAAAAGGTAAGTTTACCCTCATCAATAAGCTACATGAAGGCTAAGTACAATTAAGTGTTTAAAATTGTTGTGAAACTGGGATCTGATGAAGCTCTTTGTCCCTAAAAGGCCGGAGAACAGATAAAAGTTTCAGACGTCCAAGTCCTCCAGCATCATCCTGGCGTTGACGGACGGAAAAACTGGAAGTGTACATTCATGAGCTCACGGTGCAAGAGGTGAAGTTTCTCTCCTCAAACAGCTGCACAACTTATCTTGTTTGCATGTCAGATTGTATTTACTTCCTGTTTCTCAAGTGATGAATGAATGATTTTAATATTTAACATGTTACTGAATACATATATTACTGTTTTTAATGGACATCAAAATTTAAAATGAGAGATAAATGTTTCTTTATAAGAAATGATCTCTCCCTTATAAATCATGTCAGTATCCATGACAACACAGCTGGACTTAGATTTTGGTGCTTAATGGGAACACTGAGGAAGGAAGGAAGGAAGGAAGGAAGGACAGACAGCAGGAAGGAAGGAAGGACAGACAGCAGGAAGGAAAGAAGGACAGCAGAAAGGAAAGAAGGACAGCAGAAAGGAAGGAAGGAAGGAATGATGGACAGGAGGAAGGAAGGCAGGATGGAAGGCAGGACGGAAGGAAGGAAGGAAGGCATGAAGGAAAGTAGGAAGGAAGGAAGGCATGAAGGAAAGTAGGAAGGAAAGAAGGAAGGAAGGAAAGATGGACAGAAGGAAGGAAGGAAGGAAGGACAGAAGGAAGGAAGGAAAGTAGGAAGGAAGGAAGGTAGGAAGGACAGAAGGAAGGAATAAGGAAATAAGGAAGGAAGGAAGAAAGGCAGGAAGGAAGGAAAATAGGAAGGGAGGGAGGGAGGAAGGAAGGAAGGTAAGAAGGAAGGAAGGATGGAAGAAAGGAAGGACAGAAGGAAGGAAGGACAGATTTACAGAACATTTGCCCTAACAGATGAAAACATTGGTTAGAAAATTAGAAAAGTCATCAAATATAATAAATTACATTACTTTGATGAAGTCATTAAAATAGTTACATTACTTATTACAGTTTAAACAGAGTAACTAGTAATCTGTAACCTATCACGTTTCCATAGTAACCATCCTAACCCATCCTAATCTGTTTGATCTCCAGGCTGAAAAGGCGAGGTCATACGGCGCTCGTGTTTACTGTGTGGGCATCAAAGACTTCGACGAGCAGCAGGTAAGAGAGCTGGAGTCTTAATCTGCAGCAGTCAGACCGTAACCGTGGTGACGTCTGTCTCGTAGTGACGTAGTCTGTCTCTGAATGTATGCCGAGAGATTAACCGCTAGTAGCAAACGACCTGCTGTCATGTTTGGAGAGTGACAGAGTAAACACCGGTAAGATCTGTGCTACTACCTGGGAGGAAAATCATCTTCTCTCTATCACTCACTCACTCTTCTTCTTCTTCTTCTTCTTCTTCTTCTTCTTCTTCTTCTTCTTCTTCTTCTTCTTCTTCTTCTTCTTCTTCTTCTTCTTCTTCTTCTTCTTCTTCTTCTTCTTCTTCTTCTTCTTCTTCTTCTGTGCTACTACCTGGGAGGGAAATCTTCTTCTTCTTCTTCTTCTTCTTCTTCTTCTTCTTCTTCTTCTTCTTCTTCTTCTTCTTCTTCTGTGTTTCTTCCACACAGGAGAATTTCAGCTGTGATTTGATTTAATGGCTTTCTGTTAAAAATGAAAAAAAAAAAAAAAAAAAAAGACTCAAAATTGTCATAGTTTAGCCAAATAAGGCGCTCTGTATGCTGCTCTGTGAGATTTGCGGATATTGAAGTCTGCATACTTTTGCTCCAACTCATGGCTTTTCTCATGGTTGAGTATTTTCTCAATAAACCGACTAATTATTCTGTCTTTAAAATCAATGAAAATAGTGAAAAATTGGTTATAATTTCCAAAATCCTAAGGTGATGTCTGTAAATGTCATATTTTGTCTGATGCATTGTCAAAAATCCCAAAATAATTCAGTTTATTATCATGTATGACACAGAGAAGCTTAAAAAAATCCTATTTGAGAAGCTGCAGCTAGGGAATAAATGGTCATTTTTAATTAAGAAATGGCTAAAACAACTGTTCGATTTTTGGATCAATGGTGGTTTTATGTCTCCATGTGGTTTAGTTTAAATTTAAAGGGTTAAAAAGTGAAAATAAATGTATGAATAATTTGCACACATTCTTTTTTTTGTGGCCCCAGCATCAAATTTCTGCTTTTAATCCATTTAGAGAGAATATATTAGAGGATTATGGTAAAAATGTCTAAGTGGTGTAACCATAAAAACTTTGTACCAAATAATTCAACTTGCTTAAAAACAGTAAATAGTCAATAAAACACCATATCAACTAGTTTGGCATGATCTTACATTATAACTTTTATATTAAATAAAGCTAATGGAATACTATTGTTCTAATTATTACATTTAATCTGGGTAACCATGGAGATCAGGAAACATTTACAGTCATTATTCGTATAAATCCACTGTAGGTGGATAATATATTTAATATTTACCATTATTTTGTGGTTACACCATTTGACATTTTCAAGAATAACTGCTTTTAATCCATTTTGAGAGAATATATTAGAGGATTATGGAAAAAATGTAACCATAAAAACAGTAAATTCTCAATAAAACACCATATCAACTAGTTTGGCATGAAAGTTCGGTAATTGTGTTACAAGAAGTTTTTATAAGGATTTAAGCTCTTCATCAAGCAGCAAGTTATAGTTCTTCAGTTGTTCCTAATCACTTGATGCACACCATCAGATCTCAGTGACAGGTGCGTAGGATCCACACAAAAAAAAAAACAACTCTTGCCTTTTAAAAAGAAAAAGCAAAGAATTGTGCACACAGTCAAAAACGCTGCATATAATTAACATAACAGAGCCGACTGTACTGACTGTCTGCTCCGCACAGAAGTCAGACGTTTTCCCTCTTATGTCAGGACAGTCTGTAGTTACTACTGTCTCTCCTCCAACATGGTGTCCTGTCCCTCGTAACCATTGGTAACCATCCTGTGATGAGTGCCTATTAAGTCAAAAACAAAGGCAATATTGCTCCCAGTTTGTGTTGCAATGATTTTTTCTTCTTCTTCTTTTTTTTTTTTCTTTTTTTTTTTTATGGTTTAGCAAAGTGTTTGCCACAGTCATGCCATCTGCTATGTCTGCTCCTGCTTTCATGATATGAAAAGGAAAAAGACAGTGTGCTCAGTCATGAAGAGGGAACCACAAAAAGAAGAAAGAAAGAAAGAAATAAGGAAAGAAAGGAAAGCATGGTTAAATCAGCAGTACTCCTTATTTACTCCTCTCTTTCATTATTACCAACAGCTTGCTGACATCGCGGACACCAAGGACCAAGTGTTTCCTGTTAAAGATGGCTTCCATGCACTTAAAGGCATCGTCAATTCTGTAAGTACTTTATGTTTATGTGTGTGTGTGTGTGTGTGTGTGTGTGTGTGTGTGTGTGTGTGTGTGTGTGTGTGTGTGTGTGTGTGTGTAATTTCTCTTCCCCATAAATGAATCATCTTTTGCCCTTTTTTATCCTGTTTTTTTTTAGCAGTGCAAAATTGTTAGTAAATTTGGAATCAGGTGGGTAAAAAAAAAAAAAAAAAAAAAACTGACCATGGCTTCATTGATGTGTGTCGTAAATTAAAGCCAAACCTCAGTGAACTTCCTGCTACGCTGCACGGAAAAAAGTCCTGTGGAAACAACTGCTGCTTGTGTGTGTGTGTGTGTGTGTGTGTCCAGTTAGTAGACGGAGACGGAGACGGAAATGTCTAAATGGCTCTGTTGCAAAATTACACCCTGCAATTGCAATTTGGGGGGGGGGGGGCAGCTTGACAGTTAGTCACTGTCCATATGACATCCTCTCATCCTCCAAAACGCCAATGCAATTATTTTTTATTTTAATTAAAAAATATAGAATAAAGAATAAAAAGGCTAGCGTCTCGCATCACACATCATATCAGTGTGAGGGTGTAATCAATGTGGAGCTGTCAGAGAATAAGAGAAGAGACGAGCCCCCCCCTCACCCCTTTTTTTTTCTTAACTAAGTGTTTATATGAAGTTTCCCATGCAGCCTCCTCCGTCCTCCGCCAGCCAATTAGTGATACTTTCCATTTCAGCCTTTTTAGCCTGAGCTCTGTCAGCCAAGGCGGGGGTTTGTATGGCAACATTTATGTACATGAGTCTGAGCCCTGGAGCCCTGCTGCGGAGAGACACTGACCTGAGCCGGACCTACATCTGTGTCAGAGTGTCAGAGCCCCCACACACAAGGCCCGGCACTGTGTTTTTTTAGGAAACTGGTCGGAGCTGTCAGACTGTGCAGCTGGGAGCCAAAAACGGTGCGACTTATTTTCTGTTAATAAAAAAAAAATGGCGGTGATTGATTATGTTAGTTTTGAAACGGTTGTCAAGTAAAAGAAGGGTGTAAATGTGTTTCTACGGGAACGGCGCCTGGCTGCATGGGTGCAAAACATGGCGATCTCTTTGCTGCTAAAAGTGCTTTTTTCTTAATCCTCCTTTTTTGTTTTTACTAATGTAATTTTTTCATTTGTGTCATCTTGTGTTTTCAAAATGATAACAAATAAAAAAAAAAAAGTAGTCACCATTAATTGAAGCCAGATCCTTTTACTTGTTAGTATCACACTGACAAAAAGGAAAAAGATGACACATTACTTCCAACCCTGGAATACTTAGATCAGATCGGAGGAGCGTGCTCACAAAAAAACCTCCCTAAAAAGAATGGATTTGATTATTGATAATTAGAAAAAAATATGCTCCTAATCTGTTTGTGATGAGCTAAGAAATCTGTTATTTAGAGACGAGAGCGAGCACACACACACACACACACACACACACACACACACACACACTGCACACACACACTCTTGTTCTCTAGGTCGTCTCTTTCATTTAAGCCTTCAGTGCATTTATCTGCAGTTTTAAAGGCACAACGACATTTTTACCCCCCCCAAAAAACTGCTCTAAACAATGTCCAGCACAACAACACAAAGCTCATCCCCCCCCCCCCCCCCCCCCCCCCAGTCCACGGAGCATCCAAATGAAAAACGAGGAGCATTCTTCAGTGATTAGTAATACTGGATTCCTGACTACTTGGCCTCCTCGCTCCTCTGTTGGATTTCGAAGGATTTGAGATCATCTGTGCTGCAGAATCCACGCTGCCTCTGTGACCAGCATGACAAAACTCACAGAAAGAGCTCTGCAAAGTTAAAGCCCATTTCTTTCCTTTTTTTTTTTCTTCCCTCCTTGCAACACACACATTGAGTCTTTTATTGTCTGAGCTTTGAAGCCTTTTGGGAAAACCCCAAATTACAAGCTAACCGCATCATTATCGTTAACTTCCCAGAAACTACCGAACACGTCCAGCTCAGCTCAGTTTAGCAACCTGTAGTCGTGCATTACAGACTCTTTTTAAAAGATGCTCCTATGGTTATCTTGTGATGACATATTTTTTTTTAAGATAATGTAGGGCAGAAATTCTCTCTCTATCTCTCTCTCTCTCTCTGTCTCTGTCTCTCTCTCTCTCTCCCTCTCTCTCTGTCTCTCTCTCTCTCTCCTGAACCTTTTTCCGTCTAATTATTCCCACAAACTGACTTCATGGGAGCCAAATACTTTCAGAAAACCCACCAGTTACAGCACTGGCTGGGATATTTGGATGACTCTGGATATTTGGACGGCTGCCTCCTTTTCCCCTTTGCAGCCGGTAAATAATGTTTGTCAGTAGATCCCAGAGAAATGAATAGCTGCTGTTTGAGTTTAACCAACTGAGACCTCTAATCTCTGCATTCAACGCTTATATTTTAATACTGTGGTCACGTCAGCTTTAATAAACATCATAATTAACCCTCTTTATTTTCTTCTTTTAATATGTTTTATTTAACAGCAGGTGCTTCTTTTTTCTTTTTTTTCTTTTTTTTTAATAAATGGCATTTTTGGCGCAAAATTGGTCACATTACTACACTTAATAGGGGAAAATGATGTCATCATTTCTTGGGTCCTCCATTGTTTTAAGCTCAAATTTGTTTTGTTTTCTTTCTTTCTTTTTTTTTTTTTTTTACTCAGGCACTGCCAAAGAAGTAATTAGACAGGGAAAATAATGGCACAGAGGAACAGCAGCAGATCCTTTTTTCTCCCAGCTGTCATCTACAACCCCCGACTCCCCCCCCCGCCCCCCCTCCTCCTCCTTTTAACGATTCCATATCAAACCATCATATTTAATAAGGCCGCTGTAAACACTTCCCCTTCCGCTCCTCAGATTGAAGTTTCGCCCAACATCAAATGAAAGGTTCAAGTGTCCTATATTGCAGTTAATATGCTTCTTTTTACCGACTGTGTACTGAGATTTGCATAGTTTGTCCTTTTTGTTGATTTATTGAATCATAGCGGATAGTGCGGCTCTGTGACAGTGGGCTCACACGGGCCTCTTTATATGATAATGCAGGATCCCGGAGGTTTTTTAATAGAACTGAGGAATGTAATAGTCTTGCATAATTTTCCCATAAAGGCTGACACAGCTGCTGTTTCTTCTCTCTCTCTCTCTCTCTCTCTCTCTCTCTCTGCCTGTTCTCCTCGCCGCCGATACTCCAGCGCTCCTCTTTAAGTCACCGTGGCTCGATCAGGTGCAAGACATTTCTCAGGTGTTGCGCCCCCCTAATCTGTTTTTCCAAACTTGACAGAGCCGATAACCAAGGGAGGGGTTGATGTATTTATTCTCTGCACCTCAAGCATTAATATACCCATTTCATTTTTTTTTATCTCATCCTCCAGATATTAAAGCGATCGTGCACGGAGATCCTGAGCGTGGAGCCCTCCAGTGTCTGTGTGAACGGTGAGTGGATCGGTGTCTCTGTTGCACTGAGTCAGTCCCTGGAGCTTCCTTCTGTGCTGATAGATTTATCTTCTACAGGAATTCCTTCTTTTTACTCCACGCTTACTGAACCAAGAGAGGAATTTACTTACTCTGTTACATGCACTGGACAAGTAGTTAAAAAACATCAAGCAGTACTTACGCTGTCATGGGAAAACTCTCCACTGAACCTTTGACATGCTTCATTATTATATGTTTTTGCAGCTCTTATTTTGTAACCCTGACCCCTAAACCCTAATCCTGTTTTTGGGGTAGTTCATCTAAATAAGTGGTGTTTGGCTCGTGCACACTTTAAATAAATGAAGAATTGTGTACTTGTAACCCTTGTTGTCTGCTCAAAACATGTGTGGGTGGAGGTGGAGGGTTGTGATATTGTATGCCTTTTTAATAAAAGGAACTGTAGCTATGACAGGAAATGAAAGGAGGGGGGAGAGAAAGGGGGTGTTGTGGTTACACGTGTCTTTACGAGAAGTTTCTGAAGCGTGCTGAAATTTGTTTTAAAGTTTTAGAGGCCTGTACAGGTAAAAGGCGGTGAAAGTAAAATCATTTTGGGTGACAGAAAATCTGTTTTTCCTTTTCTTATCCAGATTTATGTTTTGGGTTGGGAAGCACTGGCCTAAATAACATAACCCAAATAAATCAGCTTAAATCTCAGTAAGGCATCTATGGGTTATGCTACATTCATGGCTGTGTGTGTGTGTGTATATATAATTTAAGAAGGGACACAGTTTAACTCTTGTTGTTATAAAGCTTTATAATAAATATGCCACAGTTTAGGCCAGCCGTCAGAAAACATGGATAATCCTTTTCCATTGTGTCAAATACCATGGAACCAAATCTGATATCTCCCACTTGAAAATGACCTAAAAGATTGGCAAGTAAACCAAGTTGAGTCTAATCTATTGATATATACTGTATAGTCCATATTAGTGCAGAGAAAATAATCATTGCAGCTTTTACAGACTGCTTTCATGTAGCTATCAGGAAAAAAAGAAAAGAAAAGAGGAATCTTCATCGTATCAGTAAATGACAACATGCCTGCCTGATGTCTGATGGTATCAGCAGTCCCAAAGAAATTCAAGATAAATGCAAGAATCCGACTATATGATGGTTCCTCAAACCTCCTCCCAGTCTTATCTCCTGCTTGTTTACATTCCACAGAGACCTACGACCTCGTCCTCAGAGGGAACGGCTTCAGGCTCGGCAAGAGCAGCGAAGAAGTCCTCTGCAAATTCAAAGTCGGACAGCAAACCTTCGGTAAGTAGTGGAAACTGTCAGTGGCAGTTACAGGACAGTACAAGGGTTTCCACGCGGCCTGGAGAACCTGGAAAACCTGGGGAATGATTTACCAGTCATGGAAAATGAGAGAAAAAGTAAAATGTCCAGGCAGATTATTTCTCCTCTCTCTGCTTCACAAATGCAAATGTTTTAGAAGGTTTGCGTACAGTCTGTTCTCACGCTGTCGTCAATGGGCAACACTGAGGCACAGCGCTTCTCTGCTTCCAGGCGAGACAGCGGCCCATGTGACTCTCTACATGCTTAGAAATTTGTCATAATTTCTAAACATGTAAAAGATTATTTCATAGGGAAGTTATAGCCATACTGCATTCAGTCCGTCATATCAGCAGAACCCCTCAAATGCAGGACTGGACTGAGATCAGATTCAAGGGAACCAAACAGAGGATTATCAATGACTCTGCAGCTCCTCTCAGCTTTACAGAGCTTTACAGAGAGTTTCAGCTCATTGTTTAGCTGTCTGGCTGCAAATTTCCTGCTTGGGTTCACACTCAGCGCTCTCATGGTGTCGTTTTCAAAGAAGAAGCTCTGATGTACACTACCTGCTTAGCACCAAACAGCTAACAGACACATCAAGCTAGTCGCTCCACTATGTTAACATGGTGAATATAGTAGATTTTCAGTTGGTTAGAGAGCAAAAACAAAGCTAAAAGAGAGTGAATATGGACAGAAACACAACTCCAAATGAATGATGATTTTTCTCCGTAACTGCTGGATGTGGAAATAAACAACCGTTTGCTAACAAGATCAACATGTCAACCTTAAAGGTGATGATAATGCCATGGTGTCGTTGCCCCTGAGTGACCCAAAAAATCAGATATTTCAGGTTTAAACTTGGCTCATGATGGCTGAAGACGCACCACATATACCCCTTTTCCACCGAGCTGGTGCTGGTGCTGGTTCGGAGCCAGAGCCTGACCAAGCACCGGTTCTTTGCTTTGCCACCACCCAAGCTCCAGCCCGGAGCCTCAGAACGGGGGCCAGAGCAAGCACCAACTCTTTGCTGGTCTAAAGCAAGAACCGATTACGTCAGCGGACTGGGGGCGGTTTATTAGCCGGCTAGCAGGGCTAACGTTTGTTAGCCGGCTAGCAGGGCTAACGTTTGTTAGCCGGCTAGCGGGGTTAACGTTTATTAGCCGGCTAGCGAGGCTAACATTTATTAGCAGACTAGCGGGGTTAACATTCAGTAGCTGACTAGCGTGGCTAACTGGCATTTACAGAGGGTTTAAGATTTGTTAATTAAAAGTACTATTTTTATCATTTTTTTTGCCAGAGCTGTCTTCTTCTTCTTCATTTCCGACAGGCTGCCTCTCACTGGTGAATAGAGAATAATGGAGGAATTGATGCAAAAGTGTTCAGATTATTTAAAATCTCAGAAGTTGTGAAGTTGTGAAGATGTGTTGTGATTGATATCATAGAGTACTTAGTGTTTCCTGCACAGCTTTTATAATTCAGCACACATATTTTTTTTTATCCAGCTTGCTCTGATGTGAACTGGACTGCACACAGTGGGCGTTGATTCAAAGGGGACTGGCTAAACAAACCCCAGTCTGGACCCGTCCGTTATCTCACAGCAGCTCCTTATCTTATGATCTAAATACACAAGAAGAAAAGAGGCTATGTAGGTCACTGTGCTTCTTATTTTGAGCTCGCAGTCTGTTCTTTTGAGAAATCCTTTTTTTTCAAGAAGCTAACAGGATTTGGCACCGAAAACCAATCATTTCAAGCACTCATTTGGCCGTGGGATCTGTGGAGATCGACGACTGCCAATGACAACACTTCCCTCCTTGACAAGTTATTTTTGATTTTCAACATTTCAACTTGACTAAAATACTTGAGCATATTTTTTTCTTCTCTCTTTTAAAAAAAAAGCAATTCATCTGAATTAGGAAATGGCCATTAGCAGATGTCTTCCTGTTAGTCCTTTCTCAGTTTAGGCTGTCTCACATTCGCCCACTTGGGGCTATTTATTCCCTTATTGGCTTTTGCATGTGTTCAGCCCAGACCTTTTTAACAGGGGGGCACCTTATAATTATGGACAGGCATCATGGCAACTATGGAACACACACACCACATATGTGGAACAGATGCTACCGTCTTCTCCATCACCAAACCAGTTGGAGCTCTGAGCAGACAAGCAGAAAAAATAACATCAATAATCTGAACGACCTCCATGTCTGAAGATAGTTTGAGCCTGTGTGAACCTGATGAACGTGCGCACACACACACACACACACACTTGCACACATACACACACACACACACACACTCATACCCATGCACACACATACACATACAGATGATGATTCAGTCTCTTTTTTCTCTTCTTTAATCTGCAAAAAAACAAAAGTCAACTGGTAGAAAAGTACAGAAATATCAAATGAAAACAGAAAAAATAAGCACAAACAAATAAAATGATAAAGAATATATATATATTATTATATTCCTCATGCAATGCTTATGGGTCAAAGAGGGCAACGACTTCAAATGAGGATAGCTGACTACACACACACATGCACACCTATGCACAGACGTACGCATACAGGTGATGATTCAGTCTCTTTTTTTCTCTTCTTTAACCTGCAAAAAAACAAATTTAAAGAGGTAGAAAAGTGCAGAAATATCAAATGAAAGCACAAAAAAAATAAGATGATAGTTTAAAAAGCAAAATGATTCCTCTGCTTCCAACGCTGTGCAGTCAAAGAGGGCAAAGTTCAAATGAGGATTGCTGACTTATAGTTTTTCTCTTCTAATATGTGCACAAACTGGTTGAAAAGTACAGAAATATCAAATGAAAGCAGAAAAATAAGCACAAATAAATAAAATTATAGTTTAAAAAATGAAAATTATTATATTCCTCTTGCAATGCTTATATGGGTCAAAGAGGGCTTCTTGTTTTTCTCTTCTAATATGTGCATATATTGACCTGATACTGATCCTCTAGCATGTTTTATAGTAACATAAATGTATTTTATGGCATGTTAAAGGATCTCGTTAAAGCTAAAGTTACACACAATAGTCTCACTTCATGTAAAAGCTAATTAACTGAAGGCTAACTCATGTATGAGCACATTTAAGTGATTTCCAGTCCATAGCAACAAGAGAAAATATCATGTTTTATTCACCATGTTAACCTTCCTGTCATCCTCCCGGGTCAAATTGACCCGTCTGTTTTGACTGTTCCTTCCTTCCTTCCTTCCTTCCTTCCTTCCTTCCTTCCTTCCTTCCTTCCTTCCTTCCTTCCTTCCATCTGTGCTTCCTCTAACCTTCTTTCTTTCTTTTCTTCTTCTCTCTTTCTTCCCTTCCTCCATCTCCCTTTCGTCCTTCCTTCTATCCTTCCTCCCCCCTACCTTCCTCTCTTTCTTCTTCTCTCCTTCTTTCCTCCCTCCCTCCTACCTTCTTTCCTTCCTTACTTCTTTCCTCCGTCCTTCCTTCCTTCCTTCCTTCCTTCCTTCCTTCCTTCTTTCCTCTGTCCTTCTTTCCTTCCTTCCTCCCTCCCTCCTACCTTCCTTCCTTACTTACTTCTTTCCTCCATCCTTCCTTCCTTATTTCCTTTCCTTTCTTCCCTTCCTTCCTTCCTTCCGTTCTCCATCCCCCTTTTTTCCTTCTGTCATTCCTTCCTTTCTCTCTCCTTCCTTCCTTCCTTCCTTCCTTCCTTCCTTCCTTCCTCCCTCCTGCCTTCTTTCCTTTACTCCCTTCCCTTCCTTCCTTGACTCGAACACAACAGGAGGGTTAAACATTTATTTTCATCATGTAAGGAAAAAAAATTTAACATTGTCTTCTGTCCTGTTTTTTTTTCTTTCTTTCTTTTTTGCAGAAAATAAACCGAGCTATGTGCGTAATGATTACCTGCTGTGTCCTGCACCTACACTCTATGAAGTCGGACAGTAAGTACAGCTCTTTAGTGTTATACTGTATATTGTGTGAGTGATTAATACTT
>JAJDFG010001015.1:0-35000 GCA_021039105.1 Scomber colias | reverse complement strand
ACACATCTGCTGGAGGGGCTTTAAAAGGATGTGCGACAGATGCAGCCATTCCCTTTTCCACGCTCCCCATTTAAATAATTCACCATGCTCTGACAATCCCTGCACCCCGGACCACCTGCATGGAACGCTGGAGCCCAGAAACTTCCGTCTCCGTCCATCTGTCTACTTCTGCTCCATCACCGCTGCTGGTGCTCAGGGTGCTCGGTTAACACGGCTCTACTCAGCCGAAAAAGAATCGTCTTTTTCTCCTCGTGTTTCTTTTCCCTTGTTTTGCCCATGTTTCCTTACACATGAGGCTTTCTCCTCGGTGAACACTGCTTGAATTACTTCTGTGTTGACCTGGCACACGGGGGTTGCTGGGGAACATATTTCAGATGCAGCAGTCACTTGAGCTGAGGTGCTCAGCTGCATCTCCTCGTCCCACAGGGGACTCCGAGCAGGCGGCTCCACATCCAGCCTCAATGTCCAGGAATCGCAGTGTCCTCAGTTGGTCATTGAGCAGTGTAGGAGCACTCACGGCCGAGGCATCATCTGTGCTGACAGCTGTGGCATCAGGCTTTTGAAACACTGGCATCTGCTGACGCCCTTCCTTCTTTCTCCTCCTCACCCCCTCCTCCTCCTCCTCCTCCCTTCTCTGTGCATATCCCCATTAGGAGACCCAGCATGCTTTGCTGGGGTACCGATTGAGAGGTTAAGTGGCTGCGCTGTTGCAGCAGCATGTCCTCACCTGGTGTTTTCACAATAACGCGGAGGGCAAAAAATAACTGAGGGGGCAGCCGACACCTGCTTTACAAAGCAGGTACAGTAGCTAATGCTAATGCTCATCAATAATTAAACAGGCTGTCCCGGGGCAGCTGCTAGCAGTGGCAACGCTCCATCTGCTCCAGTGGGGCTATGAAGATGTTTATGATAGAAATGTCCTGTTTGATTGTCTTCCATGTTGTCACAGAGACACCTCGGCTATGCATTGATTAGGAGCAGTTCTCTTTGATTGAAGGATGCAAGGTGCAGCAGATGATTCAAGCTTGTCCGAATATAGAAAATAGAAAATAATCTAAGAACTAAAGCAACAAATTCATAAACACTTTCACCTGAAGAGAATCATTTATTGGTAGATCCAGTCTGGTAAAGAGTTTTCCATGTGCTACTTAACCTCCTGCAACCCTGTGTCCTCATATGGGGACGTTACATTTTACTTAATTCTGCTTAACTTTGACTAGTTGTCCTCCTTCGTACACGCCACCTAGTGGTAGAAAAAGTACAATACATGAATCAGTCTAAAAACCAGATGGCGGGCATCTTGGCCGAGTCAATCAACAGACGATCCCCAGACAAAAGTGGACCAGAAATAGTTTTATACACTGGTGAGTTAATTATGTTATACAGTAAAATAAACCAAAGGGAGGACAAAACTACTTCCTGTTTGAAGATAATGCTTGGATATCAGGTCCTACTCATCCCAAATATCTAGGAGCTTACAGGACAGGAGGACAGGAGTTACAAGCAATGCTCTGATAGTTTCATTTGAAGGATTCTTCGAGGCCTGAAAAGGTTATTTCAGTAAATGATGGAAAAAATATGACTTGGAAAAAGAAAAAGGTTAGCAAAACAATTTCTAACACACATTTGTAAGGTAAGGTAAGAACTTGGAAAGACTTGCATATGGTCTTTTTAAGCCGCAGCAGTGGTAAGGTATCATTAATTTATTTTAATTTAGTAGCACCAGTCAACTTTTTCAGAGTACCCATCCCGTCACTCTTTCCAAATGGCCAAGTCGTCTCATTCAGGAACGCAACTTCTCGTCAAGTTCTCCCCAGGCTGGCTTCATGAGACGATCCCTCTCGTTAACAGACTTTCCCTTCCCTCTCCGTCAGAACTTGTGCCACACGAAACTCGAGCAGAGTGATGACTCCTGGATGCCGAGTGACAGGCCTTACATATGCTCCGCTGTGAATTATTCAGCCTCCTCAATTTTCACATCTTTAAGGGAAGTTTGAAAGCCATTAGTGTCACCATTGTCAGCCGGTCCAGCTGTATCGCATCACCAAAGCTTAGTGTCACGACGGGCCTACTTTGTGACAGCTTATAGGGAGCCTGGGGACAAACTTTATCCAAAGTGGAGCCAGGAATCTGCGGCGGGAAGAGGCCTTCTGCCCTTCAACTGGTGTCCCTTGGAGCCCGTCTCGCTTTCTACCCCAATTTTGACTGATCCCCCTGGCCCCCGTGACAATCTGCCTTCTCATCTCCCACTTATTCAAAGATAACCGTCGACCCGGCAACAGCTGCAACTCTCTCCTCGGTGTCACTCACTAGCTTTCACTGTGGAAAAGTTAAATGACAGCGAGCGTTGTTTTTAAATTATTCATCCGGCTTCTTTTTAGAGTCGTTCATTGCTGGGGGTTTTTTATTCTTTTTAACCCTTTTTGTGTGTCTTTGTGTAATATACAGTTAAAAAAACAGATGAATTTAAAGCATAGATGTTTTGGTGCATCATTACAAGATATTTACAGGTTTGTTCAAGGCCTTTAAAAAAATACTGCAACTCATAATTGTATTTCTAATTAGTCATTTTATCATTTTTTATCCAGAAAATGGTGAAAAAAGTCAAAAAATACTTTAAATTTACAGTGAAAGATGCAGATTTTCACATTTTTTACCTGATTTTACCACTTTATTAATTATAAAAATGGTTAAAATCAATTAATTGACTCATATTTTCAGCACCAAGTGTAATACAGTAATACAGAACACCCATTTTCGTAGATGTCCTCACCCATTTACTCATCTTTCCTTTTTCCTGGATATATAAAAAAAAAAAAAAGGGTGGAAAAAGGAAAGAGGATGTATGACTTATGCCTCTGTGCTGGAGCAGATTCTGCCTACTCAACAGTAACTCTGTAAATTAGCAGTCAGTGTCTCAGGGAGGGGAGAAAAAGAAAAAAGGAAAAAAGGTGGCATCGTCGACTATGGTTGGGTTGCGGTGCGTTAAGGATGTCCGGCGATGTCAGTGGAAGAAGGGAGGGGAGGGGGGGGAGGGGTGGATTGTGGGCGAGGGTGAAGGTGGGGGGTGAGGTGGGGTTTGTCAGTGTAACTCGCTTGGGAGCTTTTCCTCCTTCACATGCGGCGGTCCGCACCTCCAGCTTGATTAACAACCTGCCCACCATTATCACGGATTGAGGGTGTCAGCTAAATTAGCCTCTCCCTTCACCCATTTAGCACAAGCACTTAGTTAACATGCAAGAAGCTCCGAGCGGCTTCGCTGAGCTGCAGAGATTCCTGCTATAAGACACAAAGACAGAAATCTTCTTATATATGAACGGTGGAGTTACTCATTTTCAGAAGAGTAACGAGCACAAACAATTACAGCTAATACCTTTTTCTCTGCAGAGACTCAGGGATTTAAACTGTCCAGCTGCCTTTATTTAAACATGTTTGACCCTCAGATTGAAGTGCATATAACTAAAGATTCATATTCAACAATTAACATAAAATTCAAAATTTTAACTGCACTAATAGTGTTTGGTCATCTTTTATGTTTATACTTAATTAGAGGCATTTTTTACTATCACGCTGCCCCATTCTTACTGGAGTTACACCCAATATATTCAAATTTGTAATGCTTTATAACAGAAGTAACGTTGGATTGATTTTATTATTTACAATGAAGGAAAAAAACCTCACTTAAATCTTGCAACTAAAGTACAAAATACAATAATCATAACCATAAATATACAGTATGTGTGTGCCAATCTCGACAGGACTGTTACCATAGATACCATTAGATACCGTACCCTTTTAAAAAAAATTAAAATAATCTCCCAATCTCTCCCAATTCTGTGTTTAGACCTTTTTAGCCAACTTTTACACATATTGCTTTGGAAACTCCAGTTCTCCTCACGGGTCAAAATGGACCCAAAGACATCAGGATAGCTCTCAAGACAGATTATTTTATCTCCCTGGTAGATTTAAAAGATTTATTATGTGATATTTTTGTGACTTGTTTATCACTTGACTGCCCGTCAACTGACTTTAACTTTTGTCTCGTCGTTTTTATTATGCTATACCCAGTCTAAGAGTATCTGAGACACAACATGAAAGCATCTCCGCCAAGTCCTGAGCAGCCACATAGACAATAAGGCTCAATGCAAAAATAAAGTAGGTTTTATTTTACATTATGAAATATATAATATATTGAAAAAGCTCTTTGTAACTTCAGGGTGGACAAAGACCAAAACAATAAACCAAACAAGTCTAAATGGGAAGTCAACCATATCACCTATCAGCAATAAAAGAAACCAAATGACAATCACTTTACCTCCTTAACTAAATAAACTGGTTTTTATGTTATTTCTTATTAAGTATTCCACAATTTCACCTAAAATATAAAATCTCTCTACCTTTTAAAACCAGTCTCAGTAGTTACAGACATACCTGTGATTGTTTTAACTGAGCCTGTATCCTATTTATTATCTGTCTTATTACAGTTGAAATGAAAAGCACCTTTTAGCTCAACCTAGACCACCTTATCAAAAGAAGTCATTAATGATCAGAATCACATATCAAATAAAAAACATAGTAAAATAAGATAAAGCAAAAAGAAAAAAAAAAGAGAAGTCAAGGCATCAACAAGTTGAGCGAAGTGTCAAAGTGCATCCGGGGTTTTTGAACGTCCGTGAATTGTATGGTTAAATATTTAGCGTGGGTAAATAAGGAAAAGGTGCAAAGGAGTCAGTTTAGAATATTTAGAATACACTGCATAGTAATGGACACATGGTCTGGTCGCTCATCTGTTCTGAACCACAGGAGAATCGGTGGCCCAAGGCACAGCCTCGGGGCGAAATCCAAAGCAAAGAGAGCTTTCTTGTTATTATTCCGCAGCACCGGTTTTTATGCAGGCCTCCCCTGTACACTACCACACACTCACAGCTGGCCCCCCTCACACACAATCACCACTGTGCCCACTTCTTTCTCTCCTCTTTCTTCTTTTCTTTTCTTTTTTTGTCTGTGTGTGTGTGTGTGTGTGTGTGTGTGTGTGTTAACGTCGGAGGGGAGGAGGAGGAGGATTTCAGGCGTTTCACTCGTTTCCATCCATATCCTGAATTCTCATTAAACCTGCAGTAATTGGATCGGGCGTAATAGACATATGGAAATTGCGGTGCCGTTCATCATTAGGGTTTTAATTGCGCCCATTTTGGCCTCCGTACCCCCCCCACCCCACCCTCAATCCACCCCCCCACCCCCCCCCCCCCCCCCCCCCCTCACCCACCCCCCTCTAAATAAGTCATAGGAGTTCACAAGCCTTGTTACCGCCAGTCAGTTTACTTCTACACACGATGCTGACGGCTGTGATAATGAGAGGATTTCCTCCTTCTTTGGTTGACCGTTTAGTTTGCTCCCATTGTGTTCTGCACGGAGCGTTGTGCTAATGCCAGAGCTCCACTTGTTACTTTTTTTTTTTTTTCTTTTTAAAGAGGACAAATTAGCGCTTCCCTTTTTGTCAGTGGCAGTCATAAGGGAGGTTTTTTTTTTTGTAAAGCCTGAATAATTTGTAACTATTGAGACTGAGATATTGCCAAGCTCATATTCCTGGTTTCTTAGGGCTGTCAAACGATTAATTTTTTAAATCGTGATTAATCGCAGAATTTCCATGGTTAATTGCGATTAATCGCGCTTTGAATTGCATGTTTAAAATCCTGTTATTTTACATTTGAAGGCAGTTTTAAGCCCATAATGTAAAGCATTTCTTACCAGAGTGTCTTAACTGGGAATCAATCACGGCTCGGCTGCGACTCCCACACTCCAAAATGGTCCTTTGGTGGAGCTGAGGCTCGCTTGGCTGCACCTCGGTGTTTAGCGTCGAGGTGCTAACTCAAACTCGACGTACTCCGGTGGTAGTTAAACTCCGTTTGAAACAGGTTGCATTTTACTTTTGACTTGTCAACTGAAGCGTCTGGAAGTGTTTTAAAGTTAAACAAGCCGTTCAAAAGTCCAGTAGCTCTCTTACTTTCCATCAGCGCGGTAGGTTTACTGCAGGAGGCCACTTCAAAGCATAGCGCTACAGCTAGAGGAGCCGTCTACGGGGGAGTAGAAGGGACAAAAAGGCTTGCAACATTAAAATGTGATTAGAAAAAAATAACGCGTTATGGATTGCATTAATCTAATCGCGAGTAACGCGTTAACGCTAACAGCCCTAGTTTTTTACTCTTTTGGCAGTTTTCTGACAGATTTAAAGTTGTGACATCTGCTTAACGACAGAAAAGAAACCAACATACTGCTTGTTAATTAAAATTTTTTTTAATGCAGAGTTAATGTGAGACACCTGCAGGAGACGTTTTAAGAGCTGTGCACCAAATAATACCGAAGCCTTGTGTGTGTGTGTGTGTGTGTGTGTGTGTGTGTGTGTGTGTGTGTGTGTGTGTGTGTGTGTGTGTGTGTGTGTGTGTGTGTGTGTGTGTGTGTGTGTGTGTGTGTGTGTGTTTGCATGTTGATTTAAACATATTACTGATGAAACTGTTGCTTTATTCCTCTCCTCACAGGACTATGGAGGTTCACATCAGCTTAAACAATGGACGATCCTTCATCCCCAGCCCTTACGCCATCACCGCCTCCACATGTGTGAGTCTGAAATATCACCACCAACACCACCAACCATGACATACGAGCATCTAATATGCATCGAAACTACACTAAGCACTGATTTCCTGTTTCCTATGTCGTCAGTGGTTCAACATTTCCTGTGTTAGAAAGAGTATATATATATCTAACTGTGTGATTGTCTGTATGAGCAGAACTTCTCTAATCCTCTCATCATCCGTGTTTATCATGTGATGAGCATTGAGCACAGTGTTGGCTCCTAAATAGACTTCAGTAATATTAATAGTGTTTTACTGTCTATTATTATTATTATTGCATGCACACAATAAGGAAGGACTGAAATATGTTTTTAAATATGGTGCAAAACCTTTTAATAGAGTCATTTCAATACCATAAACCAGGGGTGTCAAACATGCGGCCCGTGGGCCAGATACGGCCCGCCGAGGGGTGTGGTCTGGCCCACTTGCCATCCAGTGTTCTTTTCCTTCCTTCCATCTGTCTTTCCTCCCTACCTTCCTTTTTTCCTTTCTTCATTCCTTCCTTCCTTCTGTTCTTCCTCCCTTCCTCCCTCCCTTCCTTCCTTCTTTCCTTCTGTCTGTCCTTTCTTCTTTCCTTCCTTCCGTCTGTCTGTCCGTCCTTCACTGTCTGTCCTTCCTCCCTTTCTTCCTTCCGTCCTCCCTCCCTTCTGTCAGTCCGTCCTTCACTGTCTGTCTTTCCTATCTTTCTTCCATCCTTCCTTTTGCTGTCTCTCCTTCCTTCCCTTCTTATTTCCTTCCTTCCTTCCTTCCTTCCTTCCTTCCTTCCTTCCTTCCTCCCTTCCATCTTTTTAATGATCCGGCCCACATGACATCAAAATTGGTCTGTATGTGGCCCTTGAATGAAAATGAGTTTGACTCCTCTGCCATAAACCATCATGAATGATGTGCACATCAGATTATCTGTTTTTAGTATTTTTGCTCTGTAATAAAACTCAAATTCTTCCCAGAACCTTAAACACACTCTGTATCTACATCTGTGTTGTTGTTGTGTCTTTCAGTCGGATGGTTGGGTGGTCTTCATCGTCTTCCTGGTGCTGATGGCTCTCGTGGCTTTGGCCCTCATGTGGTGGTTCTGGCCTCTTTGCTGCACAGTGGTGAGTGTTATTATTTACTTTCTGTAATCATCTACAGGCTTGTTAAACTTACTGAGGACAACTACAGCTGACTGTTCTTAAAAATGGTTCGTGTAAAGTAAGAATAAATATGTGTTCTGAGTTTGACATACCACAGAAAAGTGTGTTGTTAACCACCCTGCCAAATTTGAATGATTAAAAAAAATCGCCAAATATATTAAATTAGGCTTCAAAGTTGTGTAAAAATCAGCCTCTTTCTCTGTTACCAAACGCTGTGGGAGTGCCCGCCGAGCCCGCTGAAACCCCGCCCCCTACCAAGTGTCCATCTGTCAATCAAAGTCACCACCTCTACCAGAAACATGGACGCTACGTCTGAGAGCTTTCTGCTGCTAGCTCAGTGGCTAACTCGTCAGCTAGCTCGGCTGGTAGCTCGGCAGCTATCTCAGCAGTTAACTCGGCGGCTAACTCAGCTAGCTGGCTAACTGTGGACTGTAGTAGTAGTGTGTGCTGAATGTATTTATACCTCGACAGCAGCAGGGGCGGGTTTATGCTAATGCCGCAGTGATTTTCAGACCCGCCTGTTAAATCCTGAACACAGAAATCTTGAAACACAGTGTGTGAAGCCTAGCTCCACAATTCAATCTAAATGGTTGAAATGATTTTTACACCTTTTTTAGAAATACATTTATGACCTATTTAATGTGTTTAGAAGAAAATGTCTGAATTCACTTTACACTGTATTTAAATAGCTTTTCTAGGTCTGATGATGAGAGCGAAGGATAATGAGATCTCCTCCTCCTTTTTTTAAATTCTAACATCCTGTTGCTGCAAATGCAACATGTCTGAAGCAATCTACCCGTGAAAACTGTTTTTTTTTTTTTTTTTTAATATCACACCATGGTCAGTGAAGCAACGTGCAAGGTGTGTGAAGTTTATACTCACTCAACCCAGCCATAAACAGCAAATCATTGCCAGATTCAGCTGTGTCTGTGGCCACTGATTCGCAGCATCTGCAGCTGCAGGAAAAGTACTGCTGAACATCTGTTGAACTCTCACCTCCTGTTTACCTTGTTTACCAGCAGTTGCTAGCAACATCACCAAGGAAGAAGCTCAAAACAGGAAGTCACAATGGGTAGATGAGTTCTGAGAAAAGATGAAGTCCTTTTTTTTTTTCTTTTTTTTCTTTTTTTTTAAGTGAAACAAAACAAGAGATAGATTAGCAATAAAAGGATGTGAGTGACAGATTGCACAAAAGTTAAGAAAATCTCTGTTTGTGCAGGACTACTGTTGGTCTACCTGGGGACCGAAGCGATTAATAACATAATCACACAGATAGTTTGTGGTTTTAGTCAGATTTGAATCTGCCATGTCCATGCTCCAGCTTAAAATACTTAGTGTGTTTTGGTAAACACAGGATTCTTCTTTTACTGATGCTAATCTTGTCGATCAGGGAGCTTTAATTTCAGGCGTGCTTTGTTTTTGGTCTTTTAATCTTTTCTGTTACTTGCCTAGTTGTTGTTATTTTTTCTTTGGTGATTGCTTATGTGCCCCTTTTTATCTGGAGGTTAAGTCCGCCGAGGGAAATGCGGACTACATGTTTTTGCTTTTGCTAAATCAGGAGCGGACAATAACAATTTCAACTAAGTTCTTGCACACAGTGAAGTCTTATTATCTGTACAGTAAGGATCAAAATCTGATAAACACATTACATTCAGTCACTTCCTCTCACTTTATTAACAATGTTTCTGTCCATAAACCTCCATCAACAGCTTCAGCACCATATACATAAACATCAGAGGACAGACTGAGCTCTTCTTTACTCTTACAGTGAGTTCATGTAATGCTATAGAAACATTTATAAATGGTAAATGGACTTTACTTATATAGCGTCTTTCTAGACTTTACCACCACTCAAAGTGCTTTACATCTCATTCACCCATTCACCACACATTCATACACTGATGGCAGGAGCTACCAACGCAGGGTGCCAACCTGCTCATCAGGGGGGAAGTTAACCATTCATTCACATTCATACACCGTTGGAGGAGCAACTGGAGCAATTTGGGGTTAAGTGTCTTGCCCAAGGTCACATCGACATGTGGACTGGAGGAGCGGGAATCGAACCGCTTCAATCTTCCAATTGGAGGACGACTCCTCTACCTCCTCTACCGCCCTACCTCCTCTACCGCTCTACCACCTGAGCCACAGCCACCCCATTTAAGGATAACGTGTGGCTAAAATCAGCCCCTTGTCACCAAATTGATGACATCATGATAAAAGTTTACTATATAGGAATAAAAAGACACTAAAAACAGGCTTAATATGCTTCAAACTTACAGCTGATTGAACTCAATTTGTATGAATACTGAACCAAGTTCACCACGTGTGTAAATATGAGAACATATTGGTAATGATTTTTTTCATTGATTAGAATACCCCTACTATTAGTATTCAAGCTTTGTTCATTCAGATTTTGGCCATTGAGTTTTTCAGACATCTTGGCACATGGAAATTATGTTTATTAGTGTCACGCAGCTACTTCTTACTTACTACTTCTTACTTGTGTTTTACATTATGTGAACACATTTTATTCATATAGCATCTTTTCATACAGGTTAATGTAGTTCAAAGTCTTGTTCAAAGTGCTTCACAGTTGATTGACAGTGTAGACTGAGGAGAACGTAAAGAAAAAGAACAGAAATTAAGATAAATATAATCCTATCCAACTTTATTTGTAAAGCACTAAAAAAAAACAACCACAGTGGACCAAAGTGCTGTGCAGAAGAATAAATAAAAGACATAACAGCACCACATAAGGCATAAAAATACATATAAAATACAAATAAGATCAATTAAAAGACACAAACCTGAGTAAAAATAACAGCCATACAGTAAAAACAATGAAATCAAATCAAATACATAAAGGTAAAAGCTATCGCTAAGAGTTCAGATAAGTATTGACATTGATAAACACGACTTATATTGAAATCTGTATTAATATAAGGGTTATATAATGATAGCTATCCATTTAAGGCCCAGTGGTTGAGTACAAGTGATTGAAAGTATGCAGCAATCTATCAGGGACTAAATATTAAATCTTAACCTCATTCAGTCTGGAGTCTCTAGCAGTTAAAGATAATTTCATTAGTACACGTGTGTCCCTGAATACAGATGTTGGCCGATCAGTCATCGATTCCACAGATGTTACGAGTCCCGTGTGTGTGTGTGAGGAGCTCTGAAGAGAAAAAGATGTTTGTTAAGGTGGAATATGAGGTTTAATAAACCGGTTTGAATCTGAAGCATCCCAAAAGTTTTCAGTCGTAGAGATATGAAGTCTATGAACTGAACTCCTCACCCTGCTCTCATGCTCTCACCCCCCCCCCCCCCCCCCCCCTCTTTATTTATTTTTTTTGTCTCACCCACTTAACCACTTACAAAAATCCACAACAGATTATCGTTTGGGGCTATGAGAGAGGGGATACAGATGGTGCACCCCAGTCTTTTTCTGTGTCCCGGCTTACACTGAGATCTGATGAAGGCAAATTTACCCTCCTCCTCCTCCATCCCCGCTTCCACCCCCCCCACCCTCCCCCTTGGTTTCCTCTCTCACCCGCTACCCGCTACCCGCCCCTGAACTGATAAACGTCACCTGGCTTTGTGGACCTGAAGGGAGCCCCATCCAGGATGAGATGGAAGCATATTTTGGAAAACCAACAAAGGCATTAAAATGTAAACCCCCTGCAGCATGTCTGGCCGCGGATGTGTTTGTCTTGGTGGAGAGAGCTGCTGTTGCCTTCCATCGAGGGACGCGGCAGAAGAGGAGGGCCATGTGTGGCTTGTTAATATTTAAACCCCCAGTCTGCCAGGTTTCAACAGTCAGGATGAGGCCACGCACACACACACACACACACACACACACACACACACACACACACACACACACACACACACACACACTGTCAACCTCTTTCCCACAATCCCTCTCTCTCTCTCTCTCTCTCTCTCCCATATGGATTGGTGCCAGCACAGAGGTCATACAAGCTGTGGAGTGGTAATTTCTTTGTTTATGATTTGTTTGGAAATTAAACTCAAAATGGCGTAGCCTTTAGTTTAAATCAAAGGATTGAAGAGGTTTTTTTTTTTTTTGGAGATGCAGTTTTGAAATGCATAAGTTAGTTTATCCAAATGACAAAATGATTCATTGTTAAATTGGATTCACTTTTGGACACGTTTTTCTAACTCATTTGGTCGTTAATATGTTAATCATATCCGTTTATTTCTCGTTAGAAAGTCGTCTGCGTCGCTCTCCAACTCCCAACGCTGAACCTTTTTATCTTGATCTGCTCCTGTTTCCCTCCGTCATCTACTAACTGGTTAATTCTCCTGTTCTGAGGTCAAGGAAGGAAGGAAGGAAGGAAGGAAGGAAAGAAGGGAGTTAGGAGGGAGGGAGGAAGGAAGGAAGGAAAGGAGTTAGGAGGGAGGGAGGAAGGAAGGAAGGAAAGGAGTAAGGAGGGAGGGAGGAAGGAAGGAAGGAAAGGAGTAAGGAGGGAGGGAGGAAGGAAGTAAGGAGAGAAGGAAGGAAGGAAGGAAAGGAGTAAGGAGGGAGGGAGGAAGGAAGTACAGAGAGAAGGAAGGAAGGAAGGAAGGAAGGAATGAGGGAGGGAGGGAGGAAGGAAGGAAGGAAGAGAGGAAGGAAGTAAGGAGAGAAGTAAGGAAGGAAGGAAAGGAGTAGGGAGGAAGGAAGAAAGGAAGGACGGAAAGGAGTAGGGAGGAAGGAAGGAAGGAAAGAAGCAAGGATGTAAGGAAGTGAGGAAAGAAGTATGGAAGGAGGGGAAGGACAAAGGAAAAATTAAAGAAAGAGGAAGGAAGGAAGGAAGGAAGGAACAGTCAAAAGAGACGGGGTCAATTTAACCCGGGAGGACGACAGGAGGGTTAATTTACCCCATACTTTAAACCACAAATCATTTTTAAATTTCCTAAATATGCCTCCTGCCACTGATCCGTCACGATAAGCCTCCCAAAAACAGCTTGACTCAACACGGTTTGAGTTTGAGGGTTAGAGAACGAACGGATTACCGAGTCCAGCCAGTCGCACGGTTAACGGAGATGAGCCATATGGGGGACGATGCCCAGAGCTCCTGTGATTGGTCTGACCCCCCCCTCCGCCCCATTGCGGTGTCGTGGCTGCCGGTTGCTGAGCCCTGCCGGGGGCCTCCCTCCGATGTCAGCTGGCTAAGTCTCCTGCAGTTTAGTTTTTAATTACGCTGCAACGTCGCTGAGTGCTGCTCTTCACATCTGTCCATCAGGTAGCTGGGAAAGAGCAGCGGAGCCCTGTCATTTGTATAATGCTTTATTTATCCTACAATATGTCCAGGAAATCTGCTGCATAATTACTTCATAAAAGGAGATAATCCTGTCAGCGTAAGGTGTGGCTGAAATGATGTTAATCAGCGTATGGAGAGGCTATACCAGTAGACCCTTTTGCTGGATTTGCTTACAGCCAGTTGTGTGTCAAAGAGCAATTAATTAACCCTAATTGATTATTTTTCATTATTTTAATGACAACAGTATGTGGTGAGAGTGTGATGGTATCCCTGAGCTTAACACTGAATGAAACAGCTGTTAGGATCTATGATATGCCGTAATGACATTGCTCTTTTTTTTAATTTTTTTAATTTTTTTTATTCTTTCCTCTAAAAAACCAATTTAGCAAATGCATGAGCAGCAATGACAGTGTAGTGTGTGTCTTTGATGACTAATGGACAAAGGTCTGACTTCCACTTTGCAGCACACACCTCAACTATGAGATATGTCCTCAGTGTAATTATATGTACATGTATTTATAGGCTGGCTACTGTGTGTGTGTGTGTGTGTGTGTGTGTGTGTGTGTAGGAGAGAAGGAAGGAAAGGAGTAGGTAGGAAGGAAAGAAAGAAAGAAGAGAGGATGAAGGGAAGGAGGGAAGGAGGAAGGAAAGAACAAGGAAAGAAGGAATGAAAGAGGAGGGAAGAACAAAGGAAAAATTAAAGAAAAAGGGAGGAAGGAAGGAAAGTGTGTGTGTGTGTGTGTGTGTGTGTGTGTGTGAAGGAAAGAAGGAAGGAAAGGAGTAGGATGCAAGGAAGAGAGGAAGGAAGGGAGGGAGGAAGGAAGGAAAGAAGCAAGGAAGTGGGGAAAGATGTATGGAAGGAAGGGAAGAAGAAAGGAAAAATTAAAGAAAGAGGAAGGAAGGAAAGGAGGGAGGGAGGAAGGAAGGAAGGAAGAGAGGAAAGGATGTAAGGAAGTGGGGAAAGAAGTAGGGAAGGAAGGGAAGAACAAAGGAAAAATTAAAGAAAGAGGGAGGAAGGAAGGAAGGAAGGAAGGAAGGAAGGAAGGAAGGAAGGAAGGAAGGAAGGAAGGTAGGAACAGTCAAAAGAGATGGGGTCAATTTGACCTGAGAGGACGACAGGAAGGTTAAAACAACAAGCGAAAGTCTGTGTGTGTGTGTGTGTGTGTCTCTGTGTCTGTGTGTGTGTGTGTGTGTGTGTATGTGTGTGTCTGTGTGTGTGTGTGTGTGTGTGTGTGTGTAGTGCTGCTGGACACTGTTGTTGTGTAAGAGGGGGGGAATGTGAGGAGGCCGAGCCCAGGAGAGAGTGTGAGCGGAGGAGTGAACAGGAAACACACTTTTTACTTATCATAACAACCTCCACTGATGAGCTCTTAAGCCAAGTACTAACTTTTATTTCCACATTATTTTATTTAATATCTTGATTTTTTAAATATTATTTCACTTATTCAGACTAGAGGTAAGATCTTCAGCCCGAGCCCGAGTCCGAACCCGACCCGGCCCGATTTTCGGGCCGGGTCGGGCCCAAAATATCAATGATTACATTCGGGTCGGGTCGGGTCGGGCTTCTCTCTCGCCAACTTTTTTTTTAAATAAATATATATTTATGTATTATGTATATTAAAACGATGTATGGATATTAAACTAAGGAATACTTATAAAATATAATAAAATAAATAATTTGGATAAAACAGAGAAGGCGCTGTATGGTAATTGCCAGATGTTCAAGAGGACAAGACCCGAGACTGAACTCCCGGTCTCCCGCACAATACGCACTTTACACCGAGATGACCGCCCTGGACCACCTACCTCAGCAGGTCTGACTTCTCAAACAGCAGCTGGTCCAGAAACATGTATGAATGGATTCATCCGTGCGCGCAGTCTCCAGCGGAAACTTTAAAGTCTGTTTGTTTCCACCTTTAGTAACGAAGACTATAGTGAACCTGCTGCGCTCTGGAGGCTTTACCCCAGAGACCTGCTGCTGCTGCTGCTGCTCCTCTCCTTGTCAGAGAATATGCATCTTACAGTCTTGTTTAACTGGAAGAATTCGTTACAAAAGACTTTAAAGGCTTTAATTTGTTATCATTATGCACAGGCATCGTCACAAATGGGATCACACAAATCGCAACCAGTCCCTTTTCCCGGAGCAGTGCTCTGTCCGGCTCTAACTGACGCAAAATATAACATTTCGGGTTTTTTCGGGCTCGGGCCTGCAAATCAAGTTAATTGATCGGGCTCGGGCCGGGTCGGGCTTTAATACCCTCGGGCCTGGGTCGGGTCGGGCTGGATTTTTTAGGCCCGATCTTACCTCTAATTCAGACCCACCAGACCACAAACCTTAATATTATGATTTATAAGCTATTAAAACAGGAAATTCTCTCATTAGCTTTTTGATGAATTTCATAGATGATTTATAAATTGACTCGAGTCCAGCTGGAGACCTGCGTTAGACGTTGATCCGCATCTCGTTCTCTTCTTCACAAACACATTGTCTTAATTTCCCCAAGTTGTTGTTGTTTTTTTTTAAATTCAATCATGTCCTCACTAAACATTTTATTGAAATGTAATTATACCTGTAAAGGAAGGAATGTCCCAGAGTTTCCTCGTAGCCCTTAAAGGCAGCTTCAATTCCTTTTCCAGGAAAAAACTTCACTTCTGGTTTTCTTAGTCTACTGAACACTCACACGCAAAGATACTGATGCTCACTGAGGCTCGAAAAAAGTTGGTATAAGCCTTTTAAAAAAGAATTGTATGTTAAGAAATCTACAATATTTATGATAACTGCATCTCTGGCCACTTCCTACATGCCTCCATTTTTTTTTGGAGCCACAATCCTGCGGTTTACCAGTCAGTTCCTTACAACTAAAACCCCCCATGAGTTTCACTTCATATAGAATGAAAGAAGTGAAACAAAATGTCAGTCAGGCTTTAACGCTCCTGTTGTCCTCTGGTAAAGGAAGGAAGGAAGGAAGGAAGGAAAGGAGTAAGGAAGGAAGGAAAGAAGTAGGGAGGGAGGAAGGAAGGAAGGAAGGAAGGAAAGAAAGGAGTAGGGAGGGAGGAAGGAAGGAAAGGAGTAAGGAGGGAGGGAGGAAGGAAGGAAAGAAGGAAGGCAGGAAGGATAGAAGGAAGGAAGGAGGAAGGAAGGAAAGCAGCAAGGAGGGAGGGAGGAAGGAAGGAAAGGAGTAAGGAGGGAGGAAGGCAGGAAGGAAGGAAGGAAGGAAAGGAGTAGGGAGGGAGGAAGTAAGTAAGGAAGGAAGGAAAGAAGGGAGTAAGGAGAGAGGAAGGAAGGAAGGAAGAGAGGAAGGAAGGAAAGGAAGAGGGAGGGAGGAAGGAAAGGAGTAGGGAAGAAGGAAGGAAGGAGAGAGGAAGGAAGAATGTAAGGAAATGGAAGGAGGGGAAGAACAAAGGAAAAATTAAAGAGGGAGGAAGGAAGGAAAGAAGGAACAGTCAAAAGAGATGGGGGGATCAATTTGACCCGGAAGGACGACAGGAGGGTTAAAACAACAAGCGAAAGTCTGTGTGTGTGTGTGTGTGTGTGTGTGTGTGTATGCGTGTGTGTGTGTGAGAGATGCCTCTCATGCCTCTCTCAAGGAACATTCAAATAAACACCTCGTCGTCTTCTTCAGCAAACCTGCAGTAAAAAAAAAAAAAGTTGGGACATCTGAATATACGTTGAAGCGCCTGACTGACTGACACCTGACAAATGTCTCCGTCAGGCCGCTCTCTTTGCTTTGCCGTGCACATCTAAAAAACCACCGTCGAGGCATCTTGTCCTTGAGTGGAATCACATTGTGGACAACCTGCTCCTCAGACGCCATGTCAGTCAGTGTTGTCATGAACAATGCCGCTGGGCCGCTCACTCTGCTGCGACACGGAGAGGTGTGTGTCGTGGTTATACGGGGGGGGGGGGGGGGGGTTTATTATTTATTTTTAATTTCTTTATATATATATATGTGTGTGTGTGAGTGTGTCTGAGTGTGTGTGTGTGTGTGTGTGTGTGTGTGTGTGTGTGTGTGTGTGTGTGTGTGTATGTGCCACCGCTCATCCTCCTCCACCCCAGACAGGGCTTGGAGCCGAGCCCGAGCCTCCTCCTCTGTATCTCATCGGAGCTAATTAACTCCTTAGGACTTTATGATTAGGGGGATTGCTTGGGAGCACTGAACCCCATCCAATTAATTAAGAGCTAAACGGGGCAGCGGCGCTCGCCCCAAAGACTCCCCTGTCAACAAGTTGATTTTCAGCTTTTCTTTATTTTGCACGGGGGGCCCCTGATGTTGGTTTACAAGCAGAATCCTTGTAATCAGTAGTCAGAGGGGCGATGGGGTGCCAGTTGCAGTTACAAAGCAGCCTGGCAGCGACTGCAGGGACGTCTCTCTCTTTGACTCAGTCACCTGTCATGAATCACCTCCGTCAGCCTCGTCTGTGCTCGTCCTGACAAGGTTTGAGACCGTGTGTGTGTGTGTGTGTGTGTGTGTGTGTGTGTGTGTATATATATACCCTGATGGACTTTGTGCTGACGCTCTTTTGCTTTTTCTGTTTATCCAGGTCATCAGAGACCCACCGCCGCCTCCTCCACCTGCCCGTCCTCCACCACCTGTGAGTACTTCACTATAATGTTTATGCAGAATACCTGAATATTGATATCGATGCCAAAAAAAAAAAAAAAGGTTGATTGCCTAAATATTTGTGCTACTTCAGAGGTAAAAACATCAAGCAACAAGTAACAAAAGCACCTCGGAAATAAAGTTTAACAAGAATATTATCAACAGAAATGGAGTTAGGGTTTATATGTTGAGTCTGAGAAGTCAATTCTGTTCATATCCGTAGAAATTAAAGCTGATAAGTTGATTTTTTTTATAAGCTTTTCATGCTGAATGAAGCATTTCTGAAAAGATTCATCACCTTATCATAACAGTTTGACTCATAGATAGATAGATAGATAGATAGATAGATAGATAGATAGAGAGGTAGGTAGGTAGGTAGATAGATAGATAGATAGATAGATAGGTAGGTAGGTAGGTAGGTAGGTAGATAGGTTGGTAGGTAGGTAGATAGATAGATAGATAGATAGATAGAGAGGTAGGTAGGTAGGTAGATAGATAGATAGATAGATAGGTAGGTAGGTAGGTAGATAGGTTGGTAGGTAGGTAGGTAGATAGATAGATAGATAGGTAGGTAGGTAGGTAGATAGATAGATAGATAGATAGATAGGTAGGTAGGTAGGTAGGTAGATAGGTTGGTAGGTAGGTAGATAGATAGATAGATAGATAGATAGATAGATAGATAGATAGATAGGTAGGTAGGTAGATAGATAGATAGATAGATAGATAGATAGATAGATAGATAGATAGGTAGGTAGGTAGGTAGGTAGGTAGGTAGATAGATAGGTAGGTAGGTAGGTAGATAGGTAGGTAGGTAGGTAGGTAGGTAGGTAGGTAGGTAGGTAGGTAGGTAGGTAGATAGATAGGTAGGTAGGTAGGTAGGTAGGTAGATAGTTAGTCACTTTATTGATCCAGTAATGAAAGTAATAAAGCAATGAACAGTAGACAATAAATAGACAGTGGTGTAAAAAAGATAAAAAAAGACTACATGTAATGTCTAAAAGTAAATAAGGATACTAAAAATCTGTTTATAAAAACACATGATCTAATAAAGGGCAAGTTAAAAAAATATAAACCATTGTGTTAGATAAAGTGTAAATTAAGAATAAACCATTTTATGGACAGGCCTCCCTCGCCTTCCCCTCCCTCCAGCATGGAGACAGTGGTACAGTCTGAAGACAATTTATCAATAAAAGTTAACCTCTGTTGATCTACTTATAAATTTAAGCTAATAAATTGACTTTTTTGTGACCTTTTCATGCTGAATGAGCCATTTCTGAAATATATATCATCACCTCCATCATTACAATGGTTGGCTTTTGGCTTCTTGTCATGTTGAGGATGTAACAGCTTGAACCAGATAGAGAGACCGAACAGCTGTGACAGAATTTAAGACATTAAGTGTCTCTTCCTTCCCGCCATAATGACGTAAATGAGACTTTCCTGTTGAAACAAAGGCTTTTATATGATGAATGATAAACTGAACTGCAAGAAAGTAGAACAATGGCAAACATAGTAGCTTCCTTCCTAGCTTACGTCAAGTGTTTTTAAAGGGTTTCATACTGTAAAGCTGCATTTGAGTTGCATGTTCATATCAGTGCAGAAACTATTCATTTCCTTCATAATCTCCCTTCTTGTCTTTTTTTAAGGAGCCGGAGCAACTGCCCAAGAAGAAGTGGCCGACTGTGGACGCCTCCTACTATGGAGGAAGAGGAGCCGGAGGGATCAAACGCATGGAGGTCAGAGCTCGTACATCATCCTCTCAACATATTGCTTTCAAGTAGCAGGAAAACACTTTCATCACAGTCACAAAGTCACGTCTCTTCTGTTGAGTTTGACACGTGGATTTCCTCTTGATGCGACTCGAGCGGCAAATATTAAAACATTCAGTTCGTTCTGTGATAAAAATCCAACTAAGACAGGCAGGCAGGAAGTGATGCGTTATTTTTGACAGCTGTTGTCGTGTAAACCTGCATCATGCTCAGAGGAAAAAACTGCTGACGGAGCGAGAAGTTTGTGGAGTTCACAGGCAGGAAGGGAGGCGGGAGGGAGGGAACGAGGGGCCGGCTGTCCATCCGTCCGTCCGTCCATCCGGGCCGCCGTCCTCGTCACTCCGCTGACGACTCTGACATGACAGGTCCTGCCATCTCGTCCTTGGCCGTCCGGGGCCTGATTGGATCAAGTCATTGCTGAGATGAAGGATTGAGTGCTGCTGTCAACTTGACATATCCACCTCCACCCCCACCTTTCCTCCCCTCCACCCTCCCCTCCCCCCGCCCCCTCCGTCCCCCCCCCCCCATCATCAACTCCCAAACCTTGGCAGCCTTTGTTATCTATCTCCTCCGAAGGGAATCCAGGTTTAAAGGCGATTCCCTCCACCTCCTCCTCCTCCTCCTCCGCCTTCTTCTTCGTCCTCCCCCCTCGCTGTTTTTACCCCCTACTGCTTCCCAGCCCCGAGGAAGTTGGTGGCGTTGCAGGGATTTCCCAGCATCCTCCTCGGGGAGCTCCTACCTCTTCATTTTTTTTTTTTTTTCCCACGAGTGTTTGGGGGGAGATGCAAGGCCCGGCTATCCCGTCTCTCTTCTTTCCTGCAGCAGGTTGATGCTCACCGACAGGCCCGTCTCCACTTCTGAAGGTGTCCCCCCACCCCCCCTCCCCCCACCTCCTCCTCCTCCTCTTCCCCCCCACCCCCCCCCCCCACCTCCTCCTCCGCCTTCCTTCCCCTGCGGATGTTTAGATCAACCTGTCCTCTCCTTTGCATCGGCGTTTAAAGAAAAAAAAAACACCTCCATCACTTCGCTTCGCCGTTGCCAATATTTCAAACGAGTATCGAGTCGGCCGAGGTGACGACACATCTTTTATTCATCGTCAGCGACCCCCTCTTCTTCTTCTTCTTCTTCTTCTTCTTCTTCTTTCTCTTGATGAAGCGACAGGCCAGTAGATGTTTCCCGGGGATGATTCTGAAAAGCTGTTCTATATTGTCACGGCTTAACCTACAGCTTGAAAACTGTGTCGCTAATTAATCACCTCTTCCCTTCTCGTTCATGTGACGGTGTGGGCTTTTTTTTTTTTTTTTATCTCCTCCTCTTTGCAACAGATGTGATGAATTCAATTAAAAAGCAGGACAGCTTAACTAACACACAGGCCTGCATTCACACGCTCACACTCACTCACACACACACACAATAACACATTATACCATATGTAGATTAATATTACATTATACCATATGTAGATTAATATGCATGGTAATAAAATAAAAAACAGGTCATATATAGAGATGTATAGCACTTATATATATCATCTGTATTTTATAGATATTATGAATAAAGGGCTACATCATTATTATAGATGCATTGGTGGATCTGGTGTTTTTGGACTTCACATAGAATGAATGAAGTGAAACAAAACGTCAATCAGGCTTTAACCCTCCTGTTGTCCTCAGGTCAAGGAAGGGAGGGAGGGAGGGAGAGAGGGAGGGAGGAAGGAAGTAAGGAGAGAAGGAAGGAAGGAAGGAAGGGAAGAGGGAGGAAGGAAGGAAGGAAAGGAACGAAGGAAGGAAGGAAGGAAAGGAGTAGGGAGAGAGGAAGGAAAGGAGTAAGGAGGGTGGGAGTAAAGAAGGAAGGAAAGAAGGAAGGTGAAAGCAGTAGGGAGGAAGGAAAGGAGTAAGGAGGGAGGAAGGAAGGAAGGAGAGAAGGAAGGAAGGAAGGAAAGGAGTAGGGAGGAAGAGAGGGAGGAAGGAAAGGAGTAGGGAGGGAGGGATGTTTAAAAGTCTGTTTTTTATGTTTTCAATTTTCCCACAACTCCTACAACAGATTCACTGGAATCTCCCCCTTTTTTTTTTTTTTTAGTTTAATGTTTGACTCATAAAAATCCACCCTTATTTTTCGAAACTAAACTTTTCCAGATAAGAGTCCAAAACTTCAGCAGATCTTCAGCAACATTTGAAAAAAAGCTTGAACTGTCCATTTTTGCTTTATTGGTGACCTCAGAAATGATTGGTTGCCATAGCGACCATAGATAGGAGTACTCATTTTCATTCAAGGGCCACAAACAGACCAATTTGATCTCATGTGGGCCGGACCATTAAAAAGATGGAGGGAAAGAGGGGAGGAAGGAAGGGTGGAAGGAAGGAAACTAAGACAGGAAGGACAAATGGAAGGAAGGTGGGAAGGAAAGAAAAAGGAGAAGGAAGGAAAGACAGGTGGAAGGAAGGAAAGAATAAAAGTGAGGAAGGAAGAAAGAAAAGAGAGGAAAGGTTGGAAAAGAAGCCAGGAAGGAAAGATGGAAGGAAGGAAGGGAGGAAGGAAGGATGGAAGGAAGGAAGAAGGGAAGGAAGGAAGGAAGGAAGGAAAATAAGACAGGAAGGACAGATAGAAGGAAGGAAGGAAAAAAGACAGGAAGGAAGGAATGAAGGGAGGAAGGACAGATAGAATGAATGAAGGAAGGAAAAAAGACAGGAAGGAAGGAAGGAAAGAAGGAAGGAAGGAAAAAAAGACAGGAAGGAATGAAGGAAGGAAGGAAGGAAGAAAAAAACGACAGGAAGGAAAGTGGGCCAAAAAGGACCCTTCGGCGGGCCGGTTCTGTTTGACACCCCTGATGTAGAATAATCAAGTCTTTAGTGAGTTTATCTTCTCATTTAACGGACATTAAAGGAAGAGGATGTGCTTGTCTTTGTGTTTTACGTGTGCAGGTGCGCTGGGGGGAGAAAGGCTCGACTGAAGAGGGGGCTCGACTGGAGAAGGCGAAGAATGCTGTAGTGTCAATACCAGAGGAAGTGGAGGAGCTGATGATCAAACGTTCTCCAAAGCCCGCCCCCGCCTACCGCCCAACAGAGAACAAGTGGTACACTCCCATCAAGGTGAGCCCCCCTTTCCTTCCTTCTTCCTCCCTTCCTTCCTTGACTCAAGGACAACAGGAGGGTTAAATACACTGTTGGTGATAAAATATCTAATATGTATCATTCTTTTATGGTTACACCATTTGACATTTGGTAAAAAATGGTGTAAATGTCATTTCATATTATATAAAATCAACAAAACACATTTTAACAAACCTGATGCTGCTTTTAAAACTATTTTTAACATATTTTTGAATTGCTCATCTTTGCCAACCCTTATTTGTCATTGACCTATATATAAAGACCATCCTTGAACATGGTCATGTGGTGTAACCAGAGCCCGCTCCATTGGAAACCAGTTAATATGTAGTTAAAAGTACTGTTTAAAAGGTCAAGAATGAATTTCCATGCTCAATGATTCATGTTCATATTCTCAGTCACAACAACGATCTCTTGTTGCAGAACTCATAAGTCATGTTTCTCATTCATCAGGGTCGTCTTGATGCTTTGTGGGCTTTGCTTCGGCGGCAGTACGATCGGGTCTCCGTCATGCGTCCCACCAATGCAGACCAGGTATGTCCCCCCGAAAACAACGAGAAAATAAGATTCCTCCTTTTTTTTTTTTTTTTTCCTTTGTTTGCAACACAAACACTAAAGACACAAAACATACCAGCTTGGCTCTCTTGTTCTCATCTGAACGCAGTAAACAAGCGTCACTGAAGCTTTTAGTTGCACAAGTTTATAGCCTGAAGGGAATGAGTCAAATTCTCATCAGTGATCGTCAGTAGTGCAGGATATAAATAGATAGAAAACAATGCATCAAGTCAGCTGCATGAACAAAATAGAAAATCTCGAGTGTGTTTCTGACTCTTCTGACTCATTGTAAGAAGAGTTGTATTCAATGCTTGCAGAGATGGTTGCTTGGCAATGAGTTTCATTGCATTGTGCTGTTGTTATCTAACTGGTCCGAGCGAGGCCGGCCGGCAGCTGCAAATGCTCACACAGGGGGGAAGCGTGACAGGGACGGCCTAATATGGTGAAACTCTCTCTGGACATTTCTCAACCTCAGCCAGCTAGAGAAGAGAAGAGGAAACATATCAGCAGCCTCATGAAACAATACGGTGAAATCTGAAAGGAGTAAGGAAGGAAGGAAGGGAAGGACTAAGGAGGGAGGAAAAGGGGAAGGAAGGATGGACAGGAGGAAGGAAGGAATGAGGAAGGAAGGAAGGATGGACAGGAGGAAGGAAGGAATGAGGAAGGAAAGAAGGAAGGACAGGAGGAAGGAAGGAATGAGGTAAAAAGGAAGGAAAGGAGTAAGGAGGGAGGAAAAGAGGAAGGAAGGAAGCGAGAAAAGAAGTATGGAAGGAGGAGGGAGCAAAGAAAGAGGGAAGGAGGGGAAGAACGAAGGAAAAATTAAAGAAAGAGGAAGGGAGGAAGGAAGGAAGGAAGGAAGGAAGGAACAGTCCAGCCTTGCCTTAAGGCCGAAGATTGCGCAATAAATGTATAGTGCTTTTATTGTGGCAAGAAGAGGAAACATATCAGCAGCCTCATGAACCAATACGGTGAAAACTGAAAGGAGGAAGGAAGAAAGGAAGGAAGGAAGGACAGGAGGAAGGAAGGAATGAGGAAGGAAGGAAGGATGGACAGGAGGAAGGAAGGAATGAGCATGGAAGGAAGGAAGGACAGGAGGAAGGAAGGAATGAGGAAAAAAGGAAGGAAGGAAGCGAGGAAAGAAGTATGGAAGGAGGAGGGAGCAAAGAAAGAGGGAAGGAGGGGAAGAACGAAGGAAAAATTAAAGAAAGAGGAAGGAAGGAAGGAAGGAAGGAACAGTCAAGCCTTGCCTTAAGGCCGAAGATTGCGCAATAAATGTATAGTGCTTTTATTGTGGCAAGAAGAGGAAACATATCGGCAGCCTCATGAACCAATACGGTGAAAACTGAAAGGAGTAAGGAAGGAAGGAAGGAAGGAAGGAAGGAAGGAAGGAAAGGACTAAGGAGGGAGGAAAAGGGGAAGGAAAGAAGGACAGGAGGAAGGAAGGAATGAGGAAGGAAGGAAGGATGGACAGGAGGAAGGAAGGAATGAGGATGGAAGGAAGGAAGGACATGAGGAAGGAAGGAATGAGGGAAAAAGGAAGGAAAGGAGTAAGGAGGGAGGAAAAGAGGAAGGAAGGAAGCGAGGAAAGAAGTATGGAAGGAGGAGAGAGCAAAGAAAGAGGGAAGGAGGGGAAGAACGAAGGAAAAATTAAAGAAAGAGGAAGGAAGGAAGGAAGGAAGGAACAGTCAAGCCTTGCCTTAAGGCCGAAGATTGCGCAATAAATGTATAGTGTTTTTATTGTGGCAAGGAGAGGAAACATATCAGCAGCCTCATGAACCAATACGGTGAAATGTGACGCCTGCAAGCGGTTAAGGGAGCACGCTGCTCACTAAAACCGCCACCGAGTCAAAACCTTAACCAGATGTTTTGATATGTGCTTAGGAAAGAAGGAAAGGAAGGAAGGAAGGATCGAAGAAGGAAGGAAAGGAGGGAGGAAGGAAGGAAAGGAGGGAGGAAAGGAGGGAGGAAGGAAGGAAGGAAGGAAAGGAGGGAGGGAGGAAGGAAAAGAAGGAAGGGAGGAACGAATGATGGAAGAAGGAAGGAAGGGAGGAAAGGAAAGAAGGAAGGAAGGGAGGGAGGGAGGGAGGAAGGAAAGGAAGCAAGGAAGGAAGGATCGAAGAAGGAAGGAAAGGAGGGAGGAAGGAAGGGAGGAAAGAAAAGAAGGAAGGGAGGAAGGAATGATGGAAGAAGGAAGGAAAGGAGGGAGGAAAGGAAAGAAGGAAGTGAGGGAGGAATGGAGGGAGGGAGGAAGGAAGGGCAGCCTCATGAACCAATACGGTGAAAACTGACGCCTGCGAGCGGTTAAGGGAGCACGCTGCTCACTAAAAACCGCCACTGAGTCAAAACCTTAACCAGATGTTTTGATATGTGCTTAGCTTTCTAAGGCTGCGATTAATCCAGCAGACCACGCCATCTGCTTCGGACATAGAGCTGTGTTCCTCAACCTCAAAATGAATTGCGTAGATTAGGAAAGGGATTGGAGATGACGAGCAGTCAGACTTTATTTCTAGTCCAGAAACACTTGCAGGAGCAATTTGAGGTTTTCATTGGCCGCTTCTCATGATGTCACTCCTACTAACTTTATTTAGTGGTTGTCGGTGGAGGGCATGAACAGATGGAAAGGAAGGAGGGAAGGAAGAAGGAAGGAAGGAAGAAAAGGAGGAAAGGAGGGAGGTACGAAGGAAGGAAGGAAGGAAAGGAGGGAGGGAAGAAGGAAGGAAGGAAGGAAGGAAGGAAGGGAGGAAAGGAGGCAGGAAGGAAGAGAGGAAAGGAAAGAAGGGAGGGAGGGAGGAAGGAAAGGAAGGAAGGAAGGATCGAAGAAGGAAGGAAAAAGGAAGGAGGGAAGGAAGAAGGAAGGAAAGGAAGGAGGGAAGGAAGGCGGGAAGGAAGGAAGGATAGTAGGAAAGGAGGGAGGGAGGAACGAAGGAAGGGAGGAAGGACAGGAAGGAATGATGGAAGAAGGAAGGAAAGGAGAGAGGAATGAAGGGAGGAAAGGAAAGAAGGAAGGAAGGGAGGGAGGGAGGAAGGAAAGGAAGGAATGATAGAAGAAGGAAGGAAAGGAGAGAGGAATGAAGGGAGGAAAGGAAAGAAGGAAGGGAGGGAGGAAGGAAAAAGGAGGGAGGAAGGAAAGAAGGATGGATGCCACCCTCTCTGCCCCACTTTAATGCTCCTTTTTTTAAAATCTTAAGTACAACCACATTGGCATGCATCCTTCAAATCAAATATGAAGCTAAAAAGAAAAACAACAAGTAACTCATCCAAATTCTTCTCCTCCTCCTCCTCCTCCTCCTCCTTTGTGAATGAAGTACAAAAAGAAAATTGGAACCGGGAAGACAAAAAATGGGGAGGAAAGAATGACACATCTTGTACAGACGTGTTTAAGTTCACTCCCAGATGTCTTTTATCCAGTGCGGAGTGCGGTGGTGGGTAACTTCTGATTATCTTCCTCATCCCAGAGGTCTGAGAACAGGAACTGGAAGAGGTTTTTAATGGTTCACACAGGGTGATGTCAGACTGCAAATGTCTCAAGTGGAATAATGTTTGCTGCTGTGAAGAACATGGAAACAAAAAAGGAAAAAAAGAAAGAAAGAAAGAAAGAAATGGAGCCAGTTGGCCAGCTGTGAGCCTGCCAGTCGTTACTCAGGGCGTCACTGCGCTGTTTAGCAGAAAGAATGCCAGAAATTTAATGTTCGAAACAAGAATCAACAGAGTTAGCAATGCAGGTCAAGGAAGGAAGGAAGGAAGGAAGGAAGGAAAGGAGTAAGGAAGGATAGGAGGATGGAGGAGGAAGGAAGGAAGTGAGGAAAGAAGGAAGCAAGGAAGGAGAGAAGGAAGGGAATAAGGAAGAAAGGAGGAAGGAAGGACAGAATGACGGAAGGAAGGAAGGAAGGAAGGGAGGAAGGAAGGAAAGGAGTAAGGAAGGATAGGAGGATGGAGGAGTAAGGAAGGATAGGAGGATGGAGGAGGAAGGAAGGAAGGAGAGAATGAAGGGAAGAAGGAAGGAAAGGAGTAAGCAAGGATAGGAGGGTGGAGGAGGAAGGAAGGAAGGAAGGAGAGAATGAAGGGAAGAAGGAAGGAAAGGAGTAAGCAAGGATAGGAGGATGGAGGAGAAAGGAAAGAAGTGAGGAAAGAAGGAAGCAAGGAAGGAGAACATGGAAAAAAAGAAAGAAAGAAAGAAATGGAGCCAGTTGGCCAGCTGTGAGCCTGCCAGTCGTTACTCAGGGCGTCACTGCGCTGTTTAGCAGAAAGAATGCCAGAAATTTAATGTTCGAAATAAGAATCAACAGAGTTTAGCTCATATCTCATATCTCATGAACCCTCCTGTTGTCTTCAGGTCAAGGAAGGAAGGAAGGAAGGAAGGATAAGAGGACGGAGGGGGAAGGATGGAAGAAGGAAGGAAGTGAGGAGAGAAAGAAGGGAATAAGGAAAGAAGGAAGGAAGGAAGTGAGGAAAGGAGGGAGGAAGGAAGGAAGGATAGGAGGGGAGGAAGGAAGGATAGAAGGATGGAGGAGGAAGGAAGGATAGGAGAGAAGGAAGGGAATAAGGAAAGGAGGAAGGAAGAAAGTGAGGAAAGGAGGACGGAAGGATAGAAGGACTTAAGGAAGGAAGGAAGGAAGGAAGGGAATTAGGGAAGAAGGAAGGAAGAAAGTGAGGAAAGGAGGAAGGAAGGATGTAAGGAAGGAAGGAAAGGAAGGAAGGAAGGATTGAAGAAGGAATGAAAGGAGGGTGGGAGGAAGGAAGAAGGAAGGGAGGAAGGAAAGGAAGGAAGTGAGGAAAGAAGGAAGGAAGGAAGGAGAGAAGGAAGGGAATAAGGGAAGGAAGGGAGAAGGAAGGAAGGAAAGGAGGAAAAAAGAGGTCAAAACAGACGGGGTCAAAGGTTAAATGCTCGAAGGCTTCCTGAATGATTGAGTCATAATAAAAAATGTGATGAGTGATGTCTTGGATTGAGCTTTTTATTGTGTTATTAAATTTGAGTGAGGAAATATTTAAACTATCTAACACTAGCAGAGACTTTGGAGAAATCTATGAGAATGAGCTTGTGGTGGAACAAAAACCTTATCAAGACATTATTACGTTAGCTTTTCCTTTGTAATTCGTTACCCATTCGAAGGAAGGGAAGAAGGAAAGGAGGAAGGAAGAAAGTGAGGAAAGGAGGAAGGAAGGATAGAAGGACTTAAGGAAGCGAGGAAGGAAGGGAATAAGGGAAGAAGGAAGGAAGGAAGGAAGAAAGTGAGGAAAGGAGAAAGGAAGGATAGAAGGACTTAAGGAAGGAAGGAAGCAAGGAAGACAGTGAGGAAAGGAGGAAGGAAGGATAGAAGAACTTGTGGTGGAACAAAAACCTCATCAAAACATTATTACGCTAGCTTTTCCTTTTTAATTCGTTACCCATCTACAGATGTTTTTTGACCTCCAAAACGCCAAAATGTTTCCTCTTGTTTCTAATTATTTCAAGCGATATCAGGTCAGACAAGTCATTACTGCCTGTGTCACAACAGATTTGACCACCTCAACAGAAGTCTGTACTGTCAAAGTGGAGAAAAGTACTCAGTGAAAGGATGACGGAGGGTAAAATATGATTAGCATCGGTTTTACTGCCATGCGGGATTGTTAATAATGTGTCATATGAGGCTTCGTGATGAGGTTTGGGGGTTTCATTATATGTCCAAACCAGGCGGGGAGTTCTGGTCCTCTGAAATGAGGCCAACCAGGAAGTAACTTAGAGCTGCATTCTATCAAAAGGCCACCAGGGGGCGACCGTCTCTATACAAGTCAATGGAGAATTCACCAACTTCTCACTTGATTTCTAACCTCAGTAAACGTTTTCAAAATGTGTTTATGGTCTCAATCGCTAGTTTAAAGCCTTCTTCAATGCAGTATGATGTTCATTTGGGACATTTTGGCCTCCCTGATTTTATATGTGACGATAAAGCAGGGTATGCATTAGGGCGTGGCTACGTCCTGATTGACAGGTTGATTGACCAATGTCCTCGAGATCCAGCCTTAGCAACCATAGCAACCTCCCCATAGCTCCGCCCATGGCTCCGCCTCATGCCCATATAAGTAGAATCCTTGTTTTTATTTTTTCCCAGCATGCACCTGAAATTTTCAAGATGGCGCTGCCTAGATTCGAAACTATTGGCTTCCGAGCAGCAGTCACAAACCAATGGGGGACGTCATGGATGTTACGTCCATTTCTTTTATACAGTCTTTCGTCCAAACTTGCATATTTTCCTGCATAACAAATGACAACAATCCCCCCCGCTCAATAATCTTCACACTGTCTGGGTTTTAAGAGGGGGAAAAAAAGTCAAGAGTTTGGAAGCATAACGGTGGCAGCTCCCACTATGCAAAAAAAAAATGATAGATGGTTCCCACACACGAGGTCACTTCAGTCGCTCCGAGCACAGAAAACAGAGAGAGTGAAACCAACTAGCGAGCAGAGCGGTTGAGTCAAAGCACTTAGACACGAGAGCTGGAGGAGGACGTGCAGGAAAAAGGTCGCCAGCGGAGTCTCTCCCCCCCGCCGCCGCCCGCTGGGCTGGCTCGCTTCATTCGCATGCCGATCGCCTCGTTCCAACTCCGCGCTCAAGTCTGTGATCAAGATCAGCACACAGTGGACGCAGCGGAGAATCAAAGAGGAGGCCGCGGAGGGTGTTTGGGTTTGAAGTGAGGTCGTAACAGAGCTGGGAAATGTGGCTGCGATTTTGGCGAGAGACTGAACACATGAATGCAAATGGAATATTTGTTGAAATCATTTTTTTTTTTTTTAGGTCAGGTATGATGTGAAGTCTCCCACAGGCTTACAGTTGGATTGAAATACAGAGATGTCAGTGTTGAAGTCTGAGTAATGATTTAATACAAAAAGTTTTTTTTCCAAAATCGACAAAACTCAGTCTGAGACATAACTCTACACATGATTTACTCTTCAGCTTTAACCCTTACACTTAACAGAATTTCCTTCCTTCCTTCCTCCTTCCTTCTTCTTTCCTCCCTTCCTTCGTTCCTTTCCTCCCTTCTCTCCTTCCTTCTTCCTTCCTCCCTCCCTCCCTCTTTCTTTCCTTCCTTCCTTTTCCCTTCCTTCCTTCTTTCCTTCCTTCCTTCCTTCCTTCCTTCCTTCCTTCCTTCCTTCCTTCCTTCTTCTTTCCTCCCTTCCTTCGTTCCTTCCTCCCTCCCTCCCTCCCTCCTTTCCTTCCTCCCTCCCTCCTTTCCTTCCTTCCTCCCTCCTTCCTTCTTCCTTCCTTCCTCCCTTCCTTCTTCCTCCCTCCTTCCCTTCCTTCCTACCTTCCTTTCCTTCCTTCCTCCTTTCCTTCCTTCCTTCCTTCCTCCCTCCTTTCTTCTTCCTTCCTTCCTCCTTTCTTTCTTTCTTCCCTCCTTCCCTTCCTTCCTACCTCCTTTCCTTCCTCCCTTCTTCTCCTGTCCTTCCTTCTTCCTTCCTTCCTCCTTTGCTTGTCCACTTTAACCCTTAAAGGAGATACAGACCTCTTTAATACTCTTATAGGAGCATTATTAGTTCAATTGACCCTGTCTGTTTTGGACTGTTTCTTCCTTCCTTCCTTCCTTCCTTCTTTCCTTCCTTCCTTCTTTCCTTCCTTCCTCCCTTCCTTCCATCCTCCCTCCTTTCCTTCCTTCCTCCTCCCTCCTTTCCTTCCTTCTTCCCTCCTTTCCTTCCCTCCTCCCATCCTTCCTCCCTCATCCTTCCTTGACTCGAGGACAACAGGAGGGTTAATAGGAGCAATTGCAATCCTGGTGGAGATACAACTCATAAAAAATCTAAAATATATAAAAAACATTTGTGGACATATTTTACTTTAGGTGCAAATGAGAAAGTAGTAACATCAGATTTATGGTTTTTTTTTACATCTCAATTTCCACTTCTGCCTGCTCAAGGATTAAAAATGAAAGTCATCCTCTCCCACATACAATAATCAATGCTTTTAATCATTCCAAAAAAGCTGCCGTCTCTGTCAAAATCACACTTTCTTTAAACTATAACGTTCAGATTTCAGCATCTGAAGATAAGGAAGTTTAAACAGAGGCAGTAAAAAAATATACATGAATCACGACAGTCAGATGATTTAACGCCACCTTTACTAAGACACATAAGACACTGTGTCAGCACATTTCCCTCTTTTTCCTTTTTTTTTTTATTTTAAGTGTAGTGGCAGAACGGCTGTGGACACCAGCACAGTTTTAATATGTGACATCATCATATATCTGCTTCTAGGCTCACTTAAGACACTTTTCCATTGGATTCAGTTTTTAGCTCTTTCCATTTCTTGAGTCCAGGACTTTTAACACTGTATTGGCAACATTGGTGGCCTTATTTTTTTTCCCCTTTACTAACCCTCAGCTGTTCAAGGAGGGGCGGAGTCTGTGTTTAACTTCCTCATGAGATTTCTATTTTTTCTCATGTGCCAAGTTTTTTTTTTTTTTGGCCTTTTTTTCTTGTCTCCTTTAGATATATGAGAGAAGTAAAGCCTTTTAAAAAGTGACTTGAGGAGTCTGAAATGTCCGGTTGCAAGCGATTGTGTATGGTAGAGCGGGCAGCGGTGTGGCGTGGAGAGAGAGGGAGGGAGAGAGAGAGAGAGAGAGAGGGGAGCAACAGAGGGAGAGGAGGGAGAGGAGGGAGGGAGGACAGCGGTCTTTGATGGCGGACAGGAAACCTCGAGGGTCATGAATTTTTTCAGCGATCCCCTGCATCCGCTGGGATACAAGGACTCGTACAGGTGTAAGGAAGCAGGTTGTCGCAGACATCTGTTCAGCACGGGGACCCCGGGTGTCCATGCCACCCTCACCCCTCTCCCCACCACCCCTCCCTCTCTTTCTCCCCAGCCTTTAATAAGCCTCCATCCATCCCTCCTTTTGCACTCTCCCCTCCCTCCCTCCCCCTCAGTGCTGCCGCCCGGAGCCAGACTGCCTGGATTGTCAGCAGATGCAGAAGAGAGACAGAGAGACAGAAAATGAGAGTGAAACTGTTTCTCTCTCTCTCTCTCTCTCTCTCTCTCTCTCTCTCTCTCTCTTTCTCTTTCTCCTTCTCTCATCTCTCTCTGTGTCTCTCTCTTCTTTTCTTTTTTTTTTTTTTGTGGTCTCACATTTAGCGCCCGAGGGCCTTCAACACCAAAGGTAGAGTGGGGGTGGACACAGCTGCAGTGCCGAACTTGCCCCAGGCACAAAATAAAGAGATCTAATGTGGTTTGACTGTGTTGTCGGTAAGACTGGGGGAGCCGGGGAGGCACTTCAGAGCCAACTTAGCACAGCAACATCTGCCACCAAGTTTTGCCGGGGATCGACTGGGGACAGCAGGTAGAGGGAGGTGGCGGGGAGAGAGAGAGGGAGAGAGAGGGAGAGAGAGGGAGAGAGAGGGAGAGAGAGAGAGGGAGAGGGACGAGGGAGGGAGAGAGAGAGAGGGAGAGAGAGGGAGACAGAGAGAGGGAGAGAGAGAGAGAGAGAGGGAGAGAGAGGGAGAGAGAGGGAGAGGGAGAGAGAGAGAGAGAGAGAGAGAGAGAGGGAGACAGAGAGAGAGAGAGAGAGAGAGAGAGAGAGAGAGAGAGATTGGCCTTATTCTGATGCTCGTGCATGTGCCCCCCTCCCCTCCCCTCCCCTCCCCTCCCTCTACCTTCACACTCTAGGTATTATTTTCTAAAAGCAGCTGTCCGCAAAATGTCCAAACAAGGTGGGCAATGAATGATGAATGATGCATCACTATACATTAAAAAAGAAAAAAAAAAACCTCTCGGCGTCCTCCTACAGAAAAAAAAAGACAGTAGAGTAGGCGAGCCAAGACAGAGAACAGGCGTTTGAGTTCTTCTGAATCTGTGTGGATTTCCAGTTGGATTTCCATTTGTTCCTCTTCGCTCTCATCTGTTCCTCACCAGGGGGACGTGTGGGCTGAGTGTGTGCTGATGTACTTGGAGGTTAATGGTATTATCTGATGGACTTGTAGACTACTGCTGAAGCTATTTGCTGCTGAGTTTATTAAATCCATTTTTAGCTTCTTTTTTTTTTGTGTGGTGAGGACAGAAATCTCTCACGTTTATTAATGGCTCCCTTCTTCAATTTGGAAATTTTTTAGATTAGAAGTACTAATCAGGCGATAGTTACTGATCCTCAAGGGGAGCGAGGACACGAGAAGCAGTATGTCTCTTCCTGCGAGCTTCTTGGATGTTGCTCAAGATCTCAGACGTCGCTTTAGCACACAACATTCACATGTGAAATAATATGATTTTGTTGTTTTTGGGTGACATTTAAAGTGCCTGGAATGTAAAACAATAAGTTAATCAAGGGTAGGTTTACATGTGCATGATGCTCTTGTGCAAATAAACTTAATAATAATAATAAATCAGCAGAAAGAATGTAAATCTCTGCACTGCCAATGCTGCTGTAACCAGTAGTGCGGGATTTAAAGCTGCAGCGCTCTGACATGTTTGATTTATTGATTAGTGGATGCAACTTTTTTTTCCTTTTTTTTTTTTTTTTTTTAAAGAATCAATAAATCTTTTTAAAGTAAATTTTCAAACACAAGTCAGTGATTCAAGTCTCTCAAAAATGCTGCTTTTTCTCTTTTTATATAATATAAAATAGCATTTTTTGTCGTTTTTGAGCTGTTATTAAGGCATCACTTAGGTTTCAAGTGGCTTATGATAGAGATTTTCATATTTTTGTGATGTTTTATAGACTTTATTATCAAGACATGCTTCACAAAATAACCACAGATTAATCAATAATGAAAATAATCAGCTTTTTTTGGCCCTAATACTCTGATATAAGAAAGAATGGGAAGAATCTGAAAGGTAGATAGGATCAGATGTGAGACGTTTGACTAAATTATCAACAGCAGATTAATCAATAACTAAAATAATTAACCTTTCTGGCCTTTAATACAACATAAAAAAAGGATGGGAAGACTTTTGTTTTACATAAATCTGAACACTAAACAGGATTCAGACTTGAAATGGTGTCGATTTCCCGCCCAAATTCTTCTTCTACTCTCTGCAGACGAAACAAAAAAAATGCATTCGCCCCCGACAGTTGACAGTTGCAGAGGCCGTTTCCCACCTCCACCTGTGTCTCCTCTTCCTCCTTTCATTCCTCCACTGGTTTATCTTTCCCTTCGCCCTTTGCCAGCGCTCCGGCGGGCCCCGGCTGTGACAGCATCTTAATTTAACAGCCGTCGGTCACGATGTAGACGGTGCTGTGGGAGCGTTTAATTAAGTGACTGAGGGGAGAGAGAGAGAGAGAGAGAGAGAGAAAGAGAGGCAGAGAGAGAGAGAGAGAGGGAGAGAGGGAGAGAGGGAGAGAGAAATGGTATGGGGAGGAGAGAGAGAGAAATGGAGGAGAGAGAGGATAGGGGGGATAGAGGGAGAGAGAAGAGAGAGAGATGGGAGAGAGAGAGAGAGAAATAGATGGAAGGTAAAGAGAGAAGGAGAGAGAGATGAGAGAGAGAGATGGATGGAAGGTAAGAGAGAAGGGGAGATGAGAGAGAAGAGAGGAGAGAGAGAGAGAGAGAGAGAGAGATGGATGGAAGGTAAGAGAGAAGGGAGAGAGAGAGAGAGATGGATGGAAGGTAAGAGAGAAGGGGAGAGAGAGAGAGAGAGAGAGATGGATGGAAGGTAAGAGAGAAGGGAGAGAGAGAGAGAGAGATGGATGGAAGGTAAGAGAGAAGGGGAGAGAGAGAGAGAGAAATGGATGGAGGTAAGAGAGAAGGAGAGAGAGAGAGAAATGGATGGGGAGAGAGAGAGAGAAATGGATGGGAGGTGTTAAAAAAACAACAACTAAAAAAAAAAGAAAAAGAGAGGACAGTGCTGGCATAAGCCGAGGGCCAGCGAGGGTAGTAGGTGACAGTCTGCTTGCCTGGTGTAGCCTGGCATGGCACGGCATGGCAACGGCACGGCTCGGCATGGCAGACCTGTCCTTGGAGGTCACAGTAGTACATGCCTGGG
>JAJDFG010001014.1:50000-53943 GCA_021039105.1 Scomber colias | reverse complement strand
ACTGGGCCGAGAGAGGGGGGTGGGGGGGGAGAGAGAGAGAGAGAGAGAGAGAGAGAGGAGAGAGATGAGAGAGAGAGAGAGAGAGAGAGAGAGAGAGAGAGAGAGGATGTTTTGGACAGGAAATTGTTTGAAATCTGAAGTGAAATAAAAAGATCAGATCTCAGAAGTAGGTCAGAGAAGGTAAACTCATGCAAAAGGTTAAAAGAAAGAAAAAGAGACAAAGATAAAAAGAGAGAGAGACAAAAAGCCTTCGACTCTGAGCTTTGATATAAAACACATCTCCTCCAAAACAGGCTTCAAACACTCGAGCTACCTGCTAGAAAGGTCTTAAAACACACACACACACACACACACACACACACACACACACAGCGTCACATCTCATTGAAGTGAAGACAAAGATAGTAAAGCTCATAAATATGTTTTGCAGACAGAGACCGATCAGCTGATCCAACTGCAACAGCTGACTGATCATTAAAATATAAAGTATAGTCTCTCTCTCTCTCTCTCTCTCTCTCTCCCTCTCTCCCTCTCTCCCTCTCTCCCTCTCTCCCTCTCTCTCTCTCTCCTCCCTCTCTCTCTCTCTCTCTCTCTCTCTCTCTCCTCTCTCTCTCTCTCTCTCTCGTTGACCCTGGATAACAGTGAGGATGACAAGGTGTGAAAGGTTTCCTGAGGGCCTTGAGTGACAGCGCACACAACACACACACACACACACACACACACACACACACACACACACACACACACACACACACACACACACACACACAGCGTCACATCTCATTGAAGTGAAGACAAAGATAGTAAAGCTCATAAATATGTTTGCAGACAGAGACCGATCAGCTGATCCAACTGCAACAGCTGACTGATCATTAAAATATAAAGTATAGTCTCTCTCTCTCTCTCTCTCTCTCTCATCTCTCTCCCTCTCTCCTCTCACTCTCTCTCTCTCTCTCCTCTCCTCTCTCTCTCTCTCTACTCGTTGACCCTGGATAACAGTGAGGATGACAAGGTGTGAAAGGTTTCCTGAGGGCCTTGAGTGACAGCGCACCAACACACACACACCACACACACACACACACACACACACACCACACACACACACACACACACACACACTCTGCCACAAGCTGTCCGAGCAGGCAGCCAGATGGTGACTGCTCTTTGCTTCGCTCACAGGCCTGAACGTCCACAACAGAACCAAACTAGAATAAAAATAGAAAAGTTGCTTCAACTGATTTTAAAATAATGATTCATAAATGAGTCAACATGACGTCTCTGTCAGTTTTTCAGAATAAAAGCATCAGTATCAGTCAGTGTGGGAAGGGTTCGAGTGGAGTGATGAACCTTTACGGAGCTTTGTAGTTGAGTTTCAGCTCATTGTTGTCGTCGTTTTTCAGAATAAAAGCATCAGTATCAGTCAGTGTGTGATGTGTTAACGTTAGGGCTGTCAAACGATTCATTTTTTTAATCGAGATTAATCGCATTATTTCCATAGTTAATCGTGATTAATGGCGTTTTGAATAGCATGTTTAAAATCCTGTTATTTTCCATTTGAAGGCAGTTTTAAGCCCATAATGTAAAGCATTTCTTACCAGAGTGTCTTAACTGGGAATCAATCACGGCTCTGCTGCGACTCCCACACTCAAAATGGTCCTTTGGTGGAGCTGAGGCTGGCTTGGCTGCACCTGGGTGTTTAGCGTGGAGGTGCTAACTCAAACTCCCACGTACTCCGGTGGTAGTTAAACTCCGTTTGACACAGGTTGCATTTTACTTTTGACTTGTCAACTGAAGCGTCTGGAAGTGTTTTAAAGTTAAACAAGCCGTTCAAAAGTCCAGTAGCTCTCTTACTTTCCATCAGCGCGGTAGGGTTTACTGCAGGAGGCCACTTCAAAGCATAGCGCTACAGCTAGAGGAGCCGCCTACGGGGGGAGTAGAAGGGACAAAAAGGCTTGACACATTAAAAATGCCATTAAAAAAATTAACTCCTTATGGATTGCATTAATCTAATCGTGATTAACGCGTTAACGCTGACAGCCCTAGTTTATACATAATAATTCTACTTTATATTTATTACTGAGTTCATACTAAGTGGTGCTAGTGTACTCAGGTGCATTATATTGACTGGTGTTCCTAATATTTTGCCCCTCTCATGTATTTAATGGAGTGGACAAAATATTAGGAACTATTTTATACCTTTCTAATTGCTGTGTTTTATTATTCTTGCTGGCTTGTTTGTCTGCGTTGCCTAAACTATAAACATTATAATTGTTGTTTTATTTCAGTATGTTAAGAGCTGCTCTCATAGAGTCCTTTCACGCTGTTCACCTTCTGCTCAGCACCAAACACACCACACACACACACACACACACACACACAAACACACACACACACACATACCACACACAGCACATACACACACACACACACTGATCTGGAGACTAGCTGCTGAACATAGTGGAGCATTTAGATATGTCCCTCAGGAGCTGGTGGAGAGTCAAACCAGAGCTAAAAGAGACAATATTACACTTTACATTCAGGAAGTTGAACACAAACCAGAAACATGATGAACTCATGAATGATGACTCTCTCTCTCTCTCTCTCTCTCTCTCTCTCTCTCTCTCTCTCTCTCTCTCTCTATGTCTCTCTCTCTCCCTCCCTCCCTCTCTCTCTCCCTCTCTCTGTTCTCTCCCTCTCTCTGTCTCTCTCTCTCTCTCTCTCTCTCTCTCTCTCTCTCTATGTCTCTCTCTCTCCCTCCCTCCCTCTCTCTCTCCCTCTCTCTGTCTCTCTCCCTCTCTCTGTCTCTCTCCCTCTCTCTAAGTCTCATCTCTCTCTCTCTCCTCTAAGTCTCTCTCTCTCTCTCTCTCTCTCTCTTCTCTCTCTCTCTCTCTCTCTCTCTCTCTCTCTCTCTCTCTCTCTCTCTCTCTCTCTCTCACCTTGTTTCTAATAATGAATGTATAATACAACCTGTCCCTCAGTATTCAGAGTGAAGTTTGATCAATAAAACAAATGAGCTCAAAATAAAGTAAAACTATTAAAGAGCAGGATCGTTAGACGGACGGCCTGTCAGAGCTCAGATTGGACCTGAGTGATAAAAGGATTGATTATATGATGGAAAAACTATTATCATGCAACCATTAATAACTCTAACAACTGATAAACTGAAACAAAACAGTTTAAAGACACGTTTTTTACTCCAGTGTGAAGTTTTAATAGCAGTTTGTGTCACATTAAGGAAGTTTAGGATTTAACCCTTAAACAGGACAACGTGCAGACTCTTTAACCTTCCTGCTGTCCTCCTGGGTCCTTCCTCTGTCCTTCCTTCCTTCCATCCTTCCTTCCTTCCTCAGATCTAAGTTCAACTGTTAGGGTAAATGTTCCCTCCTTCTGTCCTTTCTTCCTTCCTTCATCTGTCCTTCCTTTCTTCCTTCCTTCATCTGTCCTTCCTTTCTTTCTTCCTTCCTTCCTTCCTTCCTCCCTTCCTTCCTTCCCTTCCTCCCTTCCTCCCTCCTTTTCCATCCTTCTTCTCCCTCTTCCTTCCTTCCTTCTTCTCCCTTCCTCCCTCCTTTCCTTCCTTCTTCCCTCCTTTCCTTCCTACCTTCCTTCCTTCCTCCCTCCTTCCCCTTCCTTCATTCTTCCTCCCTTGCTTCCCTTCCTTCCTCCTTTCTTTCCTTCTTCCCTCCTTTCCTTCCTTCCTTTAGGTGCAAATGACATAACTAGTAAGGCCTGTTTAAGGGTTAAGGAGGGTGTTTGTGGGTTTTTTATAAAGTAGTAAAAAGAGAAATCCATCAGTAGAAACACACAACAGCTCTGCCTCTGAGAACACAGCCGCCGACACAGACGTGATTCATAGAGCGCACACACACACACACACACACACACACACACACACACACACACACACTGAGGACAATGATAGTTTCCTAATGTTAAACTAAATTAC
>JAJDFG010001014.1:0-45000 GCA_021039105.1 Scomber colias | reverse complement strand
TTGATTTTAACACTGAAAAACAAACTTACCGCACACACACACACACACACACACACACACACACACACACACACACACACACACACAGGGCTGCTTGTGTAATGGTGTTACACAGAAAAGAAGAACTATTTCACATAAGTGCGACTCGTCATGAAACTGGATTCATTTTTAGCTTCGACCAGAGACTGAAGTGGGATTATGCAACCGAGCACACACACACACACACACACACACACACACACACACACACGCACACGCACACGCACACGCACACACACACACACACACACACACCAGTCAATCTGCAGTCGTCTCTTTGTTTCACATCGCCTCTGGTCCCAGACTCCAATCTCATCTTCACCAATCTTCTCCTCTCTCTCTCTCTCTCTCTCTCTCTCTCTCTATCTCTCTTTCTGTCACTGTCTCTTTTCTCCACTCCTCCTCTCCTCCTCTGTTGCCACGGCAGCAGTGTGAAGAGGAGGAGGAGGAGGAAGAGGAGGAGGAGGAGGAAGAGGACGAGGGAGTGTCGCAGGAGGACAGGGAGCTGGTGGAGGGCAGAAATGTCATCTCAGTGGTGTTGATGAGACTCTGTGATGATGTTTAGAAGTTTGGTGTCGATAAAACTTGTTGAATTGAAAGTGAAAGTGAATTCTCTCTTTCTTTCTTTTCTTTTCTTTTCTTTTTTTTCTTTCTTTCTTTTTAGGAATGAGATAAAAAAAAAGAGGTGTGATCGAACGCTGGATTACATTTGGTCTGCTCATTTAGTTTCTCATCACTTCACAAACACACCGTAGACTGAGAATGTCGATACTGTCTGTTTTAATGCCCACCTGCACACACACACACACACACACACACACACACACACACACACACACACACACACACACACACACAGACACACACACACACACACACACACACAGATCATCCGTGGGGTCTTGTCTTGCTCTACAGTGAAGCTCGGGGCCTCAAGCGATATATTTAGTGTTTATTTGTCTGATGTTTAGTATCGACAGAACTGAAAACTCAAAGCTTTAAATCTGACCTTTGGTAATACACACACACACACACACACACACACACACACACACACACACACACACACACACACACACACACACACACACACACACAATGATCCAACGTCCAAATCTCCTCTGAATATTTCAGCAGCTGAATAAATGTTTGTAGCATGAAGACGAAATGTTTTAGAGACGATGAATCTGACGGACTGATACTTGTGTTTTATGATTTTTATTCTATTTCCAGACATAAATCCTGTCTGAATGAGGATTAATCAACAATTTCTGGCAAAAAACCTGATGAGAATGTCCTTAGTCTTGCAGCTAATTGGTTATAAATCAAACACAGATACCTACACGCCTCCTCCAGCTTGTTTAACTTTAAAACACTTCCAGACGCTTCAGTTGACAAGTCAAAAGTAAAATGCAACCTGTGTCAAACGGAGTTTAACTACCACCGGAGTACGTGGAGTTTGAGTTAGCACCTCCACGCTAAACACCCAGGTGCAGCCAAGCCAGCCTCAGCTCCACCAAAGGACCATTTTGGAGTGTGGGAGTCGCAGCAGAGCCGTGATTGATTCCCAGTTAAGACACTCTGGTAAGAAATGCTTTACATTATGGGCTTAAAACTGCCTTCAAATGGAAAATAACAGGATTTTAAACATGCTATTCAAAACGCCATTAATCGTGATTAACTATGGAAATTCTGAGATTAATCTCGATAAAAACAATTGTATCGTTTGACAGCCCTAGAAATAACAGAAATAAGTGGAGCTTCTGGTGAGTTTCAAGCTTCAGTTTTCAATCTGAAGCCGAGCTGACACACGAACACAAAGACTTCCTACCAAACATGTTGCTAGGCTTACAGTTAGTTTGAACACATCAGCTGATTGGGGCGGTCGATTCTTCACAGACATGTCAACGCAAAAACATCACACCGGTTTCTATTTGTGTTCATTTTAAGTGTAACTTCATATGCATGTGGAGCCAATGTCAAGGTTGGTTTAGCTGTAAAAGTGTAATAAAGTAATAAAGATGTGTTTCCAGGTGTTCATACAGAGACATTTAAAGGTTAAAGAGAGAGAGAAGGAAGGGAGGAAGGAAGGAAGGAAGGAAGGAAGGAAGGAGGAAGGACAGAAGCAAGGAAGAAAGAAGGAGGGAGAAGAAGAAAAAGAGGAAGGGAGGAAAGAAGGACAGGGGAAAGAAGGAAGGGAGGAAGATAGGGAGGAAGGAAGGAACGGAAGCAAGGAAGGAAGGAAGGAAGGAAGGCAGGAAGGAAGGAAGGAAGGTAGGTAGAAAAGAAGGAAGGATGGATTGGTTTTTTTTAACTTTCTATCTCTTTTCTGACCAGTTCAGGATTTTATTTTGCAGCCAGCTTCATGTGTTTTAGCTCTCAGCCTGATAGAGATGATGTCATAGAGATGATGTCATAGAGATGATGTCATGTTTGATAGAGATGATGTCATGTTTGATAGAGATGATGTCGTAGAGATGATGTCATAGAGATGATGTCATGGTTGATGATGTCGTGCTGAAGCTTCCTGTCTCACAGCAGCTGAATGTTTCACCCTGAGACTCACTGATGTGTTCAGTGCTGTGCTCAGCTGATCTATGCTTGGACCTGCTTCAATAACGGCTGAAATAGAAACACCCCCCCCCCCCCCTTCAAATATGACCCGACATTGGCCGCCCTCCCACCCCCCCCCCCCCCCTTCCTCTCGGCTGTGTATCGCTGGCCGGACTCTGACTGGACTCTGCACGCCTGCGTTCCAACAAACTTCATTTCTAGACTCACCTTGGTCCAAACCTCACATTTAATTATGGCTCTGATTCACTCTGGCTGTGTTACTACTGTCAGCTGCTCCACCCACCACTCACTGACCCTAACCCTGCTCCACCCACCACTCACTGACCCTAACCCTGCTCCACCCACCACTCACTGACCCTAACCCTGCTCCACCACCACTCACTGACCCTAACCCTGCTCCACCCACCACTCACTGACCCTAACCCTGCTCCACCCACCACTCACTGACCCTAACCCTGCTCCACCCACCACTCACTGACCCTAACCTCCTCTTCCTGCTCCTCCTCTTCCTCTTCTTCCTCCTCCTCCTCTTCTTCCTCTTCCTCCTCCTACTCTTCCTCCTCCTCTTCTTCCTCCTCCTCCTCCTCCTCTTCCTCCTCTTCCTCCTACTCTTCCTCCTCCCCTTCCTCCTCCTACTCTCCCTCCCCCTTCCTCCTCCTCCTCCTCTTCCTCTCCCAGTTAAAGCAGCAGTGAGTGGTAAGCTGCTCATAAAAGCCGGCTGACGCTGTTGTTGTAGTTTCTTTAGTAAAGTGCTTCCTGTTAATCCTCCGTCAGTAAATCTCTGAGCTGCTGTCACATCAGCAGCTTCACCTTTTCCTCCCAAATCCTGCTCATCACTTCTTCAGCTTCTCCAGGAATGACACTGATCCGTCTCCGAGCACAAAGCAGGAGGAGGAATCAGAAATGAACCGCAGGCTTCTCACACAGGAAGTTCCTTTCCTCTAATACTCACATAGATTATTATTATTATTATATTGGATAAGGACAGAGGAAAGAAGGGAAGGAAGGGAGGAAGAGAGGAAAGAAGATCGGAGGAAAGAAGGAAGGGAGGAAAGAGGGAAGGAGGGAAGGAAGGACAGAGGAAAGAAGGGAAGGAAGGGAGAAAGAGAGGAAGACGGAAGGAAGGGAGGAAAGAAGGAAGGAAAGGAGGAAGGAAGGGAGGAAAGAAGAACAGAGGAAAGAAGGAAGGGAGGAAAGAAGGAAGGAGGGAAGGAAGGAAGGACAGAGGAAAGAAGGGAAGGAAGGGAGGAAGAGAGGAAGAAGGAAAGAAGGGAGCAAAGAAGGACGGCGGAAAGAAGGAAGGAAGGAGGGGAGAAAGGAAAAGAGGAACGAAGGAAGGAAGGAAAGAAAGAAGGACAGAGGAAAGAAGGAAGTAAGGAAAGAAAGGAAGGAAAGAAAAGGAGGAAGGAAGGAACAGTCAAAACAGACGGGAGGACGACAGGAAGGTTAAAACTGCTCTTCACTTTAAATGAAACACTGACCATCATTTAAAAAGCTGCCACTTAAATCTGACGTTTCCTGTGTTCTTCTACTTCTGACTCACCTTCATCATCATCATCACCTTGATCATCATCACCTTCATCATCATCATCATCATCATCATCATCATCACTGTGACTGCAGGTGTCGGCTCAAATACAAAGACTCACCACTTATCATGTTATTAACTTATTAGAGAATCCATTAAAGAGTCAGATCAGCTGATCCCTGAAAACCCTCTCCCTCTCCCTCTCTCTCTCTCTCTCTCTCTCTCTCTCTCTCTCTCTCTTTCTCTTTCTCTCTCCTTTTCTTCAGGAAGCTTTCAGATTAAGATCATTGATTCCAGCTGTTGCTCTGAAGGTGACGAGGAGATAAATGTGGTCAGCGGGTCGATATGTGAGAGGAAGTGTTTGTTCTGATCGACACACGGAGAGAAAGGAAAGGATGAGAAGATAATATCAGGGTTCAACAGTCCGATCAGGATCAGGATCATAACCGTACTGAGTTTAAACCCCAGAATAAACCAGGCTCTTAATAATCATGAATAAAATCCAGAGTCAGTCCTGCAGAGACGATCGATAACGGGATTATCTAGTCTCCAGTCTGGAAGTCGTGTGTGACCTCAGGATCATTTCAGACAGTCTGGAATCAGAGACGAGCAGCGACGTAGAAACTACAAGCATGAAGAAGGAAAGAAAGACAAAAGCTGTGTTCGAAACCTCATACTGGTTCCTAGTATCTCTAAAAGTAGAACAGGAAGCAGAACCTTTAGTTCTCAGGCTCCTCTCCTGTGGAACCATCTCCCAGATTGGTTCCGGGGGGCAGACACTAGTGCTGTCAACAATAATCGATTTGGTGATGCATCGCATGCACGATTCAGCATCGATGCGGCAACGTGCCATAATCAATTATGTTTCTTTTCTGGCCTCGAGTGGACAATAAAGTTGTGAAGTTTCAATTACTCCCGGGGGACATTTCCGGAGCAACGTTGCAATGTAGCTACATGCTAAGTGGCAGCACTAGCTAGCATAACAACAACACTAAAGATGGCTGAGGACTGTGAAAGACGGGTAATAAAAAACGCACCCAAAGCTTGGAAAGCGGACATCTGGGCACATTTTCGGATTCTACGAAGTTAATGGAAACTAGACAAGACTTACGCGGTGTGTAAAACCAGCCACACTAAAATCAAGCACGTTGGCAATACAACTAACTTCACGAACCATGTTGATCGTTGGCATCCTGAGTTGGTTTCAACAACAACAACACAAAAAGTCGACACATCCCAGCCAAGAACTGACGAGTCGCTAGTGTCAACGTTGCCACACAACTCCGAGAGACCTTATTCTGCTGTAATGCCCTGTACCATTCAACTTTATTTTATGACATTTATGTCAAAGATACAGATGTTTACATGAATATAAGAATATAAGAATATTACATGAATGTAATATTAGTAGTTTACCGTAATGAATGTAATATGAGGCGTTTTCATTTACACAGTTATTCTCAGTAGATCAGCTGCAAAACACACAATAACTAAACACACTATCTATCACACTGTGCTGCTGTTTAATACCTTTTATTTGGGATCTTAGTGAATCAGGCTCTAAGTATTTAAAGTCAGTAATAAATGTAAAGTAAGCACATCATCTCAAATTAACACATGCCTGTGTTTTATATAGTATCCGCTCCACGTTGCCATGGTAACTCAGCGTAGCAGCTAAATAAGTCATGTGAAAACTGTGCGATGTGACCTTTGAGTGTGATTATCTTTTTATTTTATTTTCTCTGATTGGACGGGATGATAACCTTTGATCCTCTCAGGTCAGTTCTGACTTTTAATAAAAAGAATAAAGTACTAATTATCACCTAAGTCTGAGTTTGTTAGTCGACTTCATTCCAACGGCAGCACTTAATCACACCTCTTCTCTCTGGTTTGACTGTTTATTATAAAGCATAAAGTACAAATTATCACCCAACTCAATGAAAGCGGTGATGATAATAATCTAATATGGAATCATAGATGTGATTTTCAGGCTGTAGAATTAAATTAATTCATATTTCTAAAAACATAAAACATACATCATAAATGGTGTAAATGACCCTTTAACCTTTGTGTCATCCTCCCCGCCTGTTTTGACTGTTCCTTCTTTCCTCCCTCCTACCCTCCTTCCTTCCTTCTTTCCTCCGTCCTTCCTTCTTTCTTTCCTTTCCTCCCTTCCTTCCTTCCTCCCTCCATCTCTCTTTCCTTCCTTCCTTCCTCTCTCTTTCCTCCCTTCCTTCTTTCCTTCCCCCATTCCCCTTTTCATCCATCCTTCTGTCCTTCCTTCCTTCCTTCCTCCCTCCTACGTTCCTTCCTTCCTTTCCTCTCTTCCTCTGTCCTTCTTTCCTTCCTTCCTTTCCTCTCTTCCTCTGTCCTTCTTTCCTTCTTCCTCCTTTACTTCCTTCCTTCCTTCCTTCCATCTGTCCTTCCTATCTCCTTCTCTCTTTCTTTCCTTCCTTCTTTCCTTCCCCCATTCCCCTTCCTTCCTTCCTTTCCTCCCTTCCTCTGTCCTTTCTTTCCTTCCTTCCTCTTTTACTTTCTCCCTCCCTCCTACATCCCTTCCTTCCAGGCTCTCCTACCTCCTTTCTTCCTTCTTCCTCCCTTCCTTCCTTGACTCGAGGACAACAGGAGTGAACAGTGATGAAGACCATGAGACGCAGCTGAAACATCTGGAACATTCATCAGTCGACCCTCAAGCACGGTCCATTCCTTCTTCTTCTGTGTGTGTGTGTGTGTGTGTGTGTGTGTGTGTGTGTGTGTGTGTGTGTGTGTTTTTCGAGGGTCTATTTTCTGCCCTCTGCTCTCTGCTCCTTCCTCTGCCTCCGTCTCTCCTCCTCTACATCTCGACGGTAATTAAGCCGGCAGATTTTCTGCTTTTCGGTCTGACAATAGCAGCTCCTGAGGCGGCCGAATCAATGCCAGAGCTCGCTGTCAAGGAGCTGCCAGATAACACACACACACACACACACACACACACACACACACACACACACACCACACACACACACACTGTAGGCTTATGATAATTAAAGTATTTTAACATGAGCCAAAATGTATAAGAATTAAAAATAGATGTTCACACTGTACACGCGTATTAATCCAAATCTGCTCTGATGCAACTTCACATCCGCAAAGACAAAAGAGTGACCTGTCAATCACTGTCAGTGTGTGTGTGTAAGTGTGTGTGTGTGTGTGTGTTTAAGTGTGTGTGTGTGTGTAAGTGTGTGTGTGTGTTTAAGTGTGTGTGTGTGTTATTTTCTCTTTGTCTCTCCACATTAATGCTTGTCTTTGAACGCCACACACAACACACACACACACTCTACATTCACCAGCAGAAATCAAAGGAGATCAGCGTCGGTCATCCTCGATGTCCAAGCTTCATCTTTAACATTTATACTGTTGCTAGGAGACACAAAAAATCCCCCCTTTTAGACCAATCAGAGGTTGGCTGCGGGGCTTTAAAGCGTCTCGACTCGTCACAAAGATGCTAAACATGTTTTGTGTTCGTGTGCTTCGTTCAAGGACGCTCAACATCTGGAGCTGAGAGAAAAAACCCAGCAGCTTGCTCTTCCTCGTCCTTCACACTGTCAGAGTTTGACTTTATTTTGTTTGTCAGCACTCAAATATCAGCGTTACCTTGAACGCAGCGATAGAAGAGTCTGGAGGACGGTACCTACTGGGAACTATGTTTATGAAAAGTTAAAGAGACTCAGAAAAAAATAAAAAGTACACCAACAGCCAGTGTGTGTCTGAAATGAAACTAAATATTTTATTAAAGGTCCAGCCTTGTTTGTCTTTTAATGATTTTGACTCAATAAGAAATATCGTCATGTTTAAATCTTTCTCTCTATATATAAAAATAAAATGAACATCTACACAATAGACATGATAAAAAACCAGCCATGTGCCTCAGAGAGCTTGGGGGCTTCTTTCATACGATTATCCATCAGACTGCATCACACCACAGCTCCCAGTACCCCTCAATACCTCTCAATACCTCCCAGTACCTCCCAGTACCTCTCAGTACCTCTCAGTACCTCCCAGTACCTCCCAGTACCTCCCAGTACCTCTCAATACCTCTCAATACCTCTCAGTACCTCTCAATACCTCTCAATACCTCTCAATACCTCGCAGTACCTCTCAATACCTCCCAATACCTCGCAGTACCTCCCAGTACTTCTCAATACCTCACAGTACCTCTCAGTACCTCTCAATACCTCACAGTACCTCCCAGTACCTCTCAGTACTTCTCAATACCTCCCAGTACCTCTCAGTACCGCCCAATACCTCTCAGTACCTCCCAGTACCTCTCAGTACCGCCCAATACCTCTCAATACCTCTCAGTACCTCCCACTACTTCCCAGTACCTCTCAACACCTCTCACTACCTCCCAATACCTCTCAATACCTCTCAATACCTCTCAGTACCTCTCAGTACCTCTCAGTACCTCTCAATACCTCTCAATACCTCTCAATACCTCTCAGTACCTCTCAATACCTCTCAGTACCTCTCAATACCTCTCAATACATCTCAGTACCTCTCAATACCTCTCAATACCTCCCAGTACCTCTCAATACCTCCCACTACCTCCCAATACCTCTCAATACCTCTCAGCACCTCTCAATACCTCTCAGTACCTCTCAATACTTCCCAGTACCTCTCAATACCTCCCAATACCTCCCAGTACCTCTCAATACCTCTCAATACCTCTCAATACCTCTCAATACCTCCTTGTACCTCTCAATACCTCCCAATACCTCTCAGTACCTCTCAATACCTCCCAATACCTCTCAATACCTCTCAATACCTTCCAATACGTCTCAATACCTCTCAATACCTCCTTGTACCTCTCAATACCTCTCAATACCTTCCAATACCTCTCAATACCTCTCAATACCTCCTTGTACCTCTCAATACCTCTCAATACCTTCCAATACCTCTCAGCACCTCTCAATACCTCCCAGTACCTCTTAATACCTCCCAATACCTCTCAATACCTCCCAGTACCTCTCAATACCTCTCAATACCTCTCAATACCTCCCAGTACCTCTCAATACCTCCCAGTACCTCTCAATACCTCTCAATACCTCTCAATACCTCTCAGCACCTCTCAATACCTCTCAATACCTCTCAACACCTCTCAATACCTCCCAGAACCCTTCAATACCTTTCAACACCTCTCAATACCTCTCAGTACCTCTCACTACCTCCAGTACCTTCAATACCTCCAAGTACCTCTCAATACTTCTCAATACCTCCATGTACCTCTCAATACCTCCCAATACCTCCCAGTACCTCTCAATACCTCCCAATACCTCTCAATACCTCCCAGTACCTCTCAATACCTCCCAAGTACCTCTCAATGCCTCCGAATACCTCCCACTACCTCTCACTACCTCTCAATACCTCTCAATACCTCCCAATACCCCTCAATCCCTCCTAATACCTCTCAGTACCTCCCTGTACCTCTCAGTACCACCAATACCTCTCAGTACCTCTCAGTACCTCCCAATACCTCCCACTACCTCTCAATACTTTCCTAACCTCTCACTACCTCTCAATACTCTCAATACCTCCAGTACCTCTTAGTACCGCCCAATACCTCTCAATACCTCCCAGTACCTCTCACTACCTTTCAATACCTCTCAATACCTCTCAGTACCTCTCAGTACCTCTCAATACCTCTCAATCAGTACCTCTCAATACCTCTCAGTACCTCTCAATACCTCTCAATACCTCCCAGTACCTCTCAATACCTCTCAATACCTCTCAATACCTCCCAGTACCTCTTAGTACCGCCCAATACCTCTCAATACCTCCCAGTACCTCTCACTACCTTTCAATACCTCTCAATACCTCTCAGTACCTCTCAGTACCTCTCAATACCTCTCAGTACCTCTCAATCAGTACCTCTCAATACCTCTCAGTACCTCTCAATACCTCTCAATACCTCCCAGTACCTCTCAATACCTCTCAATACCTCCCAGTACCTCTTAGTACCGCCCAATACCTCTTAATACCTCCCAGTACCTCTCACTACCTTTCAATACCTCTCAATACCTCTCAATACCTCCCAGTACCTCCCAGCACCTCTCAATACCTCCTTGTACCTCTCAATACCACCCAGTACCTTACCTTAAATAAATAAGTAAGGATTTAAGAAGCTGAAACCATCAAATATTCACGTTTTTCCTTAAAAAACAATTAATTAATGGAGTTACTGGTTCATTTTCTGACTGTTTGTCTTGTGTTAAATCCTCATAGTAAAAAACAAACCAAAGTAAAACACCTGTGAACCCAAACCAACACTAAACAGGCGAGTGTTTGAGGAATGTGGGTCAGCAGGTGGCATTTAAAGCTTCAGCTGCTTCAGTCTGGATTAAATCTGGGACATGGCTGGTCTGGGTTTATCGAGTGGAAGCGGAGGTCATCTCTCAGCGTCGGTTACCTGAAGGATCCTGACATTTAAATGAGCCTCGTCGTTACCGCTCGCTCTCTCTGTCGCCTTTCCTCCTCTAAATGCACCGATCCTCTGATTCTATCCTCTGACTCCTCTCCTCTTTATCCTTCATCCGTTCCTCCATTTCCTCTAAAACTCTCCAACCTTCAACCGACAGCCAGATAGAAGCAGAAGAAGATAAAAAAAAGACACTTTAACCTTCCTGTCATCCTCCCGGGTCAAATTGACCCCGTCTGTTTGGACTGTTCCTTCTTTCCTTCCTTCCTTCTGTCCTTCCTCCTCCCTTCTTCCTCATTCCCTCCCTCCTTCTTTCCTTCCTTTCATCCTTCCTCCCTGTCCTTCTTTCTCCCTTCCTTCCTCACTCTTTCTTTAATTTTTCCTTTGTTCTTCCCCTCCTTCCCTCTTTCTTTGCTCCAACCCTCCTTCCATACTTTCTTCCTCACTTCCTTTCTTCCATCCTCTTTTCCTCCCTCCCTCCTTCCTTCTTTCCTCCCTTCCTTCCTCCCTCCCTTCTCTCTTTACTTCCTTCCTCTTTTCCTCCCTCCCTCCTTACTTCCTTCTTCACTTTCTTCTTTCCTTCCTTCCTTCCTTCCTTCCTCCCTCTTTTTTAAATTTTTCTTTTGTTCTTCCCCTCCTTCCCTTTTTCTTTGCGCCTCCTCCTTCCATACTTCTTTCCTCACTTCTATCCTTCCTTCCACCTTTCCTTCCTCCCTTCCTTCTTCCTCCCTTCCCTCCTTCTTCCTCATTTCCTTCATTCCTCCTTCCCTCCCTCTGTCCTTCCTTCCTGCTAACATTTAACAGCAAATGCAAACATGTGATTTTTATAAAGTGAATGTTAAAACAGAGCTGCTGCCAGTTTGTGGAGAGAGATGTCAGAAGAAGAAGAAGTAGAAGAAGTAGAAGAAGAAGAAGAAGAAGAAGAAGAGCTTTAATGAGAACATCTGGATCTGACGTCGCCGCCGCTTCCTGTGGTGTCAAACGTGTCATCAAACATCTCCGAGATTTATCCTTTCAACCGAGGATCATCTCCTTCTTTTCTTTTCTTTCTTTCTTTCTTTCTTTCTGTCTTTCTATGTGATCAAAGTCAAAGCTCTCTCTTCTTATCTAACAATCCGAGCTGCAGAAATTGTACACTTCTAATTAAAAAGGCCCGGGCTGAATAACTGAAGATGTGTTTTACATGAGAGTGTTGGGAAGAAGCGGTCCGCTACACATCTGTGGATCTTACTGTCAAGCTGCTAATTTGAGATGTTTCGGTGAATCTCAGAGTGTTTAAAAATCAGACTGAAGTGGTTTATCCTCCGAAGACGTTACAGTTTGGTTGTTAGACTTTAAATGTCACTCTGCTTCATTTTGACCGGCTGTTCTCGTTCGTACACACGACTTTCTGCCACCTAGTGGTCGAAAAAAGTGCATTACGTTATAAAAATCAGCGTAAAAACAGGATGGCATCTACGAGAAGTCAGTTTCACCATGTTGGCTGTAGCAGAGCCTTCCTTCCTTCCTTCCTTCCTTCCTTCCCTCCTTCATTTCTTCCTTCCTTTCAACCTTCCTTCCTTCTTTCTTTCCCTCCTTCATTTCTTCCTTCTTTACCTTCCCTCCTTCCTTCCTACCTTCCTTCTGTCTTTCTTCACTTCCTTTTCTTCTTTTCCTCCTTCCTGTTCCTGACGCCAATTATGTAAGAAAAGTACTTGATTACTTAACTTCAGTAACCTTTAAAGTAAGAGACTGAGAACAGAAGTCTGCAAACAGTCAAATGGGATTTTATAGAAGAGACATCAAACACAGCAGACACCAACGAACCGATGACAACAACCCAACAACCAACAACCAACAGCAACGAAACAGCCCTAACCCACCCTAACCCCTTCATACTCTTTATACTACTGTTTGGTGTGTGCGGGCGTCAACCTGACCGATTTCCTGGAATCTAAAAAACACTTCTCATAAATGATCTCCTTTTTTGGATATCGATATGGTAAAAAACAACTCCTTAAAAAGGCTTGGTAACTGGTGCAACTATTGATCTTTCATCTCTCTGGTTGTTCTCTCATATCTGCCTCTACATGATGTGCAGAATGTGTTTCAGTGTTTCAGGTGTTGAGCTAACATCGATGACAAACATGTAAATCCTGGTTTCATCCATCAGAGCAGATTATCGTCTCATCTCAGAGTCACATTAAATAACCTGCTCATGTTGTGTCTGCGTATGAATATCACTCAGTCAGACTCTTCTTCTTATTACTCTGTGATAATGTGACTGTGAGCAGAGGAGCAGAGAAGCAGCTCAGCGTCTGTGGAGGATTAGATGTGATAAAGTTTGTGAGGTTTGAACCCAGCAGAGAGCAGAGAGCAGCTCCGTCACTAATGTGAGGTCAGGATAGAAACTCCTGTGACCAGACGCTGAGTCATGAGCTCATTACTGGAACATGCTTGTCTGAGTTTAATTTGGTGCTGTTTCATACTTTTATTCATAAACTGTGATAACGGACTGAAAGAGAGACGGATGACAGCTGAGAGTTTGGCTCTAAGGGTCAGAAACCCCGAACCCACAGCCGACTGACGGCTAGATTTAAACATCACTGTCTCATAAACACAACTAATGTCTCATTCATGTATCAGCTGATTAACACCAACTCTGAGTCACTTCAGCAAGTCTGTTAAAGCTGCTGGAAGAAGTACTCACAAGTACTCACAAGTACCTCTAACTGTACTACAGTAAAGTACTAGTACCTCAAGCTGTACTACAGTAAAGTACTAGTACCTCTAACTGTACTGCAGTAAAGTACTAGTACCTCTAACTGTACTACAGTAAAGTACTAGTACCTCTAACTATACTGCAGTAAAGTACTAGTACCGCTAACTGTACTACAGTAAAGTATAAGTACCTCAAACTGTACTACAGTAAAGTACTAGTACCTCTAACTGTACTACAGTAAAGTATAAGTACCTCTAACTGTACTACAGTAAAGTACTAGTACCGCTAACTGTACTACAGTAAAGTACTAGTACCTCTAACAGTACTACAGTAAAGTACTAGTCTCTTCTTGCAGTGTCTGAGCATGAACATGATGAACAGAAGCTCTTCAGTGAGATTTAAACAGCTGACAGTGTGAAACCGTCCTTGAGCGAAATGTGAGACGAAAGCAGAGAAAGCAGAGGAAGCAGTCTGTAACACTCTGTAAATGTCCGGAGTATTTCTGTCTCTGAGGGACAGAAACAAATAAAGTAATTAAAGCGTGAGTAAACAAAGCTGTCGCCATATGTCACCGTTTTCTCTCTCTCTGTGTGCCCTTCAGGAAAACTGGGAACTCGGAGCGCTTTGAGCAAAGACTGAGAATGTACTGAATGTGAATCTGCAGCCACACAGACTCCTGTTCAGTATGTTCAGTATGTTCAGTATGTTCAGTATGTGTGTTGACTGCAAACACCTTCACAACTATTTTATATAACATCACCAGTTTTCAGTATTTTTAACAAAGACTCTCCTCTAAGATCAGATCAGATCAGATATTCCTTTATTAGTCCCACAATGTGCAAACTAAAATCTACTGAACTCATTTAACTTTTAGGTCAATGTTTATATGTATACAGACTATCAGGTTGTGTTATGGTTGCTATGGATACAGGTTGTGCTATTGTATAAACGTTGAATAAAAAAAGTTGAGTTTCATTTTTCCTCCCTTTCTTCCTTCCATCCTTTCTTCATACCTTCGTTCCTTCCTTCGTACCTTCCTTCCTTTCTTCCTACCATCCTTCCATCCTTCCTTTCTTCATACCTTGCTCCCATCCTTCCTTCTTTCCCGTCTTCCTTCCGTCCTTCCTTATTCCGGTATGTAATGCACAGACAGACCATCAGGTTGTGTTATGGTTGCTATAGATACAGGTTGTGCTATGGTTGCTATAGATACAGGTTTTGTTATGGTTGCTATAGATACAGGTTGTGCTATGGTTGCTATAGATACAGGTTGTGCTATGGTTGCTATAGATACAGATTGTTCTATGGTTGCTATAGATACAGGTTGTGCTATGGTTGCCATAGATACAGGTTGTGCTATGGTTGCCATAGATACAGGTTGTCCTATGGTTGCTATAGATACAGGTTGTGCTATGGTTGCCATAGATACAGGTTGTCCTATGGTTGCTATAGATACAGGTTGAGGTTGTGCTATGGTTGCTATAGATACAGGTTGAGGTTGTGCTATGGTTGCCATAGATACAGGTTGTGCTATGGTTGCTATAGATACAGGTTGTGCTATGGTTGCTATAGATACAGGTTGTCCTATGGTTGCTATAGATACAGGTTGTTCTATGGTTGCTATAGATACAGGTTGTGCTATGGTTGCTATAGATACAGGTTGTGCTATGGTTGCCATAGATACAGGTTGTCCTATGGTTGCTATAGATACAGGTTGAGGTTGTGCTATGGTTGCCATAGATACAGGTTGTGCTATGGTTGCTATAGATACAGGTTGTGCTATGGTTGCTATAGATACAGGTTGTCCTATGGTTGCTATAGATACAGGTTGAGGTTGTGCAATGGTTGCCATAGATACAGGTTGTGCTATGGTTGCTATAGATACAGGTTGTGCTATGGTTGCCATAGATACAGGTTGTGCTATGGTTGCCATAGATACAGGTTGTGCTATGGTTGCTATAGATACAGGTTGTGCTATGGTTGCCATAGATACAGGTTGTGCTATGGTTGCCATAGATACAGGTTGAGGTTGTGCTATGGTTGCCATAGATACAGGTTATGTTATGGTTGCTATGGATACAGGTTGTTCTGACATCAGAGATCTTGCTGGAGACATTTTTGAAGTGTAGTTTCATGTTTTTCATCTTGAACATGAACAGAATGAGTCTCTAACATGTTTTTAACATGAACAGAATGAGTCTCTAACATGTTTTTAATAAAAGTTCAGAACCAATGAGGTCAGTGGAGTTATCAGATACACGGAGTTATAAATGAATCGTCAGTTAAAACACACACAGATCATTTATTGGTAACGATCTCAAACCACTTGTTAAATGTGACCTCATCGTCCTTCCTGTCACTAATATTATTACTGCTCTTCTAAATCTCTTCTCATCTCACAATATTCACAGAAACGTCATACAGACAAGAAGCTCGTTGAGTTAACCCTTTATAGGACACTCATTGAAAGGAAGGGAGGAAGGAAGGGAGGAAGGAAGGAAGGAAGGAAGGAAGGAAGGAAGGAGGAAAGAAGGAAGGAAGGAAGGTAGGGGGAGGAAAGAAAGAGAGGAGGGAGGGAGGGAGGAAGGGAAGAAAGAAGGGAGGAAGGAAGAAGAAAGGGGGATGAAGGAAGGAAAGAAGGAAGGGAGGAGAGAAGGAGGGAGGGAGGAAGAACAGATGGAAGTAAGGAAAGGAAGGAAGGAAGGACAGAGGAAGGAAAGAAGGAAGGGAGGAGAGAAGGAGGGAGGGAGGGAGGAAGGACAGATGGAAGTAAGGAAAGGGAAGGAAGGACGGAGGAAATAAGGAACGAGGGAGGGAGAAAGGAAAAGAGGAAGGGAAGAAAGAAGGCAGGGAGGAAGGAAAGGAAAGAAGGAAGGAAGGAAGGAAGGAAGGAAGGATATTTTGGGATATAATTATTTGCCCAATAAAGGGTTAATGTTATAGCGTGTGGCCGAGCTCATCGTAGGAAAACTAAATGATGGTGAATAGAAACGATCATCATCATCATCATCATCATCTTCATCATCTTCATCATCTGTGTTAAAACCTTTTACACTTCCAGCTCTTTTTCTTTTTTCAGAGAAACAGCAGCATTTTTTTTGTTTGGAAAACTTGAAGCAGCTTCCTCTTCCTCCCTCCTCCTCCTCTTCCTCCTCCTCCTCCTCCTCTCGTCTCAGGGGGGAAACCCAAATACCTAATTACACTGCTGGTAGTGTTACACATGAAGAAGAAGAAGAAGAAAACACACCTCAGGGTCGGACTGACTGACTCATATAGAGGAAGAAAAACACCTCTCTCTCTCTCTCTCTCTCTCTCTCTCTCCTTTTTTTCTCTCTCTCTCTCCTTTTCTATGTCTCTCTCTCTCTCTCTCTCTCTCTCTCTCTCTCTCTCTCTCTCTCTCTCTCTCTCTCTCTCTCTCTCTCTCTCTCTCTCTCTCTCTCTCTCTCTCTCTCTCTCTCTCTCTCTCTCTCTCTCTCTCTCTCTCTCTCTCTAACCTTGAGCCCCTCCAGAGTGCAGGAGGGGAACTCACAGCGGCTCGGAGGTCTTTTGTCACGTTGCGACCGCAGCCGTCATGTCTTCATCCTCTCGGCAGGAAGCTCGTATTTCCTTCATCCTCGACACAGCCGAGCGGCGCTGAGGTGGAATAACGTTGTGTACGATGTTGTTGTTGCTTCCCCCCCCCCCCCCCCCCCCCCCCCCGCTCCGCCTCGAGGACACGCATCATGTTCTGTGTTTCTTGTTCCGTTTCATTAGCTGGTTCAGTGTTTACAGGTACGCTGCTGCTGAGATGATGCAGAGCAGGTTGAAAGGCCTCCAATCATCTGACATCATGTGATTAATCAGATCACTGAGAGATACACTGCTTCATGTCAGAGGAAACATGGAGGATGATGATGTTGAGCTGAATGTAAAGATATTGTTTATTTATATGTGACAGAAAGGAGAGAATTCATCAGGATGCTCACAGACACTAATGTATGAGGGAGTATCAGGGCCATACTAAGAGGAACAGTGGTATGAAGTATGAATGGCTTGGAGTCGACCGCTACCACTCAGCTCCTCTTCCACTAAAGAATCCTGATACTGATAATAATTAGATGCTGATGAGCCAAAAGATGAAGTATTTCCTTATTTGTGAACCCGATACTAAAGTATAACTTGACAAGATGCTCAACACTCATTTTAACACAGAGGGAGGAGTTCTCTAATTAACTAATGAACACTGATATGATGAGTTAATCAGCAGTTATGAGTTATCATTCTTCACCTGAGCCAAGAAAGATCAGCTGTCTGAATTTGTTTAACAATCATTCACATGCAGTTATTAATTTATACGATGGCCGACAAGGACAAACGCTGCAAATACATAAACGCTGCAGAACCAAAGACACACAAACACACAAAACTACGGTGGCTGACCGGGGCCAAACGCTTCATTTGGGGGAAAACAGCTGCAAGTACAGAAACGATGCAACTACTAAAACATAATACTACAGTAAAGTATTAGTACCTCTAACGGTACTACAGTAAAGTACTAGTACCTCTAACTGTACTACAGTAAAGTACTAGTACCTCTAACTGTACTACAGTAAAGTACTAGTACCTCTAACTGTACTACAGTAAAGTACTAGTACCTCAAACTGTACTGCAGTAAAGTACTAGTACCTCTAACTGTACTACAGTAAAGTACTAGTACCTCTAACTGTACTACAGTAAAGTACTATGTTTTATGGTTGCTATAGATACAGATTGTTCTCTAACACGCTATAAATAAAAAACGCAAAGCCAGAAAACACCTGCATTAAGAGAAACGCTGCATAACCGCTCACTACAACTGAAGTGCCCCAAACCTACAGGGGGCGCTGTAGGTTGTCTGGACTCAACGGGAGGCAGGTTACTTTTCATTCAAAGCAGCGGGCATGGCTACTCACCCGCAGTCGTCTCACTCTCTCCTTTATACCTGCCAGCGTTTTCTTGATTTGCATGGTTTCCTTATTCACAGCGTGTTTTTGTTTCTTGCAGCGTGATTCTGTTGTTGCATTTGTCTTTGACTTTTGTTTGTGTTTTGGAGTTTGCATGGTTTCTGTACTTGCAGCCATCGTTCTGCATCGTTATTTTATTATTTTTTTAAGTATATTTTTTGGTACAGGTTAGTAGAGAGAGAGACAGGAAATGGGAGGCAGAGAGGGGGGCAATGACATGCAGGATTCAAACCAGTGAGGGCTGTAGCCTCAACACATGTGGCGGGTGCTCTACCCACTGATCTCTTATTGCTGCACGTTTGCACTTGTCGGCCACCGGAAATTTAAGCTACAAATGATCAAATCAACAACAACAACAACAACAACAGTGACCAATGATCTGTCCTGTTTCTGTTTATCTGAACGTTATAGCCAAATGATGCTCTCTGGACGTAAACCTGAGTCCAGCTGCTCTGATCAGAGCTGATTGACGCAGCATCGTCTTCCTGGCAGCAGGTAAGCGTCTCAGAGCAGCGTGAGGTTTAAAGGAGGGACTGTATCGAGGCTCTCAGCTGAACCTCTGAGTTTTGTTTCCTCGCAGCTGTAACGAAGCTCTGGAGGCTCAGAGAGTCTCATAAAGGCTCATTAAAGAGTAAACCCCACGCTGGCCTCTGTGTGTCTGCAGGTTGACAGCCATGAAACATCCAATTAGCAGCTTTTTGGAGGAGGAAGCTCAATTAAAGTCTTGTTTTCTCCGTCCTAATGATCTTCCTGTGTGTGTTTTATTTGTTTACTGTGAGTGACAGCGGATCAAACGCAGCCCTAATGATGTCATCAGCTGTGAATAACCTTTACATGTTCAATCTACAGCTGAGATCTCAAGCCTGGGTAGAGCAGCGGGGGCAGGATAATGGGAATAATGCCCCCCCAGCTCTCTGACACTGCTCATGTGTTATACTAGACTTCCCTTTGTTCAGACACCATCTATACAAACATGAATCAAGCTCCTTCACAGACAGGAATGAATGAATGTGATGCTTTTGTTTATGGAAATGAATGAATGTGTAGTAGATGTGTGTCCTGTTTAACCACTGAACATCCAGTGAGCAGTGCTGTTCTCAGGAATGAAAGGAATTTACTGCCAAAACATGTAAAACAAAGAATTAAAGCTAAATATGATCCGATGGTGCTGCCTCGAAGACTTTCTTTTATTTCTTACAAATGTCTCCTTTGAATAATGATTTGTGCTTGTTTCAGTTCAAATGATGTATATAAGAAAGACTTTGATATTTTGATATTTGATTACTGATGACTTCACATCCTGTCAAGTGGCTTCCTGTTCCAGTTAAAAACACGTTGAATATTTAGTATGGTTTGTTCAGTTTTCAGCAGCATGTTAAAGAAGAGGTGTGACAGTAAATGGTTGACCTTACTACGACTCTGTCTTCATTGGTTTAACTTGGTGTTTAGTCAGAGTTTCGACACACTGCACTGCAAAATCGTAAATCACGATCACATTTCGATTAATTGAGCAGCCTTAATGGAGCCCAATTTTCACATTTCACAAATTTAAAACATTTAAACGTTGAAGTTCTGTCCAATCAGCTGATTGGACTATCATGCTAGATACTGGGGCTTGTTTCCCACTTGGGCCGAAATGATTGACGTGTGACTCTGGGAGCTGTAGACCTGGACGAGTGTGGGGGAAATTTGGGGGGGGGTGAATGTAATGGATGCAGTTATAATATAAGCCTAACCCTGTGTGAACATAGAGCTATGATGGAGGGTTGGATGTATATTATAGCAGTATATATGTAGAATCATCCAGAGTCTGTTTATTCATCACTGTCTGTTAACCTGATGCATGTTGTGTTTACTGTCATTCATCTGCTGCAGCTTCCTCCTCCCTGGTGGAGCCCAATAAAGAGACCTAACCTTTCCATGTAGGAGACAACAGGAAATGTGATGGGGGGGAGGGGGAGGTTGGGGGGGGTTGGGGGGGGTGCTCCAGTGACCTCGACTTGGATCGACGTCAACATGTGGCGAAAATCTTCCATTTACTGAATCAATGGTTGACGCTCTTGGACCCTCTGTGGATCCATTGATCATCACATCACATGGCCGAGCTGCTTCCTGAGAGCGGAGCGGGAGAGGCTGAAGGCCGGCTCGCTCTTCTGCCGCATTGATTGGCCGACAGCCAGCGTTATATGATTACAAGGCTCCACACTCTTGAAGGTGAGTGCCATGAAATGAGTGGTGATATATCCAGCGTGGTGGAGCCATTCATGGAGGTCTGCTGATGAAGACGAGGCTGACACTGAATCCTTGACTGGAGGATTGTTTTAAAATGAAAAAATAAATTTAAGGCAGCAGCAGCAGAGAGTGTTTCTGGGTTAGTCACAGAGAGATGGACAGTCTGCTTCAGTCTGCTTCAGCTGCTCTTACTAACACAACAAGTTCAGAGTCAGAGGAGGAAAATCTGCCCCACGCTGAGCTGCAGACAGAAGAACTGAGTCTAATGTTTAGCGCTCTGTTATCATGCTTCATTATCAGCTGCTGAGCATAACGATCGTTCTGCATCAGCTGATTGACATCCAGTAATATTCAAACATGTGATCAGCTGTTTGACCCATATTTATTCAGAAACAACCATTAAAAAATACTTTTAGTCCCATTTAATTGAGATTTTTCTGTAACTTTGAACTAGGGCTGGGTGATATGTGATATCACCATATTTTTGACTGAATACCGTTATATCAATATCACAACGATATTGTAGAGATGATTTTTGGTGCCTTCACTAAATATTTACACAATGTGGAATCTGATAAATATTCATCAGCAGGCCTGGAATTTCATCATTTTAGGGGCAAGGCCACTTGGCCTTTTGTGTTGTCAATTTTTTGACGGCACCAAGGCCATAAAATAAAACCATGATTTTAAGTCCACGTCCATAATGAATTTAATTTAAGGACTAATGACGCGGAAGATTGGAGTCTCAGTCAAAACTGTCAAGCAGGTAAAGAAACATCTCCTACACTTTTTTATGTCTGAAGATTAGAAACTATTGAACATATCTAAAAAGAATACAAAAGCCAAGAATGCAAGCCAGGTTTCCCTTAAGGGAAAATAAAAGCAACTGAACTGAAGTACACAGGAAATGATGAAGTCCATCACTCACTTCAAAAACTGTAAAATTTATTAAACCAATCTCTACCCACAATTGCTCAATTGACATCAAATGTGCAAGAGCGTCTTCAGGCTGTCCTCAAAAAACTGCTACACAGATTTTGTATTGATCAGAATTGAGCCCAAGCACTGTAGACTCAATTCTGATCAATACAAAATGTTTGACTGTAAACATATACTAGCATATAAACTACTGATTAACCCATAAGAGCCCAGACCGATTTCTCATTCAAGGAAAATTATGGAGGAGATAAAATATCACTATCATATTGGATGTATTTCCTCCTCGCGCTGCTACTGTCCAGGACCTTCTTCCTCCGAGCCGCGGCCGTCTGTGATTTTACGGTAGCCGAAGTATAAATACAGCCGACTTGGTGATATTAGATGGGGAAAAAGTTCGGGGGGCTCGCCTCCTTCAGCCGTCATACAGCCTGCAGAGCTACCTGCTTGTAACAGCAACCGGAGTACGGGAGGGGTTGGACTTCACGCTGCAGCTGCACTCGACCTGAGCGACCTCCACTCTCTCTTTGACCAGACATCACATTTTTAAAAAACCCGCAGATTGGTGTCAAACTGTCATTATAGCCCGTCCGAGCGGTTCATGCCAGGCTCAAATCAAACCCACCATCACTGATGATGAATGTCATCAAAAGACACTTTTTCTCTCAAAAGAAGCAGGTGTCAAAGCTGTGTTGACAGGAAAGACGCAGACGAGAAAACCGCAAAACCAACTGGGGCAGGGTGGGCGGGGCATCAAGGCCACCGTGGCCTCAGGGCAGATCGTTTTTTCAAGGGACAAAAGGCTAAACAAGGGCCGTGGCCCTCGTGAAATTCCTGCCCTGTTCATCAGTAATGTGGGTGTAATGACAAAGAAAATTACCTTTAAAACCAGGAAAATACTTTTATGTCACATAGCGACATTACAATTTACAAATTCTAAGACGATATCTAGTCTCATATCACTTTGAACCTAATGTCAATTCTTTTTCTCCATTTAACATTAACCTCTCCCTCTCTCTGTCTCTCCTTTTCTATGTCTCTCTCCTTTTCTCTCTCTGTCTATGTCTCTCTCCTTTTCTCTCTCTGTCTATGTCTCTCTCCTTTTCTCTCTCTCTCTCTCTCTCTCTCTCTCTCTCTCTCTCTCTCTCTCTCTCTAACCTTGTCCATCCTCCTCTAAATATTCATGATGAAGCGCAGCAGCAGCAGCAGCAGCGTTTGCGTCTCCGCAGCCTTTAAATCCTGCAGGAAGGTAAAGCTATGAATCTGATTTCAGCAGCTCCACTCGCTCCGTATTGTTTTTCATTACTTCCTGTTGGCTTGGAGACGGGAGGAGACGGGGGAGGTCAGCTGAGGTCGAGAGAGGAGGGCGGCCGAGGCGAAATTAATTCCAATTACTGCGGACACCTTTACAGATGTGAGAGGTGCAGTACATCAGCTGATCCGCCACAGGAGGACGGATCGCTCTCATTTACATATCGCCTGCCAAACTTTCCTTCACCTCTTCTTCTTCTTCTTCTTCTTCTTCTTCTTCACACTCGCTCACTTCTTCTTCTTCTTGGAGGGTAATTTTCTTTTCGCTCGGGAGGCGACACACAATTAGTTTTGGGATGATGAGCTACTGTGAGCTTTCCATGACCTCGCACGATATCTAATCAATTTAGAGATGTGTTTTTTTTTCTTCTTTCTTTTAATTAATTAAAAGCAGATCAAAGAGCGGAGATAGAAGCTTTTTTTTTTTTTTAAATGAAGATGAAACATTCACACACACACTTTCATACAGACGCTCCCTTATCATAAAAAAAAAAAGCTCATAAAATTCACCCGCACACTCGAACACACCAGGCCCGCTCCTCTCCAAACATGCAGCCTTATGTTTATTTATGATATGCCAATATGAAGCACTTCAAAGGATTGTCCAGCCCTCAGAATAAAGAAAGTCCCTCCCTCCAGCTTCTCAGCCAGCGCCTGTAAATTACAGACATAACTCTCACAAGAAAGTGGCGGCTGCACTCAACTCCTTCAAGCTAGAGTGGACGCACAGAAAGAGAAAGAAGAAGAAGAAGAAGAAGAAGCTCATCACCATGGCGATCTCTCTGTTAACACGGGTCTTGATGCAACTGTGATATCAGCTGTCAACAATACAAAGACCAAAAACTTCAAACAGAAACAACTAAAACCTTCAGTATGGAATCATCGACCTGGATGAGCTGGAGCTAATTTTAGACCATTTATAATCATTTCAGATTAATATTTAACCTGTATCATTTTTTGGGTGTAAAAAAAAGCCCTGTTAAGTACAGAAAGCTGAAATCAAATTTCTGGTAAAATAATAATAATAATTAAAGCTGCAAGCAGCTATGAACGGGCCCTCGCTCCCCCGACTCGCTCTGAAACAGCGAAATTCACCAAAATGCATTTACGATGTCATAGGTCTGCTCGACACTTTGGGTCAAAATTGAAATAACGATCATTAAAATGATTTTTTTTACTTTAGAAACATGCTGCATTTATTGTCCATTCAGCTTAATTAATTTTCTCTCCAAGCAGCAGCCTTTTATCTGCCACTTAATGCAACACACAGGTCCGGTCTGAGCTTTCAAAATAAAACCTTTGCTATTGTGCGCTTCTCATTATTATTAACAAACAAAGTTGGGGCTTGTAAAATTACGGGAGATTCCTGGGAGACAAGACAAAACGGGAGGGCGGAGGGAGCCTGGGTCTAAAAATACGAGAGAAACCCGGGAAAACAGGATTTTATTAGTTTTGAGATCATCTGGCCCCAAAATCGTAATCACGATCACATTTTGATTAATTGAGCAGCCTTACGATGTCATAATAGTGAATATGCATGTAGGCAACAAACAGCGCCACAATTCAAAATTTGAATAAAAATGGCCGACTTCCTGTTGGAGATAGAGTATGGGTCCAAGAGGCTTTTTTGTGCGTCTTTAGATGAAACATATTTGTACCAAATTTCATTTATCTACGTCAATCTGGAGGGGCTCCATTTTTTCATTTGCCTAGGGGGCGCTGTAGAGATATTTTGATACGCACATTTCCAGAAACTATGAACTATCTAATTTTCCGGCAGTTCTGGCATGTGTGCAAATATTCGTGACTTTTTGGGCACATTTAGGCTGCCGAAAAACGAGAAGAAGAAGATATGAGAGTGGAAACGCCTTAGCAACCACCCTAGCAACCGCCTTAGCAACCCCAGACCAGGTTGAAGCCAAGACTTTTTATTTACAGGCAGCATTTTTACACATGTCCACCTCAAGTCTTGGAAGTATGACCATGTGTGATATCCAGTATGAGAATATAGAAGCAGCAGAAGGTCAGTAAAATCACGGGATAGTCTCAGAGATGTTTAGGTTTCTCAGAGTTTTACAGGAAGTTGGAGCATCGATGTAAAAGCAGAAATAAAATGACGTGCTGGTGTGAATCTCAGAATGAATATTTCAGACTCGGCTCCTCTACAAGCTGCTACTGCCCCAAACACACACTCTTATATTCATGTAGCGTGTGTGTGTGTCTCTCTCTATCTGTGTGTACCTGTGTCTCTCTGTGTGTGTGTGTGTTCCTGTGTCTGTGTGTGTGTGTGTGTGTGTGTGTGTTCCTGTGTCTGTGTCTGTGTGTGTGTGTGTGTGTGTGTGTGTGTGTGTGTGTGTGTGTGTGTGTCTCTCTCTCTCTCTGCAGACACCAGAACAAACATTCGTCGGGCGTTTCGCCTGCAGCTGACTACATTTACATTGTGTCCCCAGAACACGTAGCTAACAGCACGAATCTACCACACACACACACACACACACACACACACACACACACACACACACACACACACACACACACCCTGCTCCCTGCACTGAGAGAAGCTGCTCAGGTAAACAGTTTAGATGTGAGTGTTTGATCTGACTCAGGGTTAGTTTAAATAGTTGAAATATTTCCATCACTGATTATCAAAAATTAATCAATTAAATGATCAAATGATTCATTAAAGACACAGCTGATGATCAGGTGATATAATACCATTATAATGTGAATATTCATTAATGACAAAGAAAAAATAAATATATATATTTGAAAAAGAAAAATATTATCAGTGAAAAATATGAAAATATGTTAAAGAAATATTAGAAATATTAAAAGATAAATAAACAAAATGATGAAAAAATATATACAAAGAAAAAAATAAAATTTTAAATAAAGAAAAAATATAAATATTATAAAAATATATCTATATGTATGAAAACAAAATAATGCCATCACTATGCTTTAACAATGACTGAGACTTTTATTAAGATAAATATTCCTTTATTATTCCCACAATGGATTATTATCATTATTATTTCAGCAGCAAAGTTTTTATTAATCACAAACATGATCAAACTTCATGTTGATCATGTTTGTAATAGTTTTAATCAGCGTGTCTGTTAATATTATAACCTGCATACTAAAAGCTTCATTAACACTCTGATATAATTACTTTATAAATTAACATTAAACATGTTTCACTGCTTATCCAAACAGCTGATGATTATTCATATTTAATTAGAGCTCATAAAGTCTGTCTCTGCTCTGACTTAATATATAAAGCTCTGTAGAAACATTAAAATTAAAATATTAATGATAGATGATGTAAGGAGGAACTTCCGGTCAACTCTGACAACTACTGATTTATTTACTTCATTATTTGGATATTTGGACGATTGGTTGAACAAAAAGTTACTCTTTTTTTTTTCTTTACATTTTAAAAACCTTCATGTTAACCATACTTTAGGCTATAATTGAGTTTAATGTCATAGATATTTAAACGTTAAAACCCGCTGTTCCTCCCACGGGACGGGTCGGACGTTGGGAGGTTTTAAACAGCAACCCTTAAACATATATATTCATGCCGTACATTGTTGGAAAGCTTAGATTGTCCTGATTCATTCAAGACCACCACCACGACTTATATGGTTGCTCACAGCCGTAATAGTATTAGCGGTTAGCTCGGCTAGCCCCTGAGCTAAGTAAGAAAAGCTATAATGCCTACATACCTTCAAAGTCTTCTCTTTATCCACAACGATCATCTTATGACTCAGGACTTTCTGTACAGCTCGCCAAGTATCCATTCTGCTGAAATATGAAATCCGTTTCCTTCTAACCGGAATACTTTCCTCAATATGTCAACATGTATTTAGTCCAACACGTAACGTAACACACAGTAAACAAACCATACGGTCCGATTACGTCATTTCCTGACGGTCATCTGTGGGCCACGTGACCGTTTTGTTTACGTCCGTTAGGCACTCTAGAACTCCTCCTGTTTCATATGTCACCACACACCAGCCAATCAGTGCTTAGAATGAGGCAGCACGTGCCTCCAAAGGCAACGGCTGTGTTCGAAACTACATCCTACACACTTCTATGTAAAGGACCAGATAGTAAGCCGACCGTTACACCGTAGTAAACTACACGATTACCCACAATGCATTGCGTTCCTACCCGAGCTGAAATCATTTTAGCTCTAACTCTGTAAATAAACCACTTTATCCACATTTCTAACCTTTTTAGGAAGAAAGTAAAGTAGCCCTTTAGATCCACAATGTGACGCTAATGTGTCCAAATAACACCTGTTTAAAGTCACTTCCTGTCATTTTCACAATAAAACACCTGTTTAAAGTTTTGTTCCTGAGAATTCGGAGCCGCTCAAGTTAGCCGCAGCGAGTAACGCACTTCCGGTCATTTTCACAAAATAAAACACCCGTTGCCTTTTATTATTAAGAAAACCATAACGATAGAATTGGTGCTTTTATTTTGAAAACAGGTTAGTTTAGTTTCTGCAGCAACAAACGATACTTTTATGATGTTTTAACTTTATGTTCAAATATTAATTATGAATGTTATAAAAATATAAATTATAAAAGCTTATTTTCTTAAAACAAGAGAAATTAATCTGTAGTTTTAGTCCAGTTAAAGTATTTCAACCTTCAACATTTCTTTTACTTAAATTAAGTTGAATAGTTCTTATATATTTAATGCTGCGATCATCTTTTAGACTCAAGCTGATTAAAATATTCTTCTCTCACTGTCAGATTTTAATTTAATAAACTTTGTCAGACTTCTCCAATAAAGACAGAAATGATGATTATTGAACTTTTCTTCAGGAAACAAACATGTCAGTCTGCGTCTGAAACGATGCAGAGAAACAGTTTGAATGTTTCACTGCGTATGAACGTCACACAGCTGCAGAGCCGAGCTGCAGCACGATGAAGACGATGAAGACGATGAAGACGATGACATCATTAACCTTTCTGTGCCTGCAGCGTCTGAATGGATCTGCACTGATTCATGTTAACCTCCACAATATCATGCATGAAATATTTATTATAGCTGTCTGACCTCATTCTGTCAATAACCCAAAACATACTGTTCATGTTCTGACTCATGTTTAAACTCTGCAGAAAATTCACTTTCATAATAATAATAATAATATAAAGTTATTCATTCATGTTTGATTCAGAGTCTGTTTTATTTTATACACTGTTAAAAATCAGCAGGTTTTTAGAGTAAATTCTCACAATAAACTATTAATTAATAATCTACTGTTAACACACTTTAACCCTCCTGTTGTCCTCGAGTCAAGGAAGGAAGGGAACGGAAGGAAGGATGGAAGGAGGAAAGGAGGGAGGAAGGAAGGAAGGAGGGAGGAAGGAAGGAAGGAAGGGAAGAAAGGAAAGAAGGAAGATAGGAAGGAAGGAGGGAGGGAGAAAGGAAAAGAGGGAGGAGGGAAGGAAGGAACGGAACGGAAGGAGGGAGGAAAGGAAAGGAAAAGAAAGGAGGAAAGAAAGAAGGACAGAGGAAAGAAGGAAGGGAGGAATGAAAGGAAGGAAAGGAAAGAAGGAACAGTCAAAACAGACGGGGTCATTATTGTATGAGAAGTTTTTAAACAGGGACTTTTATTTTGACACATGCCTTTCTTTATCCTACTTCCTTCCTGTTTCTTTTCTTATTCCCTTTTCCATTTTGTGACAAAATGACCAAAATCATCATTAAAGCACGTTGAACTGATCCTGTTCTATAAAAGGGAAATCATGACTTCATGTTAATGTAGTTTTGATCATCTTCCTGATAAACAGCTTTAAAATGTTATTTATCGTTTTCTGTTTAATTATCAGAGACAAAAACTAAAAAAAGACCTGTGATGAAAACCCTGTGTGTGTGTGTGTGTGTGTGTGAGTGTGTGTGTGTGTGTGTGTGTGTGTGTGTTTGACCTTTGAGAGAAACATTCTTCATCCGAAAGCATCGAACTCAACAAGTGTGAATCTAATGAGGTGACTCAGCTCCAAACACACACACACACACACACACACACACACACACACACACACACACACACACACACACACACACTCACACACACACACACACACACACACACACACACACACACACACTCACACACACACTGTAGTGACTGAAGAGCTCATTAGGCTCTTAGCCACCTCGCGTACAGCTGCTCCTCTCTGTGTGTGTGTGTGTGTGTGTCTGTGTGTGTGTGTGTGTGTGTGTGTGTGTGTGTGTGTGTGTGTGTGTGTGTGTGTGTGTGTGTGTGTGTGTGAGACAGACAATCAATGCCGTCTGATTGGCTCGTGACCCGTCAGCTGCTGGCGGCGCAGGCTCGTTGTCGTGACGACCTGGCTTAAAAAGGATGCTCGCTAGAAAATTGGTTTGAGGCAGAAAATCCTGTCTGTGTGTGTGTGTGTGTGTGTGTGTGTGTGTGTGTGTGTGTGTGTGTGTGAGTGTGTGTGTGTGTGTGTGTGTGAGTGTGTGTCTGTGTGTGTGTGTGTGTGTGTGTGTGTGTGTGTGTTACAGCTGTCACTGTGACATCTAAAGTGAAGGTTTGAGACGTCGTGTTGACAGATCAAAGTGTCACTTTGAGCTCCGACTGAAATTATAGAACAGTTTATTTACAGTCTGCAGTAAAAGTACAAGAAGTAGTACTAGTAAAAGTATTAGTACTGCAGTATTACAGTAAAAGTACTGCAGTATTATAGTGATGTAGTATGCAGTATTACAGTAAAAGTACTGCAGTACTATAGTGATGTAGCTAGTTTACACTACTTTATATACAGTTAGCTAGTTTACACTACTTTATATACAGTTAGCTAGTTTATACTACTTTATATACAGTTAGCTAGTTTATACTACTTTATATACAGTTAGCTAGTTTATACTACTTTATATACAGTTAGATAGTTTATACTACTTTATATACAGTTAGCTAGTTTACACTACTTTATATACAGTTAGTTAGTTTATACTACTTTATATACAGTTAGCTAGTTTACACTACTTTATATACAGTTAGCTAGTTTATACTACTTTATACACAGTTAGCTAGTTTACACTACTTTATATACAGTTAGCTAGTTTATACTACTTTATATACAGTTAGTTAGTTTACTACTTTATATACGGTTAGCTAGTTTACTACTTTATATACGGTTAGCTAGTTTACACTACTTTATATACAGTTAGCTAGTTTACTACTTTATATACAGTTAGCTAGTTTATACTACTTTATATACGGTTAGCTAGTTTACACTACTTTATATACAGTTAGCTAGTTTACTACTTTATATACGGTTAGCTAGTTTACTACTTTATATACAGTTAGCTAGTTTACTACTTTATATACAGTTAGCTAGTTTATACTACTTTATATACAGTTAGCTAGTTTACACTACTTTATATACAGTTAGCTAGTTTATACTACTTTATATACAGTTAGCTAGTTTACACTACTTTATATACGGTTAGCTAGTAGGGGTGGGGCCCCTCCAAAAGGTCTAAACTAGTATCACAGAAACAGAAATAAAGACTAACAGTGATTTTGAGTCTCTGAGTATTCTTAAAGTCACAGTCCTCCTTCAGCTCCTCCTGCAGCTCCTCCTTCGCCTCCTCCTTCATCTCCTCCTTCGCCTCCTCCTTCAGCCTCCTCCTTCATCTCCTCCTTCAGCTCCTCCTTCATCTCCTCCTTCATCTCCTCCTTCAGCCTCCTCTTTCATCTCCTCCTGCAGCTCCTCTTTCAGCTCCTCTTTCAGCTCCTCCTACAGCTCCTCCTTCAGCTCCTCCTACAGCTCCTCCTGCAGCTCCTCCTTCGCCTCCTCCTTCAGCCTCCTCCTTCATCTCCTCCTGCAGCTCCTCCTTCGCCTCCTCTTTCAGCTCCTCCTTCAGCTCCTCATGCAGCTCCTCCTGCAGCTCCTCCTTCAGCCTCCTCCTGCAGCTCCTCCTACAGCTCCTCCTTCAGCTCCTCTTTCAGCTCCCCCTTCAGCTCCTCCTTGAGCTACTCCTTCAGCTCCTCATGCAGCTCCTCCTGCAGCTCCTCCTTCAGCTCCTCCTTCAGCTCCTCTTGCAGCTCCTCCTTCAGCTCCTCCTGCAGCTCCTCCTTCAGCTCCTCCTTCAGCTCCTCCTTCGCCTCCTCCTTGAGCCTCCTCCTGAAGCTCCTCTTTCAGCTCCTCCTTCAGCTCCTACTTCAGCCCCCTTAATGCAGCTCCTCCTTCAGCTCCTCCTTCAGTTCCTCCTTCAGCTCCTCCTGCAGCTCCTCCTTCAGCTCCTCTTTCAGCTGCCCTTTCAGCTCCTCCTTCAGCTCCTCCTTCAGCTCCTCCTTCAGCTCCTCCTGCAGCTCCTCTTTCAGCTCCTCCTGCAGCTCCTCTTTCAGCTCCTCCTACAGCTCCTCCTGCAGCTCCTCCTGCAGCTCCTCCTTCAGTTCCTCCTTCAGCTCCTCCTGCAGCTCCTCCTTCAGCTCCTCTTTCAGCTGCCCTTTCAGCTCCTCCTACAGCTCCTCCTTCAGCTCCTCCTTCATCTCCTCCTGCAGCTCCTCTTTCAGCTCCTCCTGCAGCTCCTCCTTCAGCTCCTCCTTCAGCTCCTCCTTCAGCTCCTCCTGCAGCTCCTCCTTCAGCTCCTCCTTCAGTTCCCCTTTCAGCTCCTCCTTCAGCTCCTCCTTCAGCTCCTCCTGCAGCTCCTCCTTCAGCTCCTCCTCAGGGAGTCTTTGAGTTGGACAAGCTGATTAAGTTGCGTGTATCTTGACCGATGGAGTGCAGCAGCAGCGACAGACAATTATGACACAGACGTGCCGCTCTCTCTCTCTGCTGGTTATTTCTCAGGCTCAGAAGGACCTCCGGGAAGACTGGAGGAGGAGGAGGGGGGGGGGGGGGGGTGAAGATAGCCTGCCCAGCATGCTGCTCATCACAGTGTGTTTGATCTATTGCCTGCCACCTCCCTCCTCCTCCTCCTCCTCCTCCTCCTCTCTCAGTCATACTCTGGTTGAGCACCTCAGACTCTCATATATTAACCGCTGCATGTGATTCACTGAGGTAAAAATAACTCCTCCCCTCCTCCTTCCTCCTCTCCAGCTCCCCATCTGTCCATCCACCCGTCTCCTCCTCCTCCTCCTCTCGGCCTTCCTCACACCTGCTCTGGCTCAGATCAGCAGGTAGAGCTCGGAGGTGAGTGTTTCCCGCTCTACATGACGGCTGATGTGACATCTGACAGCGTGAACATGAGGAAGCTTTTCAGGAGATTTGAAGATTTTATTTTCCCAGAATGCATCACACAGTCCAGATGTGGAGGGTTTTTTATTTTCCCAGAATGCATCACACAGTCCAGATGTGGAGGGGTTTTTTTATTTTCCCAGAATGCATCACACAGTCCAGATGTGGAGGGTTTTTTTATTTTCCCAGAATGCATCACACAGTCCAGATGTGGAGGGTTTTTTTATTTTCCCAGAATGCATCACACAGTCCAGATGTGGAGGATTTTATTTTCCCAGAATGCATCACACAGTCCAGATGTGGAGGGTTTTTATTGGTTTGATTAAAAAGGAGTGAACAGATGCAGGTTTTATAGATAATAATAATAATTCTGCCTTTATTATTATTAAATCTCATTAAAAGAACAAAACCAACAAACTAAATGAATTGTTTTAACCTTTGTGTCGTCCTCCCGTCTGTTTTGACTATTTCTTCTTTCCTTCCCTCCTTCCTTTCCTTCCTCCCTCACTCCTTCTCTTTTTCTTTTCTCCCCCCTACCTTCCTCCCTTCCTTTTTTCCTCTGTCCTTCTTTCCTCCCTTCCTTCCTCCCTTCCATCCTTCCTTCTTCCTCCCTTCCTTCCTCCCTTCCATCCTTCCTTCTTCCTCCCTTCCTTCCTCCCTTCCATCCTTCCTTCTTCCTCCCTTCCTTCCTCCCTTCCATCCTTCCTTCCATCCTTCCTTCTTCCTCCCTTCTTTCCTTCTTTCCTTCATTCCTTCCCTACCTCCTTCTATTCTGTTCAATCTAAAGCAAAAATGATTAAATCAGGAGCACCGTCCATGCTCGCTCCTGAGCTCCGTGGTACTTTGTTTTATTCTTTTTATCATGTTTTTGAGCATTTTTGCCTTCTTTTAAAAATTGCATAGTTATTAAACACGTATGAAATGTAAAGCAAAGGCTTGTTGCTGGACTCTAAAGCCAGATGTGCTGCAGATATATGAGATATATGATGTAACCAGGATGATCTTACTTTATGTAATCTTAACAAAAAGAGAAATATGGAGCCACAGATGTGTGTTTAACCTCATCATGTCAGATACTGTACACTCTAATAACATTCAGACAAGCTCAGTAATGTTTCAAAGCTGGGTTTCTGCAGGAGGATGGATGATGAAACAAGTGAAAAGGCCTCAAACAACAAGAGATGAAATGTTAATGTGACACACACACACAGGGTCAGGTGTAATGTTCTGCTTTTCATGCTTTTCACCATAAAAGGACAAAAAGAAGAAAGTTCAGACTCTCCTCCCAACAAATATAAAATATAGATAAATCAGAGCTCTCCTCTCGTGTCTCAGATCAGGAAGGAAGTGTAATGTAATGTGTGTGTGTGTGTGTGTGTGTGTGTGTGTGTGTGTGTGTGTGTGTGTGTGTGTGTCTGTGTGTGTGTGTGTGTGTGTGAGGGAATCAGGAAAACAGCTGCCAACACATTTCAGCTTTCATCATCCAGACTGAACTCTCTTCACACCTGAATCCTGCAGCAGCTCGCATTTACACTTAAAAAGAGAAAAAAGCCCAAAAACATTCAGAGTCACTCCTGCACACACACACACACACACACACACACACACACACACACACACACACACACACACACACACACACACACACACACACACTTTTATAATTCATCCTCATTCCAGCTCCGATCCCGCCTGATGAATTTAAAACAGTCAAATAAACACGGACGTCAAATAAAAGAAGAAGAAGAAGAAAGGGAAAAACCAGATCTACATATAAAGTGACAGATTCGGTTGTGAGTGACGTGTCGGCCTGCGTGTGTCCGTGCTGTTTCCATGGCAACGGGCGCTCTTTAACAGCAGCGAGTTTTTTTTTTTTTTTGTGTATAATGTCTAAAAGATATAAATCCAGTCTGGTCTTCTGTCAACAGTCAAACCTTCATTCAGCCTCTTAAATATGATAAAAGTCTGAAAGCAACAATAAATAAATCATAATCTGATTTATGAAGTATGAGAAATGAATAAAATGAATCTGTAATATATAATTAAACTCAAAGCTCCACTGTAGAATAAAGCATCTAAACATCCTGTAAAGTTAAAGTTAGTAAAGTCATGTGTGTGTATTATAATATATTATAAGTAGAGATGATCCATATTAGTAAGGAAGGAAGGAAGGAAGGTAGGAGGGAGGGAGGGAGGAAAGAAGGTAAGAGGGAGGGAGGAAAGAAGTAAGGAAGGAAAGAAGGTAGGAGGGAGGGAGGAAAGAAGAAAGAGAGGAAGGTAGGGGGGAGGAAGGACAGAAGGAAGGATGAAAGGGAGAAGAAGGAAAGAAAGAAGGAAGCACAAATGGAAGGAAGGAAGGAACGAACGAACGACGGAGGAAAGAAGTAAGTAAGGAAAGAAGGTAGGAGGGAGGGAGGGAGGAAAGAAGGACCTGTCCTTCCCTCCTCATCCTAACAGTCGTGTCCTTCCCTCCTCATCCTAACTGCTGTGTCCTTCCCTCCTCATCCTAACATCTGTGTCCTTCCCTCCTCATCCTAACCGCTGTGTCCTTCCCTCCTCATCCTAACAGCTGTGTCCTTCCGTCCTCACTCTAACAGTCGTGTCCTTCCCTCCTCATCCTAACATCTGTGTCCTTCCCTCCTCATCCTAACATCTGTGTCCTTCCCTCCTCATCCTAACCGCTGTGTCCTTCCCTCCTCATCCTAACAGCTGTGTCCTTCCGTCCTCACTCTAACAGTCGTGTCCTTCCCTCCTCATCCTAACATCTGTGTCCTTCCCTCCTCATCCTAACCGCTGTGTCCTTCCCTCCTCATCCTAACCGCTGTGTCCTTCCCTCATCATCCTAACTGCTGTGTCCTTCCCTCCTCATCCTAACCGCTGTGTCCTTCCCTCCTCATCCTAACCGCTGTGTCCTTCCCTCATCATCCTAACTGCTGTGTCCTTCCCTCCTCATCCTAACCGCTGTGTCCTTCCCTCCTCATCCTAACATCTGTGTCCTTCCCTCCTCATCCTAACATCTGTGTCCTTCCCTCCTCATCCTAACAGTCGTGTCCTTCCCTCCTCATCCTAATCGCTGTGTCCTTCCCTCCTCATCCTAACATCTGTGTCCTTCCCTCCTCATCCTAGCATTTGTGTCCTTCCCTCCTCATCCTAACATCTGTGTCCTTCCCTCCTCATCCTAACATCTGTGTCCTTCCCTCCTCATCCTAACAATCGTGTCCTTCCCTCCTCATCCTAACATCTGTGTCCTTCCCTCCTCATCCTAACAATCGTGTCCTTCCCTCCTCATCCTAACAGTTGTGTCCTTCCCTCCTCATCCTAACATTTGTGTCCTTCCCTCCTCATCCTAACAGCTGTGTCCTTCCCTCCTCATCCTAGCATTTGTGTCCTTCCCTCCTCATCCTAACAGTCGTGTCCTTCCCTCCTCATCTTACCATCTGTGTCCTTCCCTCCTCATCCTAACTGCTGTGTCCTTCCCTCCTCATCCTAACCGCTGTGTCCTTCCCTCCTCATCCTAACTGCTGTGCCCTTCCCTCCTCATCCTAACAGCCGTGTCCTTCCCTCCTCATCCTAACAGCCGTGTCCTTCCCTCCTCATCCTAACTACTCTGTCCTTCCTTCCTCATCCTAACAACTGTGTCCTTCCCTCCTCATCCTAACAGTCATGTCCTTCCCTCCTCATCCTAACATCTGTGTCCTTCCCTCCTCATCCTAACTGCTGTGTCCTTCCCTCCTCATCCTAACAGCTGTGTCCTTCCCTCCTCATCCTAACTGCTGTGTCCTTCCCTCCTCATCCTAACTGCTGTGTCCTTCCCTCCTCATCCTAACATCTGTATCCTTCCCTCCTCATCCTAACAGCTGTGTCCTTCCCTCCTCATCCTAACAGCCGTGTCCTTCCCTCCTCATCCTAACAGCCGTGTCCATCCCTCCTCATCCTAACAGCCATGTCCTTCCCTCCTCATCCTAACAGTCGTGTCCTTCCCTCCTCATCCTAACATTTGTGTCCTTCCCTCCTCATCCTAACAGCCGTGTCCTTCCCTCCTCATCCTAACAGCTGTGTCCTTCCCTTCTCATCCTAACCGCTGTGTCCTTCCCTCCTCATCCTAACTGCTGTGTCCTTCCCTCCTCATCCTAACATCTGTGTCCTTCCCTCCTCATCCTAGCATCTGTGTCCTTCCCTCCTCATCCTAACAGCTGTATCCTTCCCTCCTCATCCTAACATCTGTGTCCTTCCCTCCTCATCCTAGCATCTGTATCCTTCCCTCCTCATCCTAACATCTGTGTCCTTCCCTCCTCATCCTAACAGCTGTGTCCTTCCCTCCTCATCCTAACCGCTGTGTCCTTCCCTCCTCATCCTAACATCTGTGTCCTTCCCTCCTCATCCTAACCGCTGTGTCCTTCCCTCCTCATCCTAACAGCCGTGTCCTGGAGTGAAGGAGGAGAGTCGGGGGAGTCGTTCGGCCCCGCAGTGACACAGCCATTGATTTCACAGCCTTGAGATGAACGCCTTCACCAAGGCCGAGGGGAGGGGGGGTGGTGGGGGAGGTGGGGGGAGGACAGTGTGGACGGAGCCTTGGGAAATCAGACCATAATTAAAAGGGCAAAGACCCCCCGAGCAGATGGCAACCAGGAGAGGAGAGGAGAAGGATGGAGGATAGAGGAAGAAGAGGAGGAGAGGAAAAAGGATGAGAAAGATGAGAAGGATTGAGAGGAAACACAAACAGGGAATAATTAAAGCTGCAGTCGTGATGGTGAGATAGAAAACTGGGAGGATGGAGGGGTGGGAGGGGGGGAGGGGGGAGGGGGGAGGCAGGGAATAAATGAAAAAATAAAAAATGAGAGCTACAGTAGTGATGATGAGGAAGAAAAACTGAGAGAAAGATAAAAGATGCAAGAAAAGATAACTGAGACTAAAAAGAAGGGATGTGATATGAAGATAAAAGGTGAAGGTTTAAAAAAGCATGAAGAAGAAAAGAGAGAGCTGTGAAAAGACTGAAAGAGACCTGCAGAGAGGAAGAGAAAGAGGAGAGATGGAGAGCTGATAAAACAGACGAGATAAAGAAAAGAAAAGGAAATGAGAAAAAGAAGAGAGAGATGAGAGCAGAGAGACGTAGAGAGCAGAAACGAGTTCTCACACAAAGATAAACTTCATATAATCTGATATTTGTTAGAGCGAAAATCATTAAGAGTCATTTTTATATTAAAGAAAAGTCACATTTCTCTGATTCAGATTCTTAAATCTTCTTTTCTTTTCTTTTCTGTGATAATAAACTGAATATATTTGAGTTGTTGACTTTAATTAAACGTTTTCACCATTTATTTTACCACAGCCCTGAAACCTGAGTTACTCTTTAATGAATTTTAAAATCTAGATTGGTTACTTGAATTAGTTTTAAGATGTGTTATATTTGGGTGGATTGGGGGGGGGGTTCTTAGAGAGACAGGAGGTAAAACGGCCTGTTAATAGACAGAGGCTGAACTGAGCGGCTGCATAAAGGACCAGTAGAAGATAAATAAGGAGTTTTTCTTCCAGCAGAGACTCCGAATATTAATATAGAGATGGAGATGTGTCTCATCTGTCTGACATGATAAAGACATGAGTGCCTGTAAGTCAAACCTCTGGATGAAATGATATCACACTTTGCTCTTTTTACATTCACACATTCACAGCGTTGGTGCAGCAATCAGGAGTCATTTGGGTTTATTATCTTGTCTAAAGACACACGGACATGAGGACTGTTCTACCTCCAGCCGCCCAAAATGCTTAAAGTCTGTGTAAAGTAAGAATAAATATGTGTTCTGAGTTTGACATACCACAGAAAAGTGTGTTGTTAACCACCCTGCCAAATTTGAATGATTAAAAAAATCACCAAATATATGAAATTAGGCTTCAAAGTTGTGTAAAAATCAGCCTCTGAAGCCCCGCCCCCTACCAAGTGTCACCTGTCAATCAAAGTCACCACCTCTACCAGAAACATGGACGCTACGTCTGAGAGCTTTCTGCTGTTAGCTCAGCGGCTAACTCGGCTACTAGCTCGGCTAACTGGCTAACTGTAGACTGTAGTAGTAGTAGTAGTGCTAACTCAGCTAACTGGCTAACTGTAGACTGTAGTAGTAGTAGTGCTAACTCAGCTAACTGGCTAACTGTAGACTGTAGTAGTAGTAGTGCTAACTCAGCTAACTGGCTAACTGTAGACTGTAGTAGTAGTAGTGCTAACTCAGCTAACTGACTAACTGTAGACTGTAGTAGTAGTAGTGCTAACTCAGCTAACTGGCTAACTGTAGACTGTAGTAGTAGTAGTGTGTGCTGAATGTATTTCTACCTCTACAGCAGCAGGGCGGGTTTATGCTAATCACTAAATCCCTGAAAAGCAAAAGAAAAGTTTGACCTTTATAGAGATCAGAAGATGATGTCATGTTCATCTTCACATGACAACGTGAAGACGAAGGCATTGAATTGAAGCTCTCTCCCTGCTGAGCCCCCCCCCCCCCCCTTCATCCTCCTCTTCCTCGTCTCCCAGAGGAGCGATGACCCGCCCGTCTCTGCTCCATGTCGGCTCTAATTGGCCATTACGGCGGCTCGGCTGAACTTTGAGCCTCTCTGATTAGCCGACGTTAACCTCGTCATGGAGACCTGCAGGCGGACCCTCCTGGGTGTCATCACCGTACCGTGGGAAGAGTTAGACCAGGGGGGTCAAACATGCGGCCCGTGGGCCAGAACTGGTCCGCCAAGGGGTCCAATCCGGCCCACTTTCCTTCCTGTCTTCATTCTTTTCTTCCCTTGTTTCCATCCACCTGCTGTTCTTCCACTTCTTCCATCTTTCTTTCCTGTCTTGTTTTTTTCCTTCCTTCCTTCCTTCCTTCCTTCCTTCCTTCTGTCTTTTTTCTGTCCTTCCTTATTTCCGTCCAGTCTTCTTTTCCTACTTCCTTCCTTCTTTTCTTCTTCTTGACTTCTCCTCATTCCTTACATCTGTCTTTCTTCCATCTTTCCTTCCTGTCTTGTTTCTTTTCTTTCCTTCCTTCCATCTTTCCTTCTTTCCATATTTCCGTCCTGTCTTCTCTCCCCACTTCCTCCCTTCCTTCTTTCCCATCCACCTGCCGTTCTTCCATTTCTTCCACCTTTCCTTCCTGTCTTGTTTCTTTTCCTTCCTTCCTTCCTTCCTTCCTTCCTTCCTTCCCTCTAGTTAATAATCCGTTCCACATCAGATCAAAAAATCAAGCTGTATGTGGCCCTTGAATGAAAATGAGTTTGACACCTCTGAGTTAGACCGTCGACTCTGCGGAGGAATCTGGATTTGATGCTTTTATTTTGAAAGAAGTGAAGTTAGTTTAATTGAATCAGAACAAAGGGTCCCTGAATACTCTTTATTAACTCTGAGCAGCGCCGGGACCCAAAGTGCCTGATTTGCAATTTTAGAAACAGCTACACACACACACACACACACACACACACACACACACACACACACACACACACTGTAACACACACACACACACACAAACACACACACACACACACCTAACAGCGATGCACCTGATTGGTTGAACGCTGTCGTGTTCAGGTCTGAATTCATCTCTCTGTGACTTTGGGAAGAGTTTGTAAAGAGTGAAGCTTCATTTATACATACACACACACACACACTATAACACACACACACACTATAACACACACACACACTGTAACACACACACACACACTGTAAGCTTCATTTAGGATTTAAATCTTGTGTGGACTCAACATCTGAAGAGTTTGTTTCAGGGAGGAAAAAAAGAGAAATGAGTAAAATCAACCTGAGAGTTTCTAAACCTCTCGTCAGACTTCTTCTATGCAGTTGAGTTTATCTGTCATCAGTTTCCTTCTTCCTCTTTTCCGTCTGTCCTTCCTTCCTTCCTTCCTTCCTTCCTTCCTTCCTTCCTTCCTTCCTTCCGTCTTTCCTTCCTTCCTTCCATCTGTCGTTCCTACCTTTCCTCCTCTTTACCTTTCCTCCTCCCTGTCTTCTTTTCCTTCCTTCCTTCCTTCTATCCTCCCTTCTTCCCTTCCTTCCTTCCATCTTTCCATCCTGTATTATTTTCCTTCTCCTCCTTCTTTCCTTCCTTCCTTCCTTTTAATGATCCGGCCCACATGAGATCAGATTGGGCTGCATGTGGCCCTTGAATGAAGATGAGTTTGACTCTCCTGGGTTAAAGGGATGAATCAAAGCACCTGCAGCCTCTCAGATAAAAAAGCTTTTTCACCACTTTGGGTGAATTTACAGGAGAGTCGTAAACTGAAGAAAAGCATGCTGGGAGTTTTAGCAGCGGAGCCAACGATGACGTAAAGCAGCTGAGTTACTGGAGCTTCAAACCCAGCAGACTAACACACCAAAGATCAGTCTGATACAGTGTTGAGAAATCCAGGTACGGAAGCCTGGATGAGCCAATTAAAGGAGCCAAATAATAAGTAATGAAATGAAAATCAAATAGCCAGATCAAAACAACAGCCAGAAAACAGTCATTAACCCTTAAACAGACGACGTGCACCAGGAGATACACACTCTTTAACCTTCCTGTCATCCTCCCGGGTCCTTCCTCTGTCCTTCCTTCCTTCCTTCCTTCATCTGTCCTTCCTTCCTTCCTTCCTTCATCTGTCCTTCCTTCCTTAGATCTAAGTTCAGCTGTTAGGGTAAATGTTCCCTCCTTCTGTCCTTTCTTCCTTCCTTCATCTGTCCTTCCTTTCTTTCTTCCTTCCTCCTCCTTACCTCCCTCCTTTCCTTCCTTCCTTCCTCCCTCCTTTCCTTCCTTCTTCCCTCCTTTCCTACCTTCCTCCCTCCTTCCTTTCCTTCCTTCCTTCCTCCCTCCCTTCTTTCCTTCACACCTTCCTTCCTTCCTCCCTCCTTTCCTTCCTTCTTCCCTCCTTTCCTTCCCACCTTCCTTCCTTCCTCCTCCCTCCCTCCCTTCCTTCCTTCTTCCTCCATCCTTCCTTTCCTTCCTCCCTCCTTTCCTTCCTTCCTTCTTCCCTCCCTCCTTTCCTTCCTTCCTTCTTCCCTCCCTCCTTTCCTTTCTTCCTTACTTTAGGTGCAAATGACATAACTAGTAAGGCCTGTTTAAGGGTTAAATAAGTTCAAACCAAATCAAACAACGATGCAGAAACAAATAAGCAGTCAGTTCAATTCAGCTTCCAACAGTGTATTATAGTCACTAAATACCCACAATCCCCAGTGTGACAGATATGAGTGTGTGTGCGTGTGTATCTCACAAACCCAACAAAAAAATCAGTCCAATCCAGTTTACACTCAAATGAGTGATCTTGTCTTTCCACCACTCAAAGCACCTTTACACCACAAATCACACTCACACACCTTCGCCGCAGCCATCGAGAGTAATTCAGGGTTAAGTATTTTGCTTAAGGACACTTCAACATGTGGACCAGAGGAGCCGAGAATCAAACTGCCGATCCTCCAATTAGCCAACGACCCACTTTACCTGCTGAGCCACAGCTGCACCTGATGCTGCTGGGAACGGACACACTGGTTTATTCCCAGCCAGCAAGTACATGAGGGCCCAACATGGGTTACATGTGGGCTATGTGGGTACTGAGCTGGCTTGGTTTCAGTAACATGGGCCCACATGTGAAGCCTATGTTAGCTGGCTGAATGGGTTAGAGTCAGTTAAAGTCTGTAAAGTAAGAATAAATGTGTGTTCTGAGTTTGACATACCACAGAAAAGTGTGTTGTTAACCACCCTGCCAAATTTGAATGATTAAAAAAATCACCAAATATATGAAATTAGGCTTCAAAGTTGTGTAAAAATCAGCCTCTGAAGCCCCGCCCCCTACCAAGTGTCACCTGTCAATCAAAGTCACCACCTCTACCAGAAACATGGACGCTACGTCTGAGAGCTTTCTGCTGCTAACTCAGCAGCTAGCTCAGTGGCTAACTCGGCAGCTAGCTCGACGGCTAGTTGGCGGCTAACTGGCTAACTGTAGACCAGGGGTATTCAACTAAAATTTAAAGAGGTCCAGTCAGAGAAAATTTATTCAAGTAAAGGTCCGGAACATCAGGTCCAACTTACAGTAGTGTGTTATATTTAAGTAGTTGTAACGTTTGCATGTCAATAACAGGTAAATAAACATTATAAAACATAAATAAAACGTTAACATTTTGATTTCACTTAGCACTGGAGTGCACCGATACACAATCCCTCTCAAAAAGTGCTGCATGTTTTTAAAAGAGAAATAAAGTTTAGCAACAGCTTTTCTCATTTTTCTTTAACTGTCTCACATCTTGTCTGAATAGAAAAATTAACAATTACGAACAATTGAACATCTTCAGTTTCTCTGTCTTTCCCTTTAATATTCCACTTCCTTTCTTTCTGTTGCTCAGTGAGAGAACTGAGCTGCAGCTTTCCCTGCCAGCATTTTAAATCTGGGCCTAAATGGTGTCAGTGCCATCCTCATGCACATGTGGAGGTGCTCACTGGTAAGCCTGGACCGATATTTTGTCTTAATTATGTTCATTGTTGAGAAAGCTGCCTCACAACTGTAGGTGGAGCCAAACATGGTCAAAATGTACAGGGCTACTTTCCTCAGACCTGGGAAAGCTGACTCGGAAACCATCTGAAACCAGAAAGTGGCAGGCTCATCTCCTCTGAACTGCTCTTTCAGGGCAACATCTGCCTGGAGATCAATCAGCTCCATTTGAAGGGGTGCTGCATTTGCCCACTTGAAGAGCTGTGTGACTTCCTTGGAGAACCCTCTGACATCTGTGATTAGAAATGGGTTCTGAATGAACATGGTGAGCTGCTGTCCAAAGCTGAAACTGTCAAAGCGTTTGCTGAAGTTGACAATCAGCTTATCAACAAAGTCAACAAAAGCAGACACATCTCTCTGTCCCTGAACCTGGTCCTGCAATGCTGGGAAGTGGACACAGTCTCCCTGCAGGTCTTCGCGGAACAACTCAAGTTTCCTCTGAAAGGAGCGCACAGCTGTTATCAGTTCACAAATAGAATTGTTCTTGCCCTGTAGCTTCATATTTAGTTCATTCAGATGTGAAGTGATATCAACCAAAAATGCCAAATTATCAATTTTTTTCTCATCTTTTAAAAAGAGAGAAAACTGTGTTGCCTTCTGACTCTTCAGCTCTGCCAAAAAATCTGCTATCTCCCTTCTGATGGACCAAAACCGCTCAAGAAACTCTGCCTTTGCTGAGCCATCTCACATTGTTGTGCAGCAAAAGATCATCAGCGCTTGCTTCAACATCTCTGAGGAATTCCCTGAGCATACGATGCTGATAGGAGGAGGAGGCCCTGAGAAAATTTATCATTTTCATAATTGTGTTCATCACCTCAGCATGCTCATCTGACAGAGTGGAACAGAGGACTGACTGGTGGATTATGCAGTGGTATGCAATGAGCTCAGGATTCTCTTCTCTCAGTCTTGCTACAGCTCCTCTCTCTCTCCCTGTCATGGCTGGGGCTCCATCTGTCGTTATGGAAACCACTTGTTTTGGCTCTATTCCTCGCTCTCTTAACATCTCCTTAATGGCCTGGTAGATGTCCTCTCCTCGTGTACTGGTCTGAAGGGAAGTAACACCTAACAGGTCCTCACAGAATTTCTTCTGATCTTTGTTGAAGAACCTAACATAAACTAACAACTGAGCATTGTCAGACACATCAGTGGACTCATCTACTGCTAAGCCTACACATGGTGCTTCATGGATGGCTTCTTTCAGCTGGGCTAGTACATCCTGTGTTAATACCTCACTTTTCTTTGTGGCTGTTGATGCTGACATAGGTATTTGCTTAATTTTGTTGCACAGCTCTTCCTTTTGTTTCCCCTCATATAAAAGTCTCAGCTACTGCACTCATGCACTCCTTGACAACCCCCCCATCAGTAAATGGTTTTTTGTGTTGACCTAAAATCCAAGCAACTCTGAGGGAACATTCATGAGCACGTTGTTGGGCAGTGAATGAGTGGGTCAAGATCCTGGTGGACTGGTCATACTGGGCTCTGAGACCGCTTATTTTTTGCGACCTCAGCTCAGACTTGAGCGGGGTATGCTCGGTCAAAATCTGTGTGTTTAGTGTCATAGTGACGCTTCACATTGCCACTTTTAATGAGCGCTACAGTCTCTGAGCATATCAGACACAGTGGTTTTGTGCTGCCTGAGGGAAGAATGAACAGAAATGAGTCTGTCCATTCCGGATTGAAAGCTCTATTTTCACTATCAACTTTTCTTTTCTTAGATAGCGCCATTTGTGTTTTATTTTCTCCGACTCACTCTCGCGCTCTCCCTGTTGCGTCTGATCTCCCTGTCGACTCGCTCTCAGAGCGTCTATTTCTCTCCCTGCTCCCGACTCAATCTTACGATGGTGTGTTGATCTTTTTCTCTCCCTGTCTTCAAATCACTCTTCTGATCGTCTTCTCTCTCATTACTTTCTTTTTCGTTCTTTCTGTCTTTTTGTCGGCCTGTTATCTGTCATTCACCTCTTTAATTTTTTTGAATATACTGCCGGGAATGCAGAGACATGATTGGCTGAGTAGCATCACGTGGGATGATGTAACTCGTACGCAATTGGTCAACCTTTCTAGCGTCAACGGTTGTAAACACTTCACGCGCCTGTTAAAAGTATCCAGTCAAATTAATCTACCGTAACAATAAATGGATTATAGGTCCGGGTCCGTACAGGATTGCCTCTGGGTCCGGACCCGGACCGCGGTCCGCCAGTTACTGACCTATGCTGTAGACTGTAGTAGTAGTAGTAGTGCTAACTCAGCTAACTGGCTAACTGTAGACTGTAGTAGTAGTAGTGCTAACTCAGCTAACAGGCTAACTGCAGACTGTAGTAGTAGTAGTGTGTGCTGAATGTATTTATACCTCTACAGTAGCAGGGGCGGGTTTATGCTAATAGTAGTGTTAAATATAGTAACAATAACTGGCCACTAGGAGGTTAACCACTGAGGAGAGCAGACTCTCGAAGGCTGAGAAACAGTTTAAAGGCTTTATCTCTTTATCTGCATAGTTATCAGCCTGTCACAAT
>JAJDFG010001013.1:0-52500 GCA_021039105.1 Scomber colias | reverse complement strand
ACACACACACACATACACACACACACACAAACACACACACACACATACACACACAAACACACAGACACACACACACACACACACACACACTGTCCCGCTGCCAGTAATACTCACTCCAGCACCAAATGAGGATGAAAATAGTTCCCTATAAATAATCTATTTACTCCTGATTGCGTAACGTTGGTAACCAGCTGTTTGACAAAATGATTTAAACCCTTACTTTACTTTAAAGTATGAAACTATAATATCAGAGAGGCATTTTAAACATTTACAGTTTTTCGGTAGGCAGGAAACAACGCTGATTGGAACTGAGAGCTGCAGACAGAGAAGTGAAGATGGAAAGTTCTTCTGGTCACATTACGCAGCGAGAATGCGTTTCCTGTTTCAGTATGATATCTGTCGGCGGCTCTGAGTGGAAGGAAGGAAGGAAAGAAGGGAAGGGAAGGACAGAGGGAGAAAGAAAAAGAGGTAGGGAGGAAGGAAGGAAAGAAGGAGGGAGGAATGAAGGAAGAAGGGAGGAAGGTAGGAAGGAAAGAAAAGGAAGAAAGGAAGGAAGGAAGGAACAGTCAAAACAGATGGGAGGACGACAAGAAGGTTAAAAACAACTTCTGGTCACATTACGCAGCGAGAATGCGTTTCCTGTTTCAGTATGATGATATCTCTCATCGGCTCTGAGTGGAAGGAAGGAAGGAAAGAAGGAGGGAGGAATGAAGGAAGGGAGGAAGGAAGGAGGGAAGGAAAGAAGGAGGAAAGAAAGAGAGAAGGAGGGAGGGAGGAAAGGAGGAAGGAAGGAAAGGAAGGAAGTAAGGAGGAAAGAAGGACAGAAGGAAGGGAGGAAGGAAAGGAAGGAAGGAAGGAGGGAAGGAAAGAAAGGACAGAAGAAGGAAGGAAAGGAAAGAAGGAAGGAAGGAAGGAGGGAAGGAAAGAAGGACAGAAGAAGGGAGGAAGGAAGGAAAGAAGGAGGGAGGAATGAAGGAAGGGAGGAAGGAAGGAGGGAAGGAAAGAAGGAGGAAAGAAAGAGAGAAGGAGGGAGGGGAGGAAAGGAGGAAGGAAGGAAAGGAAGGAAGTAAGGAGGAAAGAAGGACAGAAGGAAGGGAGGAAGGAAAGGAAAGAAGGAAGGAGGGAAGGAAAGAAGGACAGAAGGAAGGGAGGAAGGAAAGAAGGAAGGGAGGGAGAAAGGAAAAGAGGAAGGGATGAAGGAAGGAAAGAAGGAAGGGAGGAAGGAAAGAAGGGAAGGAAGGAGGGAAGGAAGGACGGAAGGAAGGAAGGACAGAAGGAGGGAAGGAAAGAAGGATGGAGGAAGGAGGAAAGATGGAAGGACGGAAGGAGGGAAGGAAAGAGAGTGGAAGGTTTTAATGAGACTAAGGTTACATGTATTTCTCTTTTTTTTTTAAGTCTTTTTTCAGATGCATCTACATACTCGGACAGCGGCGACTTGTTTTTGACATTTTTGGGTGAATTTATTTCCAAAAAGGATTCAAGAATAAGATCCTAACATCATTCCTTCAGCCTGCACAGTGAAAGCAAACACATCGGACTCTTCTCATGCCTCTAAACAATGAGTCACGTTGCTTTTCTCTGCAGGAATCTGTGCCCAGTGTTTTGTTGTGTGAGATGAAATGTTGAGCAGAAAGAAGGAAACAGCGCCCTCTGCTGGTGGAAGTCTGGAACAGCTGAAGGAAGTCTGACAGGAAGTGATAAACTTTCAGATCAGCAACAATCAGACAGGATTATTGTTACAGCTGAGGTGTGAAGGAGGAAACCATAGCAACATCACAGCTTAAAACATACTCTCTATAATTTATCTATACATTTTAATAATTTGATGGTATTAGTGCTTTTCTTAAATAAATAAGGAAGGAAAGGAGTAAGGAGGGAGGGAGGAAGTAAGGAGAGAAGGAAAGGAAGAAGGAAGGAAGGAAGTGAGGAAAGAAGGAAGGAAGGAAGGAAGGAAAGGAGTAAGGAGGGAGGGAGGAAAAGAGGAAGGAAGTAAGGAAGGAAAGGAGTAATGAGGGAGGGAGGAAAAGAGGAAGGAAGTAAGGAAGGAAAGGAGTAATGAGGGAGGGAGGAAAAGAGGAAGGAAGTAAGGAGAGAAGGAAAGGAGGAAGGAAGGAAGGAAGGAAAGAAGGAAGGAAGGATGGAAGTCTGACAGGAAGTGATAAACACAGGATTAGTAAGGCTGAGGTGTGAAGGAGGAAACAATATCAACATCACAGCTTAAAACATACTCTCTATATTTAATTTTTTAATACATTTGAATAATTTGATGGTATTAGTGCTTTTCTTAAATAAATAAGTCAAAGAAAAGTTTCTTTCTGATAACAACCTTAATTGGAGAGCTTGTCTTTGATTTTTCTTGAACTTTAAAAAAAAAAAAAAAACTTTTTTTTTGTGTGTTTGTTTTACTTGATCTTGAATTGTCACCTTTTACTTATATTATTTTTTATTTACTCAGGAAGGAAGGAATGAAGGAAGGAAAGGAGTAAGGAGGGAGGGAGGAAAAGAGGAAGGAAGTAAGGAGAGAAGGAAGGAAGAAGAGAAGGAAGGAAGGAGAGAAGGAAGGAAAGAAGGAAGGAAGTGAGAAAAAAAGGAAAGGTGGAACGAAGGAAGGAGGGAGGGAGGGAGGGAGGGAGGAAAAGAGGAAGGAACTAAGGAGAGAAGGAAGGAATGAAGGAAGGGAGGAAAGAAGGAAGAAAGGGAGGAAGGAAGGGAGGAAGGAAGGAAGGAAGGAAGGAAAGGATTAAGGAGGGAGGGAGAAAAAGAGGAAGGAACTAAGGAGAGAAGGAAGGGACAAAGGAATAAAGGAGAGAAGGAATGAAGGGAGGGAGGAAAAGAGGAAGGAAGTAAGGAGAGAAGGAAGGGAGGAAGGAAAGGTGGAAGGAAGGAACAGTCACAGTAAAGTGTATATTTTGTCTCCTCAGGCCAGAGAGTGAAGGCAGGAAGGAAGCAAGGAAGGAAGCTCTAAAGTGTGTTTTGTCTCCTCAGGCCAGAGAGAGAAGGCAGGAAGGAAGGAAGGAAGGAAGGAATGGAAGGAAGGATGGAAGGAAGCTCTAAAGTGTGTGTTTTGTCTCCTCAGGCCAGAGAGGACATCATCGGCATGCTGAAGACAGAGAAGACCAGACCGGAGACGCTGGAGGCTCATTACGGCTCGGCGGTCCCACCAAACCGCTGCAGCCCTGCAGAGAGACGGCCTGCTCACCAACAGCAAGACCGCCACAGACGACGTCTACGAGAGGCACGATTGGCCGAGGTGAGGAAGAGGAAGAGGAAGTACTGAAGACCTGCAGCTCGTCAACAGGAAATCAATTAGAAGCTTCCCTTCCTTCCTTCTCTCCTTTCCTCCCTCCCTTCCTTCTCAAAACCTCTCAAACTAAATCTTTAAAACATAAAACTGAAATATTCCCTCCTTCCTTCCTTCCTTTCCTTCCTTCCTTCCTTCCTTCCTTCCTTCCTTCCTTTCCTTCCTTCCTTCCTTCCTTCCTTCCTTCCTTCCTCCCTCCCTTCTTTCCTTCCTTCCTTCCTTCCTTCCTTCTTTCCTTCCTTCCTTCCTTCCTTCCTTTTCTTCCTGCCTCCCTCCTTCTTTCCTCCCTTCCTTCCTTCCTTTCCTTCCCTCCTTCCTTCTTTCCTTCCTTCCTTCCTTCTTTCCTCCTTCCTTCCTTCCTCCCTTTCCTTCCTTCCATCCTCCCTCCCTTCCTTCCTTCCTTCTTTCCTTCCTTCTCTCCTTCCTTCCCACCCTTCCTTCCCTCCCTTCACCTCCCTCCTTTCCTTCCTTCCTTCCTTCCTTGACTCGAGGACAACAGGCGGGGTTAAAAAATGTGTTCTAACGTGTTTTATTTGGAAAGACATGAGAGGCGCTGAAACAGATGTCTTGCAAAATCTCTCAAACTAAATCTTTGAAACATAAAAACTGAAATACTTGCAAGAAAAGAAAAGAAAAGAAAAAAAACTGATTCTTGGCTTCGGCCGAACGTTAAGTGGCCACATGTTTGCTACCGAGGTCGTGAGCTGAAGACCACAAATTCTTTCACCCCACAAAGAAAGCCTTTCAAATGTTTACTTTTAATTTTTTATAGTTGTACGGCTGTTGATTGATCGCATTTTCTTCTACTGTTCGATTATATTTTCCACTTTTTTCCTTGCATGAAATAAAAGCCGCTGTAATTAATGCCAGAATACACAAAAGTTCTTTCCAAACTTCTTTCTAAACTTTCATGGATATAATTTAGACTTCATTGAGTCATAAAATGGAGCATTATTGTTTTATTTCTCAAACATGAAGGTCTCATTGTTCTCCCCGGCACTGTCTACAATAAAACTTCAGGTGGATAAATATTAAACCCTTTCCTCCCTTCCTTCTTTCCTTCCTCCCTTCCTTCCTTCTTTATTTCCTTCTTTCCTTCCTTTCCTTCCCTCCTTCCTCCTTTCCTTCTTTCCTCCCGTCCTTCCTTCCTTCCTTTCCTTCTTTCCTTCTTTCCTCCCTTCCTTTCCTTCCCTCCTTTCTTCCTTCCTTCCTTCCTTCCTTTTCTTCCTCCCTCCCTCCTTCTTTCCTCCCTTCCTTCTTTCCTTCTTTCCTCCCTTCCTTCCTTCCTTCCTTTCTTCCTCCCTCCTTCCTTCTTTCCTCCCTTCCTCCTTCCTTTCCTTCCCTCCTTCCTTCCTTCCTTCTTTCCTTCCTTCTCTCCTTCCTTCCCGCCTTCCTTCCTCCCTCCCTCCTTTCCTTTTCTCCCCCCCTTCCTTCCTTCCTTCCTCCTTCCTTCCTTCTCTCCTTTCCTTATCTCCTTTCCTTCTCTCCTTCCTTCCTTCCTTCCTTTATTTCTCAAACATGAAGGTCTCATTGTTCTCCCCGGCACTGTCTACAATAAACTTCAGGTGGATAAATATTAAACCCATTCCTCCCTTCCTTCTTTCCTTCCTCCCTTCCTTCCTTCTTTATTTCCTTCTTTCCTTCCTTTCCTTCCCTCCTTCCTTCCTTTCCTTCCCTCCTTCCCTCCTTCCCTCCATCCTCCCTCCTTTCCTTCCTTCCTTCTTTCCTTCCTTCTCTCCTTCCTTCCCACCTTCCTTCCTCCCTCCCTTCTTTCTTTCCTTCCCTCCCCCCTTCCTTCCCTCCTTCCTTCTTTCCTCCCTCCCTTCCTTCCTTCTTTCCTCCTTCTTTCCTTCCTTTCCTTCCCTCCTTCCTTCTTTCCTCCCTTCCTTCCTTCCTTTCCTTCCTTCCTTCCTTCCTTCCTTCCTTCCTTCCTTCCTTCCTTTCCTTCCTTCCATCCTCCCTCCTTTCCTTCCTTCTTTCTTTCCTTCCTTCCTTTCTTCCCTCCTTCCTTCCTTCCTTCCTTCCTTCCTTCCTTCCTTCCTTCTCTCCTTCCTTCCCACCTTCCTTCCTCCCTCCCTCCTTTCCTTTTCTCCCCTCCTTCCTTCTTTCCTCCTTCCTTCCTTCCTCCCTCCTTTCCAAAACTTCTTTCTAAACTTTCATGGAAATAATTTAGACTTCATTGAGTCATAAAATGGAGCATTATTGTTTTATTTCTCAAACATGAAGGTCTCATTGTTCTCTCCGGCACTGTCTACAGTAAACTTCAGGTGGATAAATATTAAACTTCAGGTGGATAAATATTAAACTTCAGGTGGATAAATATTAAAACTTCAGGTGGATAAATATTAAACTTCAGGTGGATAAATATTAAACTTCAGGTGGATAAATATAATAGAAAAGTGTAAAAATATAAAGTATAATCAGTGTTAATGTTTCTAACTATACAATATAAACTCCATTAAGAAAAGTCCCAGAGGAAACTGATCTTAAAACATGACCTCAGCTTCTTTCCTCCCTTCCTTCTTTCCTTCCTCCCTCCCTCCTTCCTTCTTTCCTCCCTTCTTTCCTTCCTTTCCTTCCTTTCCTTCCCTCCTTCTTTCCTCACCCCCTTCCTTCCTTCCTTCCTCCTTTCCTTCCTTTCCTTCTTTCTCCCTTCCTTCCTTCCCTTCCTTCCTCCCTCCTTCCTTCTTTCCTCCTTCCTTCCTTTCCTTCCTTCCATCCTCCCTCCTTTCCTTCCTTCCTTCTTTCCTTCCTTCTCTCCTTCCTTCCCACCTTCCTTCCTCCCCTCCCTCCTTTTCTTTTCTCCCCTCCTTCCTTCCTTCCTTCCTTCCTCCCTCCTTCCTTCTTTCCTCCCTTCCTTCCTTCCTTTCCTTCTTTCCTCCCTTCCTTCTTTCCTTCTTTCCTCCCTTCCTTCCTCCCTCCTTCCTTCCTTCCTTCCTTCCTTCCTTCCTTCCTTCCTTCCTACATGAAGGTCTCATAGTCCTCCAATGCAAACTCTTTACAAACAGCAACATTCAAGGCCGCTAAAGCAACATTTACCAAATTAGGACATTTTATATTAACATTTCAGTGGGTAAATATACAGTTGAGGAACTTCGTTTAACCCTTTATAGGACACTCAAGGGAGGGAGGAAGGAAGGAAGGAAGGAAGGAAGGAAGGGAGGAAGGAAGGAAGGAAGGGAAGGGAAGGAAGGGGGGAGGAAAGAAGGAAGGAAGGAAGGTAGGGGGGAGGAAAGGAAGAAAGAAAGAAGGAAGGAAGGAAGAAAGGGGGATGGAGGAAGGAAAGAAGGAAGGGAGGAGAGAAGGAGGGAGGGAGGAAGAACAGATGGAAGGAAGGAAAGGAAGGAAGGAAGGACGGAGGAAGGAAAGAAGGAAGGGAGGAGAGAAGGAGGGAGGGAGGAAGGACAGATGGAAGGAAGGAAAGGAAGGAAGGACGGAGGAAATAAGGAACAAGGGAGGGAGAAAGGAAAAGAGGAAGGGAAGAAAGAAGGCAGGGAGAAAGGAAGGAAGGGAAGGAAAGAAGGAAGGAAGGAAGGAAAGGAGGATATTTTGGGATATTTACAGAAGTTACCAAATATAATTATTTGCCCAATAAAGGGTTAAAAGTGTTTTCAGATAATTTAGAGAGCAGGATGATAGATGGAGCACTGATACTGCATTTAAACTAAAGTTCATACAAATAAATAGTGAAATCACGTCCTTTTGTGTGTTGATTAGCGGCGGTTTCTTCTTGAAAACCCCCAAATTTTCCACACTCACTGGGATAAAAAAGGGCGAACAAATCTGCTGTAAGAGAGAGAGAGGCTCATTGTTCTCCCCGCTGACACAACAGCCACCAAAACCGTAGCTAATGGCCCTGTGGATATTGCGTTGGCAGATGTGGTGTCACAGTGTGAGTTTGTCATTGTTTCCGTTCAGCTCGACCGTCTGGAGGACAAACAGAAGGAGACGTACAGACGGATGCTGGAGCAGCTGCTGCTGGCCGAGAAGTGTCACCCGCCGCACCGTCATGGAGCTGGACAACGAGAAACGCAAACACGTCGACTTCATGAACAAGAGCGACGACTTCACCAACCTGCTGGAACAGGAGAGGGAGAGGTGAGGGCCGAGAGTGTGTGCGTATGTGTGTGTGTGTGTGTGTGTGTGTACCTGTATTACTAATATTGTGAGGACTTAAACCTTTTCACACGGTCACATTGTGGGGACTCGCCTCCCTTCCCCATCATGTAAATATCTCAATCTCAAGGTGAAGACTCGGTTTCAGGTTTAAGGTGAGATCAGAGTGTGTGTGTGTGTGTGTGTGTGTGTGTGTGTGTGTGTGTGTGTGTGTGTGTGTGTGTGTGTGTCTACCTGTATTACTAATATTGTGGGGACTCGCATTGTGGGGACAGTCACATTGTGGGGACTCGCCTCCTTCCCCATCATGTAAATCTTTTAATCTCAAAGTGAAGACTCGGTTTCAGGTTTAAGGTGAGATCAGAGTGTGGTGTGTGTGTGTGTGTGTGTGTGTGTGTGTGTGTGTCTACCTGTATTACTATTATTGTGAGGACTTAAACCTTTTTACACAGTAACATTGTAGGGAATCGCCTCCTTTTTTGGGGACAAAACTCAAGTCGCCATCATGTAAATCTTTCAGTCTCACTAAACACTCCATTCGGACCAAAAGCTCTTAGTTCGGTTCGTTTTCATTGGTGTGAAAGCATCAATCGCACTCGGATGTACACTAAATCAAGCGGACCTAGACCTCCAAAAAGAGGTGGTCTCAGTCCTCTTCTTGATTCGTTTGCAGCCTGTATGCTACATAATAACAATTTTACTGCCTGGTGCGGACCAAATAATCGAACTAGTGGTGTGAAAGCGCCCTAAGTCTCCACGAAATCATTGAAACTCCTTATAAAATCCTCTGAGATGATAGAAACATATCTGTGTGTGTATTACAGGATAATACCGAGTATATTTACATGCCCACTGATACCCAATAATGATTTTTTTAGACTTTTTACTGTGTTTGAGACCAGTAAAACAACTAAAAACTCACTTTTTTATTCAACAAACTTTAGATGGGAGTCATGAGCACAGTCTATTTACAGTTTAACAGCATCTTAAAGGTGAAATATTCTGCACATTTTCAGCTCTATAGTTATATTCTGGGGCTCTACTGGAATATATTTGCATGATTTCCAGTTAAAAACTCCTTATTTTGGATAACATCAGTCATCAGAACAGGATAAAACACAACAGAATATCACAAAAAGCATTGAAAGGTAATTTTATGAGGAGTTTCTGAACACTGTGATAATTGTCTGGAGCTCAAACTGAGAGAATTTCATGGTCCCCTGAACAGAGACCTCCCTTATTGTCTGACTATATGAGCCCATCTTCATCCTCCGACCGCAGCACACAAAGAGAGGATGTGAGTAAATGGATATAAAAGCATTGTACCAGCATGATGAGCCCATAACACAGGTGGAATCCAGATGTTAATCTGAGCGACCTTTACTACCTCATCTGTCTGCTGCAGCAAGTTACGACAGAGCTGCTGAGATCACACACAGCGCGGTCGGTGATCACGCTGCAGGTCCTCAAACAGACTCAGAATTGTTTGAATCTGTTCCTTCCTTCCTTCCTTCCTTCCTTCTCTCCTTCCTTCCCACCTTCCTTCCTTCCTCCCTCCTTTCCTTTTCTCCCCTCCTTCCTTCTTTCCTCTTTCCTTCCTTCCTTCCTTCCTTCCTTCCTTCCTCCCTCCTTTCCTTCCTTCCTTCCTTTCCTTCCTCCCTCCTTCCTTCTTTCCTCCCTCCCTCCTTTCCTTCCTTCCTTCTTTCCTTCCTTCCTTCCTTCCTTCCTTTCCTTCCTCCCTCCTTCCTTCTTTCCTCCCTTCCTCCCTTCTTTCCTCCCTCCTTCCTTCCTTTCCTTCCCTCCTTCCTTCCTTCCTTTCCTTCCTCCTTCCTTCCTTCTTTCCTCCCTTCCTCCCTTCCTTTTCTTCTTGGAAACGTGCATGTTTGGTAGATGCTTGTTTATTGTGCAGCAGCAGCAGCAGACATCAGATAAAACCAGGAGCAGGTTCTGGATGACGGGTCTGATCTGATAGGATGAGTGATGACTGGCGCTTTATCGCTCTATCGAAGACGCACAATGCACAGATACGACTGACTCTGACTTTTTCTTTAAAGTCATAATGCGGAGATTTTATGTTCTCGTATATGATTTTTTTTTTCTTGGCTTTTTACTTTATCAAAAGTGTTTTTCCCATATAGTGAAGTTCATCTCATTTGACTGAACACTCGATGTTAGACATGCTTAACCTTTGTGTCGTCCTCCCGGATCAAATTGACCCTGTCTGTTTTGACTGTTCCTTCCTTCCTTCCTTCCTTCCTTCCTTCCTTCCTTCCTTCCTTCCTTCCCTCTGTCCTTCCTTCTTTCCTCCGTCCGTCCTTCCTTCCTCCCTCCCTCCTTCTTTCTTTCCTTCTTTCCTCCATCCTTCCTTCCTTCCTTTCTTCCTCCCTCCTTCTCTCTTTCTTTCCTCCCCTTTCCTTCCTTCCTTCCTTCTTTCCTCCCTTCCCCCTCCCTCCTTCTTTCCTTCCTTCTTTCCTCTGTCCTTCCTTCCTTCCTCCCTCCCTCCCTCCCTCCCTCCCCCCTCCTTCTCTCTTTCTTTCCTCCCCCCTTCCTTCTTTCCTCTGTCCTTCTTTCTTTCCCTCCTCCCTCCATCTCTCCCTCCCTCCCTCCTTCTTTCCTTCCTTCTTTCCTCTATCCTTCCTTCCTTTCTTTCCTCCATCCTTCTTTCCTTTCTTCCCTTCCTTCTTCCCTCCTTTCCTTCCTTCCTTCCTCCTTTCCTTCCTTCTTCCCTCCTCCCTTCCTTCCTTGACTCGAGGACAACAGGAGGGTTAAAGTTATTTAGTACTGGTGTTCTTCTTCTCGTCCGTGGCCAATCAAAATATTGATGCTCACTTCTTTCTGTTATATTTCAAGTCAAGTATATTTGTATAAACCAGAATCCCAAACTACAAATTTGCCTCAAGCGGCTTTACAGCTTAAAGAATCAAATCAGATAAGAAGGAAACTATTTGATGGATGGATGAACAGGCATATAATAGATGTTTGTACAGAATAAACAGAATAGGAAATCAGGATGACAGAATTATAGACAGATATAAAAATGAGCAAAGAATTGATGTGTCTTGCTTGTTGAGAATGATTATATTTTTTTCCCTCCCTCCCTCCCTCCCTCCCTCCCTCCCTCCTTCTCTCTTTCTTTCCTCCCTTCCTCCCTCCCTCCTTCTTTCCTTCCTTCTTTCCTCTGTCCTTCCTGCCTTTCTTTCCTTCCTCCCTCCCTCCCCCTTCTCTCTTTCTTTCCTCCCACTCCCTTCCTTCTTTCCTCTGTCCTTCTTTCTTTCCCTCCCTCCTTCTTTCCTTCCTTCTTTCCTCCGTCCATCCTTCCTTTCTTTCCTTTCTCCCTCCCTCCCTCCTTCTCTCTTTCTTCACCCCCCCTTTCTTCTTTCCTCTGTCCTTCTTTCCTTCCTACTTTCCTCCGTCCTTCCTTCCTTTCCTTCCTTCCTCCCTCCCTCCCTCTCTCCTTCTCTCTTTCTTTCCTCCCCCTCCCTTCCTTCTTTCCTCTGTCCTTTCTTTCCTTCTTCCCTCCCTCCCTCTTTCCTCCATCCTTCCTTCCGTCTTTCCTTTCTTCCCTTGCTTCTTCCCTCCTTTCCTTCCTTCTCCCTCCCTTCCTTTCTTGACTCAAGGACAACAGGAGGGTTAAAGGCTTTTAGTACTGGTGTTCTTCTTCTCGTCCCTGGCCAATCAAAATATTGATGCTCACGACAGAATTATAGACAGATATATAAAAATGAGTAAAGAATTGATGTGTCTTGCTTGTTGAGACTGATTATTATATTTTTTCCCTTCTTTCTTTCCCTGCTTTCATTTTTATGAAAAACACATTGAGTTTCTCCCTCCTGTGTATGAAATCCACCGTATAAATAAGGCTCACTTTGCCTCTCAAATACTTGGAAGAGGGGATTTTTTTTGTGCCTCAGCTCCGTTTGATAACACATTCCTGTCGGCTGCCGTCAGCGTGCAGATTCACTGCAGGTGATATCATGAACGGGTCGATCCTGAACACCGGGGTAGGTGATGTCATTCCCAGTGCAGATCCTCCTGGATGATTAGAGGCTCTGTTTACACAACAACCATCACGGGCAAATGCAACTACACAAGACCTCTGTCAGAAATGTGCAGCTAATTTTACTCCACTAATACTGAAAATTAGATGTGTAGAAACAAGGAAGGAAGGAAGGAAAGGAGGAAGGAAGGAAAAATAATAATCTATATTTGATAGTTTAGAGGAGAGTATTCAGCCGTTCAGCATGGTTTACATTAACCCTCTTGTTGTCCTCAAGTCAAGGAAGGAAGGGAGGAAGAAGGAAGGAAGGGAGGGAGGGAGGGAGGAAGGGTGGAAGAGAGGGAGGAAGGAAGAGAAGGAAAGAAGGAAGGACGGAGGAAAGAAGGAAGGAAGGAAGGAAAGAAAGAAGGGAGGAAGGAAGGAAGGAAGGACAGAGGAAGGAAGGAAGGAAGGAAGGTAGAAAGGAAGGAGGAAAGGAAGGAAGGAAGGAAGGACGAAGGAAAGAAGGGAGGAAGGGAGGAATGGTAGAAGGGAGGATGGAAGAAGGAAGGAAAGGAGGAAGGAAGGAAGGAAGGAAAGAAGGGAGGAAGGAAGGAAGGAAGGACGGAGGAAAGAGGGAGGAAGGAAATATAGAGAGAAGAAGGGAGGGAGAAAAGAAGGAATAGTCAAAACTGATGGGGTGAATTTGACCCGGGAGAACGACACAAAGGTTAATATCAGTACATTATGAGAAGCTTAATATACTTTCGTGCCTTTGAAAACTGCCCTTTGAGAGACTTCTGCCGACTCGGGAGGCGACAAGCCATGAAATGAACTATAACAGCAGGATTTCACTACTTTTGCTCGTTCTCTACTTAAAATGTCAACTTATTACATCCAACTGGACAAGTTTGAGCTGAAATCTGATCTGAAATATGAGAGTGGACGACTTGAACAACCCTAGCAACCAAGGCTACAGAGTGGACAGTCATATATGGGCATGCATGACGAACCGACGTCAGCTCGTCAGCAAGGTAGGAAAAAAAGGATTCAAATAAAGCGTCTAGCCCTGAAGCCCTCATTTTTGACTTAAAGGCAGCATTTCTACAAGTTAGCCTTGACCATAAATATCACAAAAGGCATATTATGTGGAGAGATGGTTTAAGGGATGGTTACTTCTATCCATGAGGCTGCTAGGCAACAGGACTAGGGCTTCCCAGTCTGGTAGGGGCACATGTGGTTCCCGAGGTTGGGATTTCAACCAGCACACCATATCTGTCTTCAGAAAAATGTAGGTTTGATCCTCTGTAATTTCACAGTGGTGGATAATTCTGATTCAAGTTAAGTTGCAGCTTTTGAAAAACAAAAAAAAATCACATTTTTACTCCCTAGATGGTCGACAACAAATGTGCCTCCTCGGTGTCAAAGCGCTGTTGTTGACTCTGTCTGTTCTGAATCTTAATATGGGCGGTAATTGTTGCGACTATAATTAGCTTCAGATCAGCAACTCCTGGTCTGATGTGTTGGCTGCGGGTTCAGTTTTATGAGGGTTCGGGTCTCTCTTTGCTCTCACTAACAGGCTCCTGTCAGCAGCGAAGCTATGAATAGACCCGAGCACAGAGAGGCTTTCTGCAGAACTATCATCTGCCAACGGGATTATAATGACAGATACTCTGAGTCCTGAGGGCAAGAGGAGCAATCTGAGTCATATGTTAGATGAATGTGATCACCTACTAAAGTAAAAATGACAATACAGCAATGAAAAATACTGTGAAGTGAAAGTCATGAGCAAAAATAAAGTAAGAATAGGCAGTATTTAGGTAGTATGAGCTTGATGTAGTATGTAGTATTACAGTCAAAGTACTGCAGTATTATGAGTGATGTAGTATGCAGTATTACAGTAAAAGTACTGCAGTATTATGAGTGATGTAGTATGTAGTATTACAGTAAAAGTACTGCAGTATTATGAGTGATGCAGTATGCAGTATTACAGTAAAAGTACTGCAGTATTATGAGTGATGTAGTATGCAGTATTACAGTAAAAGTACTGCAGTATTATGAGTGATGTAGTATGCAGTATTACAGTAAAAGTACTGCAGTATTATGAGTGATGTAGTATGCAGTATTACAGTAAAAGTACTGCAGTATTATGAGTGATGTAGTATGCAGTATTACAGTAAAAGTACTGCAGTATTATGAGTGATGTAGTATGCAGTATTACAGTAAAAGTACTGCAGTATTATGAGTGATGTAGTATGCAGTATTACAGTAAAAGTACTGCAGTATTATAGTGATGTAGTATGCAGTATTACAGTAAAAGTACTGCAGTATTATGAGTGATGTAGTATGCAGTATTACAGTTAAAGTACTGCAGTATTATGAGTGATGTAGTATGCAGTATTACAGTAAAAGTACTGCAGTATTATGAGTGATGTAGTATGCAGTATTACAGTAAAAGTACTGCAGTATTATGAGTGATGTAGTATGCAGTATTACAGTAAAAGTACTGCAGTATTATGAGTGATGTAGTATGCAGGCTGGTGAGATGATTAATGGGAGAAGAAAGAAGAAAAAACAAAGTTCTAATAGACTTTTTTTCTAATCTTTGATTTTTGCTGAAATTTTGGATCATTTGAACATTTATTGAAATGAAACACTGTGAGAAGTTTAGAGGGAAAACTCACTATTTGATGGAGCTGTTAAGCTGTTTGTGCCAAGTTGTATATATCAGAGATTTCAGATGAATCACAGTTTCCCTTAGTCTTAATTACAACTTGGATGCTGAACGTTATTTTCAAGCTCAGAACTCATAATTATTGTAACTCTGACGTGACATGAATGCAGCAGTAACTTTCACCTCATTAAGCTCACTGGAGACAGAAAACAACCAGGAGTGCTGTTTCAGGTGTTATAACACAACAGCACTTTAAACAGTCTCCCTAACTGCAGCGAGCTAGCCTTTTATTTCAAGAGGAAATCACCAAAATTTAGATGGTATCTGATCCCTGTTGGTAAATGTGAATGTGGTCGTTGTACTAGAAGATTTCTTTGTGCTAAATCAGTCGCGTCTCATCAACATATTTATGTTCAATTGAAAGTGCAGCATATACATTGTTTTTACCATGTTTACACACACTGTCGCCTTTAGTTCATACTGTGGCTATTTGTCATTTTATGCAATTTTATTCCTTGACCACAGGAAGAACATTGAGGAGATGGGGATTAAGGATTATGTGGATAACAGCCTAATAGCAATAAGTTTTGTGTGTGGTTGAAATTCAAGACAAATTATAAAACATTAATAACAGGCCAGTCAGACTGCCTGAAGGTTACTTGCTTCTTTTATCATTTATACAACAAATCACATCAGCGTGTCAATTTATTTGTTCCAGTTTCTTCCAAACCACAAGCTTTGTTGCTGAAATTGAAATGGATAATTTCTTATCTCAGAGATTTCAGGGAGCCACGAAAAGTTCAACTATCAAATCCACAAATCACAAGCAATAAATGTACAAAGTGATCTTGCATCCTGGTGATATTTATGAGAACGTGTATTTGGAGTAATGAAGAGCAGTGATAGAAAGCCTCTGCATCTGTAAACTCTTTGCACCGCTCATATTTGGCTCATTTAGGAGCCTCTGCGACGCAAACCGCAGCCCTCCGCTGCTGTCTGAAGCTATGATCTCACACACATACAATTCAGCTGCTATGGAGAATTTATATCCTTGTCCTTTCCCTTTGCACGATACAGGGGGATTATAATGAGAAAGGCCGTGCAAGTCTTGCATTGTCCTCCCCAAAACAAAAACTCTCGCCTTGCATTGTTGCCTTGTTTCCATGGAAACATAGTTGGCTGCAAGGCAGAGAGTGGACACTTAGGTTAAAGTGGATTTTAGGAAAAGCATGAGAACCAGAGCAAAAAAACCCCAAAAAAACAACAAAGTTTGAAGTTCATGTGTTATGTCATACCTGCTGCCCAGTCATCCCTCCTTCCCTCAGGGGGAACAAAACAGGGAGGAAGAGCCTGGTTTGAACCCCTCCTCCTCAGTGTCCAAACAAGGGCAGTGCCTCTCTGGGCCATATATGGAGGGGTGGGTGACATCACCAGCCGGCGGAGCGGTGCTGTTTAGCACAACATCCACCTTTCATTGTCCACTGATGACATGTTAGGAATGTGATGGCTAATTCCCCGCGGAGCCGGGGCCCCTCCTTCCTTCCCTGTCTGACCCTCTGAGTCTCAGCAGCACCAGCAGCAGCAGTTTGGCTCCTGCTCAGCCGGAAAAAAAAACTCTCTCAGATATGGATCAACCTGCCCGGCATCCCAACTTATTGGTAAGTTTTAGAGTTTTAAGAGCAGATGTTTTTTGACGCAGGAGGAGCAGACTGTAAAGGAAGACCACAGTAGAGTTTTGATTATAACTTGAAGAAGATTAGTTGCAGTGCTGGTTGTATTTTGGAGTCTGATGTGACTGTGCATGCCACATATGAAAGGAGAACTGCAGCAGATTATCTAGGACACACATTTAGACTCCTGCAGAGATTAGTTAAACATCTACCAACAGGAGCATTACCTCCTGCACAGCCTCTTGTTGTTGCTTTATCCTGGTGGTTGGGTGTGTTGATGCTGAAGTTCAAATAAGTTAAGTAAATACAGTATCAACATATCTGTGAAGAATCTTAAGGAGACATCTAGAGGAACTAAAGTATGTCAAGGCAACTGGATGTGTTCTTTAACTTTAACCTGTCTTCTAAAGATGTGTTCAGACAAAACCCGAGACTAATTTGACTGTGACTGTATACAAAGTCAAGGCTAATTTGCCTTTGTTTTGACTAAGGTGCAGCAAGGTGAAGCAGAGATGTGCTGAAAAGAGTTTAAATTGGAGCAAAATGTGTGCTTTATGAATCTACTTACAGACTTATAGAGGCAAAAGGAGACTTGAGTATGATGACAAAGAACTGGAATTTATAGTGGGTTTGAAGTGTTATACAAACACAATTATATATCATATCTATTTGTCCATCTGTCCAAAGGTGGGGATGTTTCCTTATCTGAATTGAGGGTCTAAGGACTGAAGAGTTTGTAAAGCCCCTTGAGGCAAATATGTGATATTGGACCATATGAATAAAATGTGAACTGACTGTAATTGTTGCTTTACTTTCTTGCTGGCTGACAACTGGATGTTTGTGAGGTGAATAAATAAAGAGACAACACAAACATTTCAACGGTAAATTTGGGTGAACAACACTTAGCTTTGTTTTCTGCCAGAGCACACCTGCAGATAAAATGGCAAACCAAGTTGCTTTAAAGATGCAATATGTAGGAATTAGTGTCATCTAGTGGTGAGGTTGTAGATTGCAGCCAACTCAATCCTGCTCCTCGCCAAACTCGAAAAACGCTACTGGAGAAACATGCTGGTGACACACTATGGGCTTTGTGGGAAGAGATCTGCACCTTATGTAGATATAAAGGGCTCACTCTAAGATAACAAGAACACAATGATTCTTATTTTCAGGTGCTTATACACTAATTAAAACATACTTATGAAAATATTTTACATTTCTACCAAGTCTAATCTGCTAGATGCCACTAAAGTCTACACACTGCACCTTTAAGTTGAGGTGTCCTGCTTTTAAAACATAAGCTTTGTCGGATCGCCAAATAGCGTCTGAGACCCCCACCCAACACACTTTTTTAAAGCGTGTTCACGTCACACAGTAATTGCAAAGTAGGCAACGTTTGAACTTCTCTTTTAAGCTCTTTTTTCATTCTTCATACAACTACCATGAATGTGAGTGTAATGCTCCATGACGGCAGGCTTTTCAAGTGTGTTTGGAGAAGGTTTAAACACTTTTGCCGGTAGATGTGGTCGGAAAGCAGTTTTGTACAAACTACTTTGTAGTAGCTCTAAAATTAAACAACAAACCTTTCCAGTTTTTACTCAAGTTAGTTAGTCTACGTCAGAGCGTTAACCGTAGACTAACTAAAAACTCGTGAATCAACAGTCCTCGCTATGTGTGGTACTGTAAGTGTAAGACTTACGAATTATACCTATCAGTGTTTTAAAGCAGGATTTTATTTTAAACAGCCTGGAAAAGCAACCAATACAATTCTACTATGGGTATTGTCAGTTTCCCAAGGTATTGACAGTATGATTTTTTAAAGCAGAAGTTACTAATGCCCACAAACATCTTACTAAAAGTACCAGTGTATTCCTGTAATTCCTAACATGCAGCCGCCATTCTTCCATCCACTCGACTCTGGACAGGACTGGGTAAGCTTTGTCAATGAGAATCACAAGTGCTTAGACCCAAATCTGCTTCTCCTTTAATTTCCTTTGTTCCCTCACTTATCCTACTGCAGCCATTTATTCTCAGGGGTTTGATCTGGCTTTTTGTTTATAGAGATGCACCGCAATTTGTTCACCAGCTGTCATGGGAGAAACTTTGTTGTATGAAGATGTGGCAGCGCTTGATAATAATTATGGAATATTCTTGTCTGCATCCAATTATTCATGTTTGTTTGCATAGTTCACATCATTTTGATGTACAAATTATTGAGAAGCAGTGTCATCTATGTTGAAACAATGTTCTATTACAATATGTTTGATATTAACTTTCATCTTTTTGTATTTGCCTCTGTCTGTTTCTTAGACTCAAAAGACTGCTAGAGCAGGAAAAGGCCTACCAGGCTCGTAAGGACAACGACCACAGCAAGCGGCTGGAGAAGGTCAGAGCAGAGCTGGTGAAGCTCAAGTCCTTTGCCCTGATGTTGGTGGATGAGCGGCAGCTGCACATTGAGCAGATCGACCAGCAGACCCAAAAGGTCCAGGACCTCACTCAGAAGCTGCAGGAGAAAGATCAGCGGCTGGTGGCGGTCAACAGCACAGCAAAGGAGGACAGCCAGAAGGTCCTCAAGCTGGAGGCCGAGCTGGAACACAAAGTGGCGAAATTCACACAGGAGCACGAGGAGATGACCACCAAACTGGCCGACCAAGAGTCCCAAAGCCGCCAGCTCAGACTGAAGCTGGCCGGACTGGCACACAAACTTGAAGAGTTGGAAGAGAATAACAAGGTGCTACAGAAATCAGACGAAGATCTGCAGGAGCTGAGGGAGAAGATCAGCAAAGGGGAGTGTGGGAACTCGTCTCTAATGGCGGAGCTGGAGAATCTGCGGAAAAGAGTGCTGGAGATGGAGGGCAAAGATGTGGAGATAACCAAAACAGAGACACAGTGCAGGGAGCTGAAGAAGAGGCTACAGGAGGAGGAGAACCACAGCAAAGAGCTGAGGCTGGAGGTGGACAAACTACAGAAAAGAATGGCTGATCTAGAAAAGCTTGAGGGTGCTTTCAATAGAAGCAAAACAGAGTGCTCTCAGCTTCATACTAACCTGGAAAAAGAGAAACGTATTATGAAGGATCTGGCAGGTGACCTAGAGGCAGTAAAAGTGCGACTGAAAGAACTAGAGTCCTCAGAGTTAAAGTTTGAAAAGGTAGAGATGGTCCTGAAAGATGATCTTATGAAGCTGAAGTCCTTCACAGTTATACTGGTAGACGAAAGAAAAAACATGGCGGAGAGACTTAAACAGGAGGAACAGAAAAGTGACGAATTAAGCAAGATGTTCAAAGCAGAGCAAGGCAAGGTTACAGATGTCACTGAGAAGCTTATAGAGGAGAGCAAGAAACTTCTCAAATTCAAATCTGAGATGGAGGTCAAAGTGACGAGTCTAACCAAAGAGAAAGATGAGTTGAAAACTAAACTTGCAAGTGAGGAGGAAAAGTGTAAAGAGCTGAATACAAAGTTACGTGGAATGAAAATAAAACTGGATGGAATAGATGAGGCAGAGAGGAAGCGGACTACTAAAGAAGAAAACAGAAATCTAGATGAGGACAACAAAGTAAAAGAACTAACGCTAGAAATCGAAAGACTCAAAAGCAGGCTCAAACAACTCGAGGTGGTCGAAGGGGATTTAATGAAAACAGAGGACGAGTATGATCTACTGGAGAAGAAATTCAGGACAGAGCAGGATAAGGCAAACACCCTTTCCAAGCTAGTGGAGGAAATGAAAAGTCAAATTGCCAGGAACAAAGCAATAGAGAAAGGTGAAGTCGTGAGTCCGGAGGCCGAGCTGAGAATGCGCTGCAAGCAGGAAGAGGCCAAAACCAGAGAGCTGCGGGTGGACGTCCACGCCCTGAAGGAGAAAATCCATGAGCTGATGAACAAGGAGGACCGGCTCTCCCAGCTGCAGGTTGATTATTCTGTCCTCCAGCAGCGGTTCATCGAGGAGGAGGAGAAAAAGAAGAGATTGAGTCAAGAAGTGAGTAACCTTACCAAGGAACTGGAAGCCTCCAAGCGATACAGTCGAGCCTTGAGGCCGAGTGTTAACGGTAGAAGGATGGTAGATGTTCCTGTTACCTCCACAGCAGTGCAGACAGATGCTGTGGCCAATGAGCCCGCTGAGGATGACACAGCGGCAGGGTTCATCCGGAAATCAGTCCTCGAGGAGAACCACTTAATGAGCAATCTGAGACAGCGAGGGCTTAAAAAGCCGGCAGTTCTGGAGCGTTATCCTCCGGCATCGGCTGAAGTTGGGGCGAGAAAATCCTGGATACCCTGGATGAAAAAGAAAGAAGGCATCACACTCACTCATGTCAATCCTGAGAAGACGTTGGCCCATCCACCAGAGATGACTATGACTCCAAAGCCAGGTCAGCCGCTGCACATCCGTGTGACGCCTGATCATGAGAACAGCACTGCCACTTTGGAGATCACCAGCCCTCGAGCTGAGGATTTCTTCTCCAGCACCACCATTATCCCGACTCTCGGGCTTCAGAAACCTCGCATCACAATCGTCCCTCAGCCCACAACCGTGACTTCTAAAACCAAAGCCGGTGATATGTCAGGAGGCCTCGATCGAGCCAAATCTCCAGTGACAATAACCACCATCTCCAGAGCCAAGAGTCCGGAGAAGACTAACGGCAGCAGCTCTGACAGCCTTCAGTCACCAGTGTCCATCATCACAGTCAGCACCACTCCTGTGGCTGAAGCATGTGCGTCATCTGACCCTCATGAAATCAGTGCAGGTCGCACGGTGATCAAGATGTCACCGGAGAAGCAACTTGGGTCCCCACCTGTCAGGAAATACAACGGCAACAGCAACATCATCACGACGGAGGACAACAAGATACACATCCACCTGGGTCCGCAGTTTAAGAGGCCCTCTGAGGGATGCAGTAGTCCTTTGTTGACACTGAAGCCTCTTGGTCTGAGCTCAGAAAGCAAAGAAATGCAGACGGGAACAGTGCTTCGTTCCCCACGGCAACACTCGACGGGGAAGACGACTCCGAGCAAAATGACAAGCAGCATAACAATCACACCTGTCAGCTCAGCAGCCTCCAGGCCAACACAGTCTGTGGTGAGAGCTTTTGAGATCATTATATCTAATGTCATCCATCTTTATTTCTTCCTTTCTTTCCACAAAACAGAGAAGCATGAAAGACATTTTCTTGTTCATTTCTATGAACAAAAATATCTGAATGATGTCTTTAATCTTTTACGTTGCAGTTGCTTCTGAAATGTTTCAAAATGAAATCAGGTGGTGTGTGCTCCCTAGATAGCACTCTCTCCAGGTATAAAAACTGTAGATATAAATGCATTATAATAAAATCTCACAGTATGAACCACACTAACAAACTGGAATGATCTGACATGCATTAGAGTCCACTCTGGAGAATACTTTCTAAGGGCCTTGTATACACAAACAGCAAATTTAACAACAGTACTGACAAATTCACTAATTTTAACGGGCAAGAAGCTTGACATTGTCATTTTGAGCACGTAAAAGTTTACAGATACACAACCTTCGAACTACCTTAATGTGACAAAACTTGATGTCAGTTAATTTGCAAGAGGCTCTAAGCATTGATTTCCTGATTTGGTGGTCAGCAAATCAAAGGCATCTAAGTTAAATCTGGGCAAATTTAGCTAAAATGAAGATTACATAGGTTACAAGTTTACATATAACTGTTTTTTCAACATTTCGATGACTACGCTTGTAATATAGTCAATTAAAAGTGTTGTGATCCAAAAGATGTTCAGGAAACCCCAGTTATTGATCATTTTAAGTGCAAATAATGAATTGACAAATCTGCTGACATTGTTGGGCATTAAACCTTTTTGGAGGGCACTGGCACATCCAGTGAGCCCTCTTTTTATAAGGTACACATGATTTTGTCATCAATCAACAGAAGACAGTAACACCTGAGAATAAACATCATCTAAAGTGTTCAGTTGTCTTTTCAAAACCGTCAGCTCCTAACGAGGCTTTACCATTATAAGTGTGATGTAACCCGTTGGTTTGAAGTATCTTTTCCATTTTGGAGCCAGGACCCTCCAGATAAGGGTTAGGGTTCTGTTGATTGGTGATCATATGCTGAAGAAGCAGATTCGTCAGCCTATTCATTGTGAAGTCATCTAAAAAAGCCCAATACAACATTTTATTGCTTTTAGTGGTTTTTAACTATGGACTGCCTCCTTTTTTCCCCTTGATTTGTTCTGGAGAATATAAACACTGCTCTTTTTCAAGGCAAGGCACCAAACTGAATTACACCTGTTTCCTCTTATGAACTCAGTTATTTATACTTTGCACCTACCTGACATCAGCTTTTTCATACTTTCATCACTCCTGTAACATTTTTATGAGTCACTCAGTCACTGAAATGCCAAAGAATTACAAGACTTAGACATAGACTTTCAAATCATCAAAACAATGCTTAAAGGGGGTTTGTCACCTTTATTTTAATTATGTATGTATAAGATGTTTAAGCCTTTCCATTTTCTATATTTTTCTTATTGTCCAAAAATATACAAACATACAATGAATTGATCTACTTACAAGTATTGTGTGTGTAGACCTGTAGTTGCAGCACTACTGTAGGTGAAATGTTCCTTAATTATGAAGAGTTTGATCATGTTAGTTTGTTTAGAAAGTTTTTACTACATTTATTGTACATTGTAAATACCTCAAAAGATTGTGATATGTAGCCTAACAAGCTATTGAAGCTGTAAACAGAACAGTGTTTCTACCAGGCGGGGAGTTCTGGTCGTCTGAAATGAGGCCGAGGAAGTAACTTAGAGCTGCATTCTATCAAAAGGCCACCAGGGGGCGACCGTCTCTATACAAGTCAATGGAAAATTCACCAACTCACTTGATTTCTAACCTCAGTAAACGTTTTCAAAATGTGTTTATGGTCTCAATCGCTAGTTTAAAGCCTTCTTCAATGCAGTATGATGTTCATTTGTGACATTTTGGCCTCCCTGATTTTATATTTGACGATAAAGCAGGGTATGCATTAGGGCGTGGCTACGTCCTGATTGACAGGTTGATTGACCAATGTCCTCGAGATCCAGCCCTCGCAACCATAGCAACCTCCCCGCTCCGCCCATGGCTCCGCCTCATGCCCTTATAAGTAGAATCTGTGTTTTTATTTTTCCCAGCATGCACCTGAAATCTTCAAGATGGCGCTGCCTAGATTCAAAACTATTTTCTTCCGAGCAGCAGTCCACAAACCAATGGGTGACGTCACGGATGTTACGTCCATTTCTTTTATACAGTCTATGGTTTCTACATATGCTCAGATGCTCGGTGGCAGCTGCCTTACACAGAACTACTCTCTGGAGACTGAAAGCGTGATCACTGTTAGTCTTTAGATACTGTTTCTACATAAACTAACATGACCAAACTATTCATAATGAAGGAACATATCACCCAGTGCAGCGGTGTGGCTCACTTACATGTTGTTTATAGTTCTACCGCACAGAGGAATAAGATATATCAGCCTTTGGTAGATCAGTTCATTGTCGGTTTGGATCCAAAAATGGGAGTTATTGACAATGAGGTAAATATAGAAAATTGTCAAAAGTTACTGAATAAAAAAAACCTGTTGTGTATTCTGTTGTCTGTATGTTTCTATGATCCACATCCTTCCCTGTTTTCCTATGCTGTTTTCTCTCATTTTTGTCTGCAGCCCAGTTCGGATGTGCAGTCAGCTCGGACCGCAGCCACACGGATCCCTGTATCAAAAGGTATGAAACCGAGCAGCAAGGCGGTTCTGGGTGTCTCCACGGTGACGAGGTTAGATTCGCGGGCAGAGGGCCAGTCGATGAAAATCGAGCTGAGGAAGGCGACGGTGTGCGGCTCTGCCTTCGGGGCGGCAGGCAAGAGCTGAGGGGGGCTGAAACAAGTCGCCATGGCAACGACTCACTTGATTGAGTTACTGCTGCCAATAATGAGTTAAATCACATCAGTGCACTTACACAACTTGGACACTTATTTCATTCAGATCTTCAATTTGCATCTTTTCGTACTTTCAGAAAGATATTATATGTAATTAGAAAGCCAGGCTGTTACAGTTTCCATGAAGCATCTCTTTGCATGTGACAGCGCTGCTTATGTTGAGTGTGTTTGATTAACTCTAGGTGATCATTTGATCTAGACTTTTTTTTTTTTTTTTTTTTTTAATCTCGTCCTTCACATTTTTTTTTCACAGCATGGGTTTATTTCACCACTGCTTAAGGAGGTTTCCAGTCACTGTGAATTGTTTTGTGGAGTATGAAATTGTCATCATATGTGACTAAATAAAAGCTATTTATCTCTGAACCATGAATGGCATCGCTTCGTAGATTTTCATTTGTGTTGTCGGTGTGTGTGTATGTGTGTGTGTGTGTGTGTGTGTGTGTGTAATCTTTAAAAAAAGCAGGTGAGTATCGACCAGGAAACCTCCATAATATTAACCCCAGGCTGCTTCTGACAACTGAACAGTCATGGAAACTAAATGTGAAGATGTTCATATGTTTCATTCGGTGTTTTCGATGGCCGTACATATTACCACATTACAGGAGAGTCCAGTAAGGAAGAGGAGGGTGAAAGTCACAAAGCTCACTGACATTTGTGTTTAGTATTGAGTCGGTGCAACAAAATTCATAAATCATGTTGACTTAACCCTCCTGTTGTCCTCGAGTCAAGGGAGGAAGGAAGGAAGGGAAGAAAGGAGGAAAGGAGGAAAGGAAAGAAGGGAGGGAGGGAGGAAAGGAAAGAAGGGAAGGGAGAGGGAGAAAGGTAGGATGGGAGGAAGGAAGAAGGAAGCAAAGGAGGGAGGAAGGAAGGAAGGTAGGAAAGGAGGAAGGAAAGATGGCAGAAAGAAGGAAGGAAGGTGGTAGGAGGGAGGGAGGAAGGAAGGAAGGAGGGAGGGAGGAATGAAGGAAAGAAGGACAGAGGAAAGAAGGAAGGGAGGAAGGTAGAGGGGAAGAAAGAAAGAGAGAAGGAGGGAGGAAAGAAGGAAGGAAGGAAGATGGGAGAGAGTGAGGAAAGAAGGACGGAGGGAGGAAGGGAGAAAGGAAAAGAGGAAGGAAGGAAAGAATGACAGAGGAGAGAAGGAAGGAAAGAAAGAAAGAGAGAAGGAGGGAGGAAGGACAGACGGAAGGAAGGAAGGAACGAAAGAAGGACGGGGTCAATTTGACCCGGGAGGACGACAGGACTAAAGTTGAAGTTACTGATATGAATACGATGAACATGAGAAATGGAAAATGCTGCTTAAAGAGAGGCGTCTTTTGATCGTGCCGAAAAAAACCCTTTTGCCAGAAGAAAGATCTCGGACATATGCTTTGATTTTACTTATTGGCTGTTGTTCACATTCCTTAAATGTTCTACTATATGGCCAAAAGTATGAGGACATAAAACATTACACACAATATACTGTATAACTGTTGAGTGCAGGTACCGACTTACTGCTTCCACTCTTCTGTGAATATGTTTTGAGGCCTAAATCATTAAGGTCTGCTCTTCCCAAAGGTGTTGGATGGGTTGAGGTCAGAGCTCTGAGCAGGCCATCATCGAGATGGAAGAAGGAAGGAAAGGAGGGAGGAAGGAAGGATGGAAGAAGAACAGTGGAAAGAAAGAGAGAAGGAGGGAGGGAGGAAAGAAGGAAGGGAGGAAGGAATTCTTCCTCCTTTCCTTTCCTTTCCTCCCTTCCTTCCTTCCTTCCTTCCTCCCTCCTTTCCTTCCTTCTTCCTTCCTTCCTCCCTCCTTTCCTTTCCTTTCCTTTCCTTTCCTTTCCTTTCCTCCCTTCCTTCCTTCCTCCCTCCTTTCCTTCCTTCTTTCCTTTCCTTTCCTTTCCTTTCCTTTCCTTTCCTTTCCTTTCCTTTCCTTTCCTTTCCTTTCCTCCCTTCCTCCCTCCTTTCCTTCTTCTTTCCTTCCTCTCTCCCTCCCTTCCTTCCTTGACTCGAGTCGAGGACAACAGGAGGGTCAACACTGAGACCTGAAACACCAGAGCAGCGTTAAGCAGCAGATTCTGGATTAAACTCTTTACTGGGAACGACATCAGAGGCTCGTTAAAATCACCTCAGAGACTTTTTAAACTAATGTGAAGCTTCATATTATCTTCAGATAATCTTTTAACCCTCCTGTCGTCCTCCCGGGTCAAATTGACCCTGTTTCTTTTGACTGTTTCTTCCTTCCTTCCTTCCTTCCTTCCTTCCTTCCTTTCTTCCTCTTTTCCTTCTTCTCTCCCTCCTTCCTCCTTTGCTTCCTTCCTTCCTTCCTTACTCCCTACCTTCCTTCCTCCTTTCCTCCCTCCCTTCCTCCTCATTCATTTCCTTCCTCCCTCCCTCCTTCCTCCTTTCCTTCCTTCCTTCCTTCCTCCCTCTTTTCCTTCCTCCCTTCCTATTTACTCCTTCCTTCCTTCCTTCCTTCTGTCCTTCTGTTCTCCCTCCCTTGACCTGAAGACAACAGGAGGGTTAAATACAATTTTCACACACTTCCATTATAAGTTTATTATAAGGGTTTCTTCCAATGGTCAGTATGAACAGGAGGAATGATTAGAAAAGCGAGTCCTTCTCCGCTGGCCTTGAAGGAAACACATCTGTTCTGTTGTGTCTTTTATTTATTTTTTGCTGCAGGTATTCTGATGGACATCATTTCAGCAACCAGTCGACGCTGAGCTGAGACGTCTGATGTCAAGAGAAGGAATCTGAAAGTGTCTGATGGGAGACTTAAAGCACCGGGAGGAACAGCGAAGCACCTCGTGGATCCAGGGGATGCTACACTGTCCGCCTCGCAGCAATAATACAGCTCACGTCTGAGAGGAGACGTAATGGAGGCAGCGGTCGGTGTGAAATCAAAGAATCATTTTATCTTGTCACTGCTTTTCAGAGACGTCCAGGTTACATTTACAGTGCAATGCCTCCTCCTTCAGTTCTAAAAGGTTATTTTCCAAATTTTGAGGCATATCTAAAACAACACACATACAGTAAGTAAAAGATCTTCACCAGAAATGCTCAATTACTACATCTAATTAGAAATTCGTAACCCTTACATACTGTTCAGGTCAAATTTAGCCCATTTTTTACAGTTGAGAGCAGTAAAAACACCCTAAACAACCTTTTTTAGTGTTGGATTTTATGACTCTTCCTTAAAGTGACTCACATATATGTAAAAAATAAATGGAAAAATAGAAATATTTAATCTTTTTTGTGATTGTTATGCAGCTGATACACATTTTTTGTATATTCATGGTGTTCCACGTTAAATTTGGCCAGCATCACCATTCAAAAAAAGTTTTAGCATTTTTCATATTCAGTAAAATTGATTGAAATCATAATTATGGCTGTTATGTTCTCCTGGTTTGGGTAACATGAGATCATAATATCGTCTAATTGTGAATTTTTTTCCTCTTCTTAAACAAATATTGTAAAAACTTGAAGAACACATTGTCTTTGCTCTCTGAATGCACCTATTTATTAGTGATTGATGAGGTATTTATGAATAAAAAATAAGATTTGTTGTTCTGAAATTTGACATAGAGACTAATTATCAGGAGACACTGTGAAGGGTCCGATTACTAACAGTATGTAAGGGTTAAAATTACATCTATTCTTTCTCCCTTGAAAAATCCAGCAACTATAAAATGTCCTCTACTTCACAAAAAAGTGAAAAACTGGATTGAGATTGGCTCCAAATCAGGCTCAGAGGCAAACCCCATTAACTCAGATTTAAAGATGCAGTGTGTAGAATTTAGTTCAGGTGGCTGCAATCTGCAACCTCGCCACTAGATGGCACTAAATCCTGCACATTGGGGCAGCATTTAAAGTGAGCGCAGAGAAACTTTCCTCCTTCAGCAGATGAAAAGGAAAGTCTGCACCTACTTTGAACTGAAGTTACAAGGAGAAAAACATATTTTTTGGGGTGGAGGAGGCATTTAAGATGTATAAATTGTAACACCTGGATCGTCATATATACTGGAAACAAGCAAGACAGAGATAAATATTAAAAAAAACAAAAAGAGGTGGGTTAAAAATATGTAGGATTGTTAATATATGTATTTTGATGGCATGAAAGTTTGGTTGAGTTTGTTTAAAATTTGGTCTTGGACAGAAAGTTGGCCCAAAAATGGAATAATGGTTTGACGCTGGATTCAGAAAATGTTTTTGAGACTTGCTGAATCACGTAAGTGTACTGAAAGTATAGTGATGGTAAACCGGGGATGTGTCAGTTTAAGATGTTTTGATGGCATAATAAACTAAAGAGTACATGTATTCAATGATCCTTAATATAAACTGATAATTTGAAATTTGTTTTCTTTCAAAAAAAAGCCTCAACTATGGAGAATGAATGTGGTTTTAATTATTGAAGGTTCATGTGATGTCTGAGAGGCAATACAATTGACACTATTATCACTGAAATTAAAGACACAATTATCAGACTCAGAATCAGTTTTTGTGTTGTTTTTTAAAATGTTCAGCTTTTTCTGTTGATTCCAGTTGATGCTTATATGACACCTTCAAGTGTTTCATGTAAACTCGTAAATCCAAGCTCAGACATTAGAGTAATAAGATTTTAAAAAATGCTTTATTAACCCTGATGAAAATTTAGATGTCACAACATCACCATCCAGCACACATCACACACAAACATAGAATAAAATCAATCAAATAGCAAAATGGAAAAGGTTATTATTATATATGTGCTGCAATAATATATGTAGTATATAATAACATGAGAGTGGTGATAACTAGATTTAAAAAGAATAACTTATTATCCATTGTGCAATGATTATATACATAGTATGTAGATATGATTTTGAAAATAGAATAAGAGAAGAGTTATTATTATTAAATGGAGGGCAATGTGCAATGCAAATGTTGTTATTGTTATTATAAACATGTAAAATACTTTAATTGTTATTAGTCTAAGCATTTAGATTGGAAATAATTAACAAACAGACCACTGGAAAACTAAAAAGAGACAAAACAAAAGCAACTTGTGCATAAACAAATCATACCAGCGATTAAAGAGTGAATATATGGGAAGAAAAACATGTGACGACAAAGTTTAAAACAAACTGAAAATGTATATTCACATTTTGTAACAAATACAAGTCATTTTTATTCATAATTATCAGGAACATAATTTTTTTTTTTTATCTTTGCTGGACTATTTTCTCGGTTTGATTAAAAAAATCCGACATTTTGGCCAGCACCTGAAGGCAGCAGCAGTTACCACCACACGAGAGACGTCATCGCGTTACGTTCACTGTCGTGTTTGTAAACTCCCTCCAGGATGTGACTCTGCTTTTCTAGCTAAATATAAGACCATTTAAGCAATGGATTAACTCGACACTTCACTAAAACAACAACAACAGCAAACAGACAGAAAAACAAACAAATGACAACGTAAAGTGAATTAAATCCGGTGTTTGTAACAAGTTTATAGCAGCGAGCAGCAGCAGCCATGATGGCGTCTAGTTACAACGCCAAAGACGAGGACGGACACATCACAGTGACCGGGCCTGGAGGAGGCTCTCTGCGGGGGAAGAAACCCGAAAACACGGCCTTCAAACAGCAGAGACTACCAGCATGGCAGCCCATCCTCACTGCGGGCACCGTGCTGCCTGCCTTCTTCATCATCGGCCTCATCTTCATCCCCATCGGCATCGGCCTGTTTGTCACGTCCAACAACATCAAGGAGTTTGAGGTAAAAAAGAAAAAAACATGACAGTAATAAAGATGAAGGGGTGTGTTAGTGGTGTAATGTAATGTAATGTGAGGATATATAAACTCAAATGCATGTGTCTGTTTTTAATATGACATGTTGATATGATTTAATATGATTATTATTGTTAGGGGGGCTGCTGTAATTGAAATCACATGACATGCACATGTGTGAAGTCATATGGTCCATGTCATTTCTCTTAATTGCATTCATGTTTATCTCACTTGCATCTTTTTTTCCTTGTGGCATCCTCCCTCTCTTTCCCACCGAGGATGCAGGAGACATGCAAAGAAAGGAGATGAGGAAATATTATGTGTTTTGCATCACATGAATCAGCTGATCACATCTGGATCAGCTGCAGAGATGCACGATGAATAAAATCCTTCACTCTGTATTTATACTGTATGCTGTGTCCTGCTCAGAGGCACAGGAACCATTTCTACTGCGCTTATATTGTTTAATTCATTATTTGCACCATTTATTGATATTCAGATTGTAATTATTTAATAACTCAGAATATGATCAGGGTTGTCTTTTGCCAAACTCATTGTAGTTCAGCCTAATTTAATCTCAAATGGGTCGGACTATTAAAACCATTGCATAATAACCAGTTTACCAGTAATAACCGTTTCCCATTAATTATACAGAACATGGAGGCCCATCATAATGTTTCAGAGCTGAAATCTGGACATTAGTCCTGTTTGTTTGAAACATTTATGAACTTGTAAAATGTATTTCCTGTGCTTTATGGGTGTGACCTTTTTTTTTTGCTGTGTCATCACTATTCATACCAATACAAATAACTATGGCTGAATGGAGATGATCATAAATTATGTGAAATATAAATGTGACAGACAGACAGACTCTCCCTGAGTTTTAATTATATCTATAATAAAAGTTAATGGGAGAAAACACTGATGATGAAAAGAAAACTGTCTCTCTAAAAATGAAGAAGGTTTTGTCATCAGCTCAGATTTATAACTCGACGATGAATGAAGAAGAAATCAATCTGATGATTATAGTTTCTACACTTTATGTCCTTGCTTTCATGCTTTCATGTCATCTATTTTCCACTCTGTAGTTTAAGTGTTATAAAGTGTGTGTTTCCATGCCGACAGATCGACTACACAGGAGTCGACATGTCCAGTCCGTGCTTCAACTGCTCCCAGCACTTCAGCTGGAACAGCACCAAGCCGTGTACCTGCACCATCCCCTTCTACCTGGACCAGCCATACGAGGTCAGTAACATGGTGTTAAACATGCAACACTACAGAATACTTCCCCACACACATTCACACAGCTAGTTTATAATTGATTCAACCTTTTATACCAGAGGTGTCAAACTCATTTTCATTCAAGGGCCACATACAGTCCAATTTGATCTAATGTGGGCCGGATCATTAAAAAGATGAAAGGAAGGAAGGAAGGAAGGAAAAGAAGACAGGAAGGACAGATGAAAGGAAGGAAGGAAGGAAGGAAAAGAAGACAGGAAGGACAGATGAAAGGAAGGAAGGAAGGAAGGTAAAGAAGACAGGAAGGAAAGATGAAAGGAAGGAAGAATTGGTGGGAGGAAGGAAGGAAGGAAGGAAAAGAAGACAGGAAGGAAAGATTGAAGGAAGGAAGGAAGGAAGGAAAGAAGGAAGGAAAGAAAGAAAGAAAGAAGGAAAAGGAGGAAGGACAGAAGGAAGAAAGGGTGGGAGGAAGGAAAAGAAGACAGGAAGAAAAGAAGGAAGAAAGAAAGAAAGAAAGGGAGGAAGGAAGGAAGGAAGGAAGGAAGGAAGGAAGGAAAAAAAGACAGGAAGAAAAGTGGACCGGTTTGGACCCCTCGGCGGGCCGATTCTGGCCCACGGGCCGCATGTTTGACACCCCTGTTTTATACTTTCCTTTTTTTAATCGACAGAGCAACGTCTTCATGTATTACGGCCTCTCCAACTTCTACCAAAACCACCGCCGCTACGTGAAGTCGAGAGACGACAGCCAGCTGAACGGAGACTTGGAGTCCCTCAAGGTATGAGACACATGACTGACTTATAAATACATTATTTAACTGCTAAGCTGCACGAGAACAAATGAGTTCAGCTTCTTTTTAGTTATTTATTTCGGTCACATGAAGCAAATAATCATATTTCCCTGCTCAGTGTCCCCTCATCTCCACCACATCTACTAACGAGACAAAAGGAAACAAAAGAAACAATAAAAACAATACAAAATAAAAATATAAATACATGAGTGTAGGCTGAAGCATAATGTTTAAAGCACCTACCCTTCTTTCATTAATTATTCAATAGTTTCCAATGAGTATAATAAACCCAAACATCCACAACAATTAGCTGTATAAATAATGCACACATAACAATACATTGAAAATACACACACACACACACACACACACACACACACACACACACACACACACACACACACACACACACACACACACAGAGCTTCAGTTAGCTGCACACAGATAGTCTGTTAATCTGATACTAATCATTCAAAGGGCTAAAGGCAGAAAAATGAGCAAAGCATTTCCTGTAAACCAGCTCAGATCTCTCTGGAAGGAGTTTCCCTGGTAAAAAAAAACACTCAGCAGAATTCAGGTTTAGTCACTTCAGTGGTATTGCTGAAATTAGGATGAATCACTTTAGAAGAAGAAACAACACTGAACCATGGATGTATTATACAGTAAGAGATGGATATGGACCAAAACTGGCGTCCATTCAGTCCTATAAGAACTGCTCAGCTGACACATACACCAAAAGCAGTTTCTAACTTCCTGGTTTTACTTCCTTGTTATGCAGCACACTGAATATGTGCAGTGGTGTTTCCTCTGCTGGCTGCACCCATGGGTTCCTGCTCCACTCACAGACTTTTCATTGTGATGACGTTGCAAGTTTTAAAAATCGCTTTTCTCGGCTTGAGGAAAGTTTTACACATAGAAAACCTCCATGGATCAAAAGTTCATAATAGAAAGAGTTATAATCAACCTTGTTTGCAGTTTTACAGACATCTCTTTTACAATGGGGGGTCTATGGGGCTATAGGGGGATTTTATAGCTGCAATACCGCAAGTGACCACTAGGGGGAAATTAGCTTATGTCTGAGCAGCGGCGCTCTATCAGCTCTTATAATACATCCATGCACTGAACTCACAAACAATGAGCAACGGATGTCTCTTTTACAATGGTGGTCTATGGGGAAAATGTTTTTTGGGCTATGGGGGGATTTTATAGCTGCAATACTGCAAGTCACCACCAGGGGGAAATTAGCTTATGGCTCAGCAGCGGTGCTTTATCAGCTCTTATAATACATCCATGCACTGAACTCACAAACAATGAGCAACAGAAGGGGAATAACATCCAGTCTAGAGCTGCAATTAATGATTATTCTCATTGTTGGTTAAACTGATTATATTCTTAATTAATCGATTAATTGTTTGTTGCATAAAATTTCTGAAAATGCTGAAGAATGTCCATCAGTGTCTCCCAAAGCAAACGCTGATGTCCTCAAATGCCTTTTTGTCCATATCCCAAAAAATTCAGCTTACTGTCACAGATGACTAAAGTAACTATAAAATATTCACATTTGAAAAGCTTGAATCAGAGACTTTGGAAATGTTCTTTTAAAAAATGATTTAAAAAATGATGAATCTATCATCAAAATAGTTGTAGATTGATTTAATAGTTGGCAACTAATTGATTAATTGATCGGATGGATGCTGGATCCTCGTGTTGTGTTTCATGTGGGTAGGAGTCTGATGTAAGTGAGGAAATATTAACCACGGAGGATATTTATGCATCTGTTTCCATTTATAAACTCTTTATCTGGGAGGTAAGAAAAAAGCAGAAAGAAACAGAAAGTTCTTAAAAAGGCGATCCATCATTTTTATGTCAAACGTCTTTTTTAACAGGATGCAGGAACGTCAGTCGCTTAATGGCTCCACTGTGGATATGATGCGTCGTATTTCATTTCCGAATGCATCCACTGCTTTCACTCCTGCTGCACCGGCGGTCTTTTAGTAGCGCATCAAACCACCGTAACATCAGTTCCACTATAATCTCTCGGTTGTCTGACGCTTTCAGTAAACAGAGAAGAAGAAGAAGTAGAAACGTAAAGACTTACTTTCATCTCATTTGTAAATATTTAAATATAGAATTTATTTCCTACAAGCTTCAGGTTTCAGATTTGATCTGTGGTCGTAGTTAACCCTCCTGTTGTTCTTGAGTCAAGGAAGGAAGGGAGGGAGGAAGAAGGAAGGAAGGAAAGGAGGGAAGGAAGGGGGGAGGGAGGAAGGAAAGGAGGAAGGAAGGAGGGAAGTAAAGGAGGGAGGAAAGAAAGAGAAGGAGGTAAGGAAGGAAGGAAGGGAGGGAGGTAGGAAAAGAGGGAGGAAAGAAGGGAGGAAAGGAAGGACGGACGGAGGAAAGAAAGAGAGAAGGAGGTAAGGAAGGAAGGGAGGAAGGAAAGGAGGGAGGGAGGGAGGAAAGAAAGAGAGAAGGAGGTATGAAAGGAAAGGAGAGAAGGAGGAAGGAACAGAGGAACGGAGGAAAGAAGGAACAGTCAAAACATACAGGGTCAATTTGACCCAGGAGGACGACAGGAAGAGTTAAAAGGTTTCTCATCATGTGTGTTAAGCTGTGTTCAAGTGCGACTGACATGTGGTGCCTTTAATCTTTTATCCTCTTTCTTCTCCTCCTCCTCCTCCTCCTTCTCCTCCTCCTCCTCCTTCTCCTCTTCCTCCTCGTCCTCGTTCACAGAAACCCAGCAAGGAGTGTGAGCCATATGCTTTCCATGAAAACAAGCCAATCGCACCGTGTGGAGCCATCGCCAACAGCATGTTCAACGGTCAGTTTCCTTCCTCTCACATGTTTCCTCTGTGATGGATTTAACCCTTGTGTCGTCCTCCCGGGTCAAATTGACCCTGTCTTATTCTTCTTTCCTCCCTCCCTTCTTCCTTCCTTCCAGCTGTACTTCCTCCATCCCCCTTTCTTCCCTCCTTCTTTCCTTCCCTCCTTCCTCCCTCCTTTCCTTCCTTATTCCTTCCTCGCTTCCTTCTTTCCTCCCTCCCTCCTTCTGTCTTTCTTTTCTCTGTCCTTCTTTCCTACCTTTCTCCCTTCCTTCTTTCCTTTCCTCCCTTCTTCCTTCCCTCCTTCTTTCCTCGCTCCTTTCCTTCCTTCTTCCTTATTCCTTTCCTCCCTCCCTTCCTTCCTTCCTTCCTCCTTCCTTCCTTCCTTCCTTCCTTCCTTCCTTCCTTCCTTCCTTCCTTCCTTCCTCCCTCCTTTCCTTCCTTCTTTCCTTTCCTTTCCTTTCCTTTCCTTTCCTTCCTTCCTCCCTCCTTTCCTTCTTTCTTCCTTCCTTCCTCCCTCCCTTCCTTCCTTCCTTCCTTGACTCGAGTCGAGGACAACATGAGGGTTAAAACAGAATAAACACAATTGTCAAACATCTATTCATCTTTTTTTTTATTCCCCCCCCCGCAGACACGTTGGAGCTGTTTTACAACGACCCGAACGGCACAAAGATCCAGATTCCTCTGACGACTACGGGTATCGCCTGGTGGACGGACAAGCACGTGAAGTTCAGGAACCCAGGAAGTAACCCGAACCTCACCGCTGTTTTCCAAGGTACCATCAGGATTGATTTATTTAATGCAAGGCTCCGAGTGTGGCCCATCGAGAAGCATTAGCCGTTAGCCTTTCCTCGGCTTTTAGAGTCATTAACCCTCCTACGAGAATGTCATTAGTCAAGGGTTTAAATATTGATTTGGACTCTTATCGTCTCACATGTGAATCATTTGAAGACAACACGTTATTTTCCATCAGCGTTTGCATCTTTTGCTCAAATTGAAATGCCAAGACAGTTAAAAAATAATGAATTATCTTCTGTTGAGTCAGTCGTGAGTCAGCAGCTTGACTCCAGTCCCTTTGGGTGTTTTTTTATTGATGTGTTTAAAGCATTTATTGTTTCTTCATCCAAAATGTAACATTTCAAAAATCATCCCTTTTGGAAAGTGCCTTGAAAAAAAGTCTCTGGTGGGGAAAAACACAGGATTAGCTTGTTTGGAGACCAAAACTGACAATTTATTTTATGTTTTTTAAAACGTTTTCCACATTAGTGTGCAGAATTGTAACCCTATCATGAAGTAAACTCTGGAGGTAATACTAAAAAATAGTGTTAAAACATATTAAAGGTCGACTTGAAGCAAATTGTACCTTGTGTTTTAGGATATTAGCTGTAAAAATCTCATCAAGTAACTTATAATAAGTTGTTACAGGGAAAATTGGACTTCTAATAGTTTGAGTGGACAGTGAATAACAGGTAGGAGCAGGCGGGGAGTTCCAGTCCTCTGAAATGAGGCCAACGTGGAAGTAACTTAGAACTGCATTCTATCAAAAGGCCACCAGGGGGCGACCGTCTCTATACAAGTCAATGGAGAATTCACCAACTTCTCACTTGATTTCTAACCTCAGTAAACGTTTTCAAAATGTGTTTATGGTCTCAATCGCTAGTTTAAAGCCTTCTTCAATGCAGTATGATGTTCATTTGGGACATTTTGGCCTCCCTGATTTTATATGTGACGATAAAGCAGGGTATGCATTAGGGCGTGGCTACGTCCTGATTGACAGGTTGATTGACCAATGTCCTCGAGATCCAGCCCTCGCAACCATAGCAACCTCCCCGCTCCGCCCATGGCCCCGCCTCATGCCCATATAAGTAGAATCCATGTTTTTATTTTTCCCAGCATGCACCTGAAATTTTCAAGATGGTGCTGCCTAGATTCAAAACTATTGGCTTCCGAGCAGCAGTCCACAAACCAATGGGGGACGTCACGGATGTTACGTCCATTTCTTTTATACAGTCTATGGATATGGAGTCATTCATAATTCACTGATCAATCATCATTTCTTTCAGGTACGACGAAGCCGGTGAACTGGCGCCGGCCTGTGTACGAGCTGAGCGGCGACGCCAACAACACCGGCTTCATCAACGAGGATTTCATCGTGTGGATGAGAACCGCCGCTCTGCCGACCTTCAGGAAGCTTTACCGCATCATCAATAAGAACAACAACAACATGGTGCCAACGCTCGCCCGAGGAAACTACACTCTGGAAGTCGTCTACAGTATCCTTTACATTACGTCAAACACAGATGCTTAATTAATTAATCAGTCAATTAAAGTGTAAGTCATAGTGCTTCACAGATGACTGACAAACTCATGATAAGACATAACAAATATAAACAGTAAAACTATTAGAAATGTATTATTATAAATTTCTAATAGTTAGAAGTTTATTATTATATATGCATTATATTTATATAACCAATTGTTTTGTGTTTGTTATGTACTTTGGGATCTGTTGAATGACTAATGTTAAAAGGGTTGGTCTTATAAGAAAATGCTTCAGCCTACACCTTTTCGGTCAGAAACTGCTTTATTTATTTATTTATTTATTTATTTTAACTTTTACTAGTTTTTCTGTTTTGGCTTGTCGCTATTTCTAATAATAATAAATTAATAATACATTTAATTTGTATTGCACTTTACATTTCAACAATCTCAAAGCGCTACAGAGCAGAAAATAAAAGTAAAAAGAAAAAAAGAAAAAGAAAAGGTTAAAAAGAGAACATATAAAAGACACTTAGCAAAATGCCTTAGTATGAAGATAAGTTTTTAGGTCTCTATTAAACACATCTGCAGTCTGTGGGGCCCTCAGGTGGTCAGGGAAGAGCGTTCCACAGCCTCGGGGTGCAGAGGAAAAGGCCCGATCACCCATGGTGCGGAGCTTGGTTCTGGAGGCTTGGAGGGTGTTTATGTTTTCAGAGAGATGGGTGCGTGAGGAGGTCTGGGGGGTGAAGCGTTCCTTAAGGTATAGGGGGGCATGTCTGTGAATGCACTGGTGGGTGAGGAGGCAGACCTTGTACTCAATTCTGAGTGGGTCAGGGAGCCAGTGAAAGGATTTTAGGATGGGGGTGATATGATTTCAGATGAAGTACAAGGAATAAGGACATATTATTATTTGCTTTATTTATACATGTTTATTTGAGTGTAATGACCAAAATAAATGAAACTAAACTAACTGATCTGGAAAAGTTTGGAACTAAGACAAAAACTCTTCTGAGCTGTGAGTTTATGGATCCTTGAGAAAAGCTTGAAAAACCCCAAAAACCTTTCTACAGTTTCCATCTTTAACCAGTTGAACCCAGATTACCCCGTCCGCAGCTTCGAGGGCAGGAAGCGGATGATCCTGAGCACCATCTCCTGGATGGGAGGCAAGAACCCGTTCCTGGGCATCGCTTACATCACCGTCGGCTCCGTCTGCTTCTTCCTGGGCGTCGTCCTGCTCATCATTCACCACAAATACGGCAACCGCAACAACAGCGCCGACATCTCCAACTGAGACGCCGGCTGTAGTCTAGTTTAGCTCCGTCTGCACTGCGGCCAACGCTGATCCTGTGACACATCGGCCTTTTTAAAACGATGATGAATTTAAAATAATATCCTCTTGAACTTCCTCAGCTGTCAAATATTAGATTTCAGGTTAAAAATCCCTCGACGACGGCTGAGTGTATTTGCCAAAGCGAATGGAAAAGTAGACAAACATCAGCAGCCAATGTCAGATTTTTAGTCCTGGCTGGATATCAGACTGATGTGTCACATGATCAACTGCCTTTAAGAGTCAGATATGAACTCAGAGACTTCCTCTTCAGGCCTGGAAAGAGTTGAGAAGTAATGCAGATTTAATAAAAAAGACATTTCAGGTCTTTTAAAGTTTCTGAATCACAAAAAAAGAAGTGAAAAATTAAAGGATAATTACCGATTTTTACAACCTGGACCTTATTTCTAGCATAAAATACGATCATTTACTCACCCAGACAACTTTGGTGTCATTTGGAGTCGTTCGGACGAAATACTCAAATTAGCTCCAGTGTTGCACCGCGTATATTCTTATAATGCGAGTACACGGGGCACTGAAGCGCAGCCTCTATATAACACATTATCTGCCATGAAACTAGTTCATTTCACCAATATGTAGTTATGATGGAGGCATATTATCATCATCCGGGGTCTGTAAGTTGACCTACTAACCTTCTTATTATAGTCCACCATGACTAAGACCTTCAATGACATCATCCAGATCAGAGGTTACTAGGACAACCTATAGACCCCGGATGTTGATAACATGCCACCATGGGCTCGGAGGGGAATAGCACTAACGTATCATAACTACATATTGGTGAAATGAACTAGTTTCATGGCAGATAATGTGTTATATAGAGGCTGTGCTTCGGTGCCCCGTGTACTCGCATTATACGGATATACGCAGCGCAACACTGGAGCTAATTTCATCCGAATGACACCAAAGTTGTCAGGGTGAGTAAATGATCATATTTTATGCTAGAAATAAGGTCCAGGTTGTAAAAAACGGTAATTATCCTTTAAAAGTAGGACGTTTTTTTTCCAGATTTTGTCCTCCTTGGAACAAGAGAAAGTATGTTTAATAATTATATCAAGCAAAAATGAATCAGAAACTTGAGTAAATCAGCTAAATCTAATAAAACCCCGACAGAAACCTTAAATCCGAGAGTTTAGAGCAGGGGTGTCAAACTTGCGGCCCGTGGGCCAGAACCGGCCCGCCGAGAGGTCCAGTCCGGCCCAGTTTCCTTCTTTCTCTTTTCCTTCCTTCCGTCTGTCCTTCCTACCTTTCTTCCTCTCTATCTTCTTTTCCTTCCTTCTTTCCTTCCGTCAGTCTTCCCTTTCCTCATTCATTCCTTCCTTCCTTCCTTCCAGCTGTCCTTGTTCCCTTTCTTCCTTCCTTCATTCCTTCCTTCCTTCCATCTGTCCTTCCTACCTTTCTTCCTCCGTCTTCTTTTCCTTCCTTCTTCCCTTCCTTCCTTCCTTCCTTTCTATCTTTCTTCCTCCCTGTCTTCTTTTCCTTGCTTCCTTCCTTCTTTCCTTCTTGTCTTCTCTTCTCTTCCTTCCATCTGTCCTTGATCCCTTTCTTCTTTCCTTCCTGTATTCTCTTTCTTCTCCTCCTTCTTTTCCTTCCTTCTTTTTAATGATCCGGCCCACATGAGATCAAATTGGACTGTATGTGGCCCTTGAATGAAAATGAGTTTGACTCCTCTGGTTTGAAGTCTAAGAAGGAATATTTGGCAAACTTTCCGGACCTGTGCAGGATCTCTGAAATGTTACGATGCGTTCAGGTGCAGTTAAAGTGAACGCTACTTCTACTACTACTACTACTACTACTAAAATCTTGAGTTGCATGCTGGGTATCGGAGTTGTTAATGTGATCGCGGAGCTGCTCGAGCGGCTCGTCTTTGTGCCTCGTAACGTCTAAACTTTGCTTTTAAAACTAATATCACGCTTTAATCGAGTCATAGCACTGACGACATGTGCCAGCTCCAACAACCAACAAGAGAAACTGACCATCCTGACAGTTTGGAAGCAAATGACATGTTTTTTTTTAAATTTTTGTTTGTATTTATTTGATTGTTTTTTTTTATTTTTTTTAATGTTTGCATTGTGAAGCCAGTATTTGCACGCCTGACCTCAGGGTTTATTTTTTTTTTGAGGGAAAAAAGTAGAAAAACACTTTTCAATGGTGTCACAGCTTCATTCATTGTCGTTTACATGCAATAATAATCAATAATCGATACAGCATGACGGATCAATAGTACAGTAAGAATTCAGTACATGTGATTCAATGTGTTTCTATGTTCACTTTAACATTTCCACTGCAGAGTTTAACACGTTTTAACTCACTTCCTGCCATTTTTCAGCTGTTTAGAGAACTGCTGAGAACATAACAAGCTAGTAACATAAACACAGCATGTTGAAATGTACCGAGTTAAAAATGTGTTTTTTCTTTCTTCTTTTCTTTTCATGTGTTTTTCATTTTATAATTAATTTGTAATTAAAAGATGCACTAGATATGATTTTTTTTTGTTTTGATACTTCATCTGTAATTGTATTGTTGCTTTAAAAAGAAATAAATTTGTCTTTTAAAAATCTGAAGCTGATTTCTTCTTTATTGAAATGATAAATGTGTGATTTTATTCAAATTTTACTTTTTTTGTCATAAGATTGATGATGGACTGTATTGATCATCAGGTTCATCATCTTTAAAAATCTATTGTATTTTGAAAGCTATATATATATATTATCCATTGTGTCAAATCTTCATCTGAAAATGTAACTAAAGCTGTCAGATAGAAGGAATAGTAGTAGTGGAGTGGAAATATAAAGTAGCATCACATAGCAATATTCAAATAAAGTACAGGTACAAGTAAGTACAGCACTTAAAGGTAAATGTACTTTATCAAATCCTGTTACTTAGTAAAAGTATATAAGGATATTAGATATTGGAAATAAAATGTACTTTATAGTCTAGATTTCTGGGATATTAAGACTGATCCACTTGTATCTATACACCTAAGTACACAAACACAAATTGTTTACATAAAACAAACCAAAAAAATAGACCCTTTTTTTAAAAACAGATTATTTTGCGTGTAAGATATTGATAAGGAAAGTAACCTGTAATTACAGCTGTGAAATACTAAGTACAGTGGAGTATTTTCCTCTGAAATATAGTGGAGTGGAAGTATAAAGAAGCTTAAAATGGTAATAATCAATTACATTAAAAATATATTTAACTAGAGTAAATTTACTTTCCAATACTAGGAAGATATAAGATGGATATAGGACACTTTTTACTGTATATTTTTGGGTGCAATGACCTTTTTAATGAGTCACACGTCTGTTCCTGTAGCCTCCACAGGGGGCAGCAGAGAGCTCAGCCTTTAATTCACTCAGCGAAGAAGAAGAAGAAGACGACGCGCACGCAGACGCCATAACCGGAAGTAGATTTTTCCGGTGTCCTTGTGCGACTCAGGCGAAGATGAACAGACAGATATTTGTGAGTAAACCTTTTTATTTCTAATTTATCAAACTAGATTAAACTTTATGTGATTGTTATTTAACGCATGTGTCACATTATATTCAGTAAAGTAGCGACAGAAACGTAATTCTGAGTATTTTTACCCTTTTGGTTCAAAAAGGGTCAAAGTCAGATAACGTTAGCGTCATGCTTTCATCCTTTTATCTTTATTTTAAACATTTTATAGCTTATATTCGCTCTATTTTATGTTTTATTATTTATTTTTTAACCTTAGGCCTACTAACTCTTATACCTGCAGTCCCCACATGTATATTTTATGTCATATCTTATAGGTGTTTTACGCTATAACTCCACTTTAACATGACTTCGCTCCTAATTATTGAATATTATTGTTTCTATTTCCATTTAATTAGTGCTTTTAAGAAAATATTAATGCATTTGAGTCCTGTGTGACCTCAGGCTGATGCAGCTTTAATAAATGAAACTATACCTGCAGGGTTCATATTTGCTAAAGGCCTTAATTTAAAGTGTTACAAATAAAAATGTATTATTATGTAGAAATTGTACTTGGGATAAAATTTGTATTTATTATTCTTTTATTTTTTAATCTTAGGCCTACTTACTCTGATACCTGCAGTCCTCACATGTGTAATTTATGTCATATCTCGCTGATGTTATATGCTTTAACTCCACTTTTACACGATTTTGCCCCTAATTATTTAATATTATTGTTTCTATTTCTATTTATTAATTTATTAGTGCATTTGTAGAAATATCAATGCATCCAGTGAGTCCTGTGTGACCTCAGGCTAATGCAGCTTTAGTAGATGAAACTATATGCAGGGTTCATGTTTGCTATAGGCCTTAATATAAGGAAGTTGGAGCGGTAAGATGCCTCTATTAATCATTTTAAAGGCTTTTATTTGACCTTGTTAGCTGCTGCTGCTTTTATGTTCATTTTTATAATGTTTAATGTTAGTTAAAAAAAAAAAGGTTATGTCTTTTATTTTGATGCTTTTACTTTGTAGCACTTTGAGATTTGCCTCAAATGTAAAGGGTTATATTGTACTTGGGATAAAAGCTGCAAATTGTATAAAAGGAGATTGTGTTTCATTTTACACAATATGCAAATTAACTAACTTTCTTAAAATAATTACAATAATACTCTTTTTTCCCAGATAGCATTAAGGACACAACTAATAATATTTAGGGATGAAATGAGTTAACATTTAGCTGTAATGGTTGTTTCTTCCACTCATACGGCTGAGTATTGTTTAACCTCGTGAGAGTTTTTGTTTGGTTGGCATTTCTAATCTCTCTCTCTAGATATTTGGGATTAGTTTGACCTGATAAGTACAATAAGTAAGCTTTGTGTTGGAACAGGAAGTAGTTTTTGAAAAAGGGGAATATCCTCAGATGAGGACAATGGTTGTTTTTAACTGTATAAAACAATTAATTCACCAGAGTATAAAACTGTTTCCTTACATTTACATTTTCCCTTTACATGAATGATAAAGTCCCACTGTCCTTAAACGAGTACTTCCTGATTAGCAGTGTCGTAGCTTGTTGCTGTTACTAAATAAACTATTAGTCAAATTTATATAATGTAAGTATATCAAACTACAAATGTCATTAAGCATAATTAAACCACTTTTATCTGGTTTTCAGCTGTTAATTGACTTCATCAAGACACCTACAGTCACATGTTTTTTTTTTTAACACTGATTGATGTAGTGTGTCTTTGCGACCACTAGGTGGCACAAAAACGTGTGTTCAAAAAAAGGTCAACAGGTCAAAGTTCAGCAGAATAAAAGTTTAACATTCAGCAAAACCCAAAATGTAAAGTCCCGATATGAGGCAGCAGGAGGTTAAAGTGAGACTGAAGCATTAAATTACATTACATGACACCGCTCCTCCACATCCAAAGGATTTGATTTTCTACACACATTTTATTTTGAAAGTACATAAAATACAAAATGCTCAAAATCAGTATACACTTCAAAATCTAGCTATGTGCATAGATGCATATTCTGGCAAATAAGTCATGTTAGTGCAATATATGTGTGCTTGTGTACTATTTAGGAGGCATAATAGTTATATTAGTGCTTAGTATATTGTGGGGGGTGAGGGTTTATACTGTGATGTAAAATGTGTTGACTGAGCTCTCTCCGTGTCTTGGCTCGTCTCAGGCGCTGCAGAGGATGGTGAGGCGGAGCATCTCCAGCTCCAGCCGTCGCCAGGTGGAGAACAATGTCCCAAAGAACCAGAAACTGTTTCAGGTAAAAAGAACAAACACATTAAAAACTGCTTGAAGGGACGTTAATCAGAGGGGGAAAGTACATTTATTTTAAGTATTGTCCTTAAGTATAATTTTGAGGTACTTGTACTTTACTCGAGTATTTCCATTTTCTTCTACTTTATACTCAGGTAAAAAAAACTAATTAAAACTGCTTGAAGGGACATTAATCAGAGGAGGAAAGTAACTAAGTACATTCACTTTAACCCTCCTGTTGTGCTCAGGTCAAGGAAGGAAGGAGAAGAAAGGGAGGAGGGAAGGAAGGAAGGAAAGAAGTAAGAAGGAAGGAAGAAGGGAGGAAGGCAGGGAGGGAGGAAGGAAGGAAGGCAGGGAGGGAGGGAGGGAGGGAGGAAGGAAAGGAGTAAGGAGAGAAAGAAGGGAAGGAAGGACAGGAGGGAGGGGGGAAGGAAGGAATGAGGAAGGAAGGAAAGAAAGAAGGAAGGAAGAAAAGAAGGCAGGCAGGGAGGAAGGAAAGGAGTAAGGAGAGAAAGAAGAGAAGGAAGGAAAGGAGGAAGGAATGAAGGAAGGCAGGAAAAGAGTAAGGAGAGAAAGAAGGGAAGGAAGGACAGGAGGGATGGAGGAATGAAAGAAGTAAGAAAGAAGGAAGGAAGAAAGAAAGAAAGATGGAAGGAGGAGGGAGCAGAGAAAGAGAGAGGAAGGAAGGAAGGAAGGAACAGTCAAAAGAGACGGGGTCAATTTGACCCGGGAGGACGACAGGAGGGTTAAGTACAGTTTTTAGGTACTTGTGCTTTACTTGAGTATTTCCATTTTCCATGTGATTCTACTTTCTACATTTCAGAGGGAAATATTCTACTTTCTACTTCACTACATTTAACATTTGGCAGCTTTATTTTTTTGACTTCTGACGTCTTCCAAAAAGCAGTGTGTAGTCCGGCTCACATTTCAGATGTCTATGAGTCGTTAACAGCTCCACCAAATAGTGATTCTTCCCTCTAAACTTCTCACATGGTTTCATTTGATCCAATATTTCAGCAAAAATCAACTTCAAATACTTTAACTACGTCGATCTGATTTAGGGTTGCAAAAGGGTGGAAAGTTTCCGGTAAATTTCCATGGGAGGTTAAGCTGGGGAATTTTGGAAATATTCCAAATTGGAAACTTTACATGGGAATTAAATGGGAATTAATGGCAATTGAGGGTAATTTAGTGGAAAGGTCTCATATCTTAGCAAAAATAATTGTTTAGTTATAAGTAAAATAACACAGAGAGATATTATATATTTAAGTTCCCTAATAAGAACATTCCTTCAGTTTAGTAAATTCCCAGTTTATTCCCGTTAATTCCCATGGAAAGTTTCCAAGTTTGAAAATTCCCGCAATTTTGCAACCCTGCTAAAGTACTTTTTTCATGCAGAACTTTTCTCACTGCTGTATTTGTACTTAAATAAAGGATCTGAATAGTTGTCCCACCAGAGTTAACGAGCTGCAGAGATCCTCTTTAATTATAAGCATGTGATTCAAAACCTGTAAAATGTCATAAATGTTACCGTCAGGTTAAAGTCCTCCCATATGTCACCAAACTGAACTGGGACTGTCGCTGGTGTTTCATTAGAGCACATTTCACCTTATTTTGTGACTTCAGCACTCTGTATATTAATATTAGAGTCCATCAACATACAGCATTAATTCATCTTGTTAATTTTCGCTGTCCAAATTAATATTTCCAATTTGCTCTGAATCTTTATTAGAAATTACTCTTGATAATTTCCTCTAAAGCTGCAATAATTCATCAATTAGCAGATCATCAGATCATTTATCATCTGAATAATTTTATTTTTAAGCAAAGATATCAAACATTTGTTGGTTGCAGCTCCTCAGGTGTGAAGATTTGAGGCTTTTCTGTGTTTAACCCTCCTGTTGTCCTTGAGTCAAGGAAGGAAGGGAGGAAGATGGAAGGAAAGAAGGAAGGGAGGGAAAGAAGGGAGGAAGGAAGGAGGGAAGAAAGGAAAGAAGGGAGGAAGACAGAAGGACGGGAAGGAGGGAGAGGGAGGAAGAAGAAGGAGGAAGGAAAGAAGGAAGGAAGGAAGAAGGAAAGAAAGAAAGGAGGGAGGGAGGGAGGAAGGAAGGAAGGAAGGAACAGTCAAAACAGATGGGGTCAATTTGACCCGGGAGGACGACAGGAAGGTTAAAGACTTTTTTTTTATATAGACAAAATGATTTAATGCAGAAATGGATGGCTGATAAATAGATGCTCATTTCCTCCTCTGTGTTTGCTGAAGAATCTAAACATTATTTACTCAGCTGTAGTTTCTACCTTTTGATCTCACAGATGTTGAGAATGAGAAAATGTTTCCGCTGTAGACTTTAATGTACGTTCACTAAAGAATCAGAGCAGAGTCAAACGTCACAGCCTGAGTCAATATTACATTTAGACTTCAGACTTTCACCTCCTGTATGCTCAAGGTGGTTTCACTCAGGCTAAAAATCATTTACTGTCTACATTTGGGTTTTTTGTCATGAGTTTAGTCTCATCTTGACCCGGAGCTTCTGCAGATTAATTTCATACCTGATATGTTGCGATCATCATTAAAGTTAAGCAAAATACGTGAAGAATAAATCCCTTATTTTGTTGCTTTGCTGCTATTTTGACTGTACAGGAGCCCAGAGGGACAATCGAGTGAGATTTGTTTTAAATACAAATTTGACCCATTTTGACTATTTGAAAACAATTTAAAAACCTCCATAAATGAATTTCTTTAAGCCTGAAGTGTTACGACTTTTCCTACGGTGGCCTAGAATGTCCAAAAAAAGGAAATATTTTAAAATTTCTTGCATATAAGGTGTTAAAAGTGAAATAGTGAAGCCTAATATCAAGAATAAAAAGGTGCATCCTTCACTTTAAATAAATGACAGGGTTCCTACTTGTCCTGGAAAACCTGGAAAATGATCGACCAATTTTCCACTCATGGAAAACACACAGAGGGAATGAGAGGAAAAGTAAAATATCCTGGAAAAGCTTGAGTTGTCCTAAAAAATGATTTCTCTCCTCTCTCTGCTTCTCTCTGCCTTGTGAACACAAACGTCTCACTGCTAATGTTGTTAGCAAATGAAATTAGCATAAGAGCTATCAATCAGTCAAATTTCCTTTCAAACAAATCAAATGCAATTCAAAACAAAAACATGGGAAATAAAGTAAAACTGTTCTTGGTAACTAAAGCGCACTGAGCTATGAAATATTAGTCATCATTATAATAATCATTAAATAGGGATAAAAAGAAATGATAAAAGTCCTGGAAAATTATTCCAAATAAAGAGAGGGAGGGAGGGAGAGAAAGAGGGAAGGGGAGGGGAAGAGAGGGAGGGAGGGAGGGAGAAAGGACGAAAGAAGGAAGAAAGTTAAGGGGAGGAAAGAAAGAGAGAAGGAGGGGAGGAAGGGAGCAAGGAGGGAAGGAAAGAAGACAGGGGGGAAATATGGAATGAAGGAAGGAAAGTAAGGGGAGGAAAGAGAGTGAAGGAGGGAGGGAAGGAAGGAAAAGAGGGAGGGAGGAAGGAGGGTAAGGGAAGAGGAAGGACAGAAGAAGAAAGGGGGAAAGAAGAAGAAGAAGAGGAGGGGAGGGAGGAAGGAAGGAAGGAAAGAAGGAAAAGTCAAAACAGACAGGGTCAAATTTGACCCAGGAGGACATCAGGAAGTTTAAAGGGATTATAAAAGCCTGCTCAGACACATCAGTTCCTCATTTTTCTTTCTCTCTCTCTCTCTAAAAAAAAAAGAAAAAGAAAAGCAGACATCTGTGAGATCTGAAATATCTTTTTAAAAAATGCAACCTGCTGCTGGATAAATATTTAGACTTTATTGCCCCTAAGGTTCGCCATGAATCACAAAGAGCTGAAGTCACAAATAAAAGGTTTCTAGAGAGCCGTTAACGTGGAACACATGTGAACCCGAGGGATCATCATAAACCCCCCCCCCCCCCCCTCGTCCCCCCTGCCCCCCCCCCCCAAAAAAAAAAAAAAAAACCTAGATGAGTCACGTGTTAATGTTTCATGAAACCAGGAAGTACAAATAATTCTTCGTCCACATTTTTGAGGGTCAGACTTCAGAAAGCTTTAAAGAGTTTAACCTCATGAAAGAAGCAGCGATGAGACATGAAGCTGTTTTTAGCTCCTGGAAGAAAAACACAACTGAGTATTTCTGACTACGTTTCATCATTTCTTCCTTTTTCAATGAGATCAGTTTCAGGTTAAAAAAAAAGAAAAGAAGTGAAATCAGAACATCTACTCTACGAAACCTTCACGTTTGACTGTTGGTGGTTTTCTCCTCCTTCTCGTGTCCTCAAAGCTGCATCACAGAAATATGACGAAAGTGAGACTCTGACTCTGAGCTCTGAGTCCTTTTAAACCTCCTGTCGTCATCTCGGGTCAAATTGACCCCATCTCTCTTTTGACTGTTCCTTCTTTCCTTCCTTCTTCCCTCTTTCTTTAATTTTTACGTCCTTCCTTCCCTCCTCCCCTCTTTCTTTGCTCCCTCCTCCTTACTCCTTTCCTTCCTTCCGTCCTTCCTTCCTTCATTCCTCCTTTCCCCCACCCTCCCTCCTTACTCCTTTCCTTCTTTCCTTCCTTCCTTCCTTCTCTCCTTACTTTCTTCCTCTTTCCTCATTAATCCTTTCCTTCCTTCCCTCCTTCTCCTCTCCTTCTGCCTTCCTTCCTACTTTCCTCCCACCCTCCCTCCTTACTCCTTTCCTTCCTTCCTTCCTTCCTTCCTTCCTTCCTTCCATCCTCCTTTCCTTCCTTCCTTCCTTCTCTCCTTCCTTCCTTCCTTCCTTCTCTTTTCCTCCTTCTCCTTTCCTTCCTGCCTGCCTTCCTTCCTTCCTTCCTACTTTCCTCACACCCTCCCTCCTTACTCCTTTCCTTCCTTCCTTCCTTCCTTGCTTCCTTCCTTCCTTCCTTCCTTCTCTCCTTCCTACCTTCCTCTTTTCCTCCTTAATCCTTTCCTTCCGTCCTCCCTTCCTCCTTACTCCTTTCCTTCCTTCCTCCCTCCCTCCTTTCCTCCCTCCTTACTCCTTTCCTTCCTTCCTTCCTCCCTTCTATCTTTCCTTGACCTGAGGACAACAGGAGGGTTAAACTTTTCAATGAGATCAGTTTCGAGTTCAAACCCTCAAAAAAAAAAAAGAAAGAAGTGAAATCAGAACATCGACTCTACAAAACCTTCACATGTTTGACTGTTGGTGGTTTTCTTCTCCTTCTTTTTCCAGTTTTCCTTTTTATTTTTTTTCCATTTCTTGTGTTCTCAAAGCTGCCATCACAGACATATCTTATCACATATATATTTAAATATAAATATAAATATGACACACCTCACATGCTGAACGCTGCATGTTTTCATCTCTTTTTAAAGCAGTTCTTCTTCTTCTTCTTCTTCTTCTCATGACGACCCTCATCCCTCTTTTTTAGCCCCCAGAGATAAAAAGATAAGTAGCCAAATAATAAAATGTGTAGCACTAACCAGCACTGCATGTTCCTGTGTGTTTGAGCTGCAGTGACTTTAGACCCTAAACTCTCATTTAGCTCATTTGTGGAGTTTTGCTGCTTCTCTTAACCCTCCTGTTGTCCTCCCGGGTCAAATTGACCCCATCTCTTATTGACTGTTCCTCACTTCCTTCCTCTTTTCCATCCTTCCTTCCTTCCTTCCTTCCTCATTACTTCTTTCCCTCTTTCCTCTCCTTACTCCCTTCCTCTTTTCCTCCTTCCTTCCTTATTTCCTTCTTTCCTTCCTTCCTTTGTTACTTCCTTCCTTCCTCCCTCCCTCTTTTCCTCCTTCCTTCCTTCGTTACTTCCTTCCTTCCTTCCTTCGTTACTTCCTTCCTTCCTACCTCTTTTCCTCCTTCCTTCCTTCCTTCCTTCCTTCATTTGTTACTTCCTTCCTTCCTTCCTTCCTCCTTTCCTCCCTTCCTTTGTTCCTTCCTCATTTCCTTCTTTCCACACTTCCTTCCTTCCTCTTTCCTCCCTTCCTTCGTTCCTTCCTCATTTCCTTCCTTCCTTCCCTTGACCTGAGCACAACAGGAGGGTTAATAAGCGGACGTAGCTCCTGAGCCGAGGGTCTTCCTCCTCCTCCTCCTCTTCCTCCTCCTCTTCCTCTTCCTCTCTGCTGGTGTTTCAGAGATTAACTCGTAGATGTTTCAACCTGCCAAAATATTTCATAGACTAAACAAACTTTTTGTATTTATGGCTGGTTTGTTCTCCGACGCTGGAAACCTCCGCTCCTGGAATTTATAATGTCAGCAGCAGCAGCGCATGAATCCAAGCAACGGCTTTTTTTTTTTTTTTAAAGCTACACAGATCTCTTGAAGGATGTTTGTCATTCACCCCGAATGAGCAGCGAGAACCGACGAGCTCTGACTCTGAGCTCTGAGGCCTTTTAACCCTCCTGTCGTCCTTCCGGTCAAATTGACCCCGTCTCTCTTTTGACTGTTCTCTCCTTCCTTCTTCCCTATTTCTTTAATTTTTCCTTCCTTCTTCCCCTCCTCCTTCCTTCCTTCCTCCCTGCCCCCTCCCTCCTTACTCCTTTTTTCCTTCCTTCCTTCCTTCCTTCCCTCCTTTCCTCCCACCCCTCCCTCCTTACTCCTTTCCTTCCTCCCTTCCTTTTCTCCTAAATTCCTTGCTCTTTTCATCTTTACTCCTTTCCGCCCTTCCTCCCTTCCTCCCTTCTTACTCCTTTCCTTCCTTCCTTCCTTGCTTCCGTCCTTCCTTCCATCCTCCTTTCCTTCCTTCCTTACTTCTCTCCTAAATTCCTTCCGCTTTTCATCCTTACTCCTTTCCTTCCTTCCTTCCTATTTTCCTCCTTCCTTGCTTCCTTACTCCTTTGATTTCTTCCTTCCTCCCTTCTTTCTCTCCTTACTTCCTTCCTTCTCTCCTTCCTTCCTTCCTTCCTTCTGTCCTTCCTTGACCTGAGGACAACAGGAGGGTTAAACGTTTTAATGCTGTTTTTTTTTTTTTAGCTGTGAAAAAAATTGCAAGTAAAAAAGTGAAAAAAAAAGTCAGTTACTGCTTTGTAGCAGAGTATTGGCTTTAATACACTGATGCAAATAAATCTCACTCTAATCAGATTTCAGGCTGTAGTTAAATATTATTTTAATCATCATTTGATCAAGATTATTCCTTTTTGATGAATAGTTTTGTCTGTAAAATGTCAGAAAATAATAAACTTTCTGCTGCAGCCTTTTTAAATGTCTTGTTTTGTCTGAGCAAGAATCCAAAAAAAACCCAAAATATTCAGTTACTGGCATGAAAAGTGTCAAATCTTCACTTTTAGAGAAGACGCAGCCAGACTTCCTTTTTTTTTTTTGTATTTTGGCTTAAAGATAATTATTTGATTATTTAAAAATGGTTGCAGATTTATATTTTATGTTGATTTTAATTAATTATGGCAGCTTAAATGAAATTGCTTGTGAAGAAGATGATAAAGGCAACAGATCAATTTGTGCATTAAATGAATAAAAAAAAGTACACTACTGTATAATATCAGTATAAGACTCAAGTTTATCTTTTAATTGATGCTCTTTCTATTTTTTTGCTAATAAAGGATCATTTTATTTTGAAATATTTTATTTTATAAGCCTCAGAAGCCTCCATTAATCTCAGGTTGAACTGTGTTGCTGTTTGCTGCTTTGCTTACTTTGTGTTTTACTGTTATTTTAATGCAGGTTTGTTCTAGATGAAGCTTTACCTCCATTAAAAGAGAAATGTGATCTATATATTATATATACATATACAAATCTCATAAAAGACCGACACATGTGACTCTCAGCTTTAAGCCCATTGGTTCAAACCGGCTCATTAATGTAGAGTCACAGTCACTTAACCCTCCTGTTGTCCTCGAGTCAAGGAAGGAAGGATGGAGGGAAGGAAAGGATGAGGGAAGGAAGGATGGATGGATGGATGAGGGAGGATGGGAGGGAAGCAAAGGATGGAGGGAGGAAGAAGAAGGAGGGAAAGGAGGAGGAAAGAAGGAAGGATGGAGGGAAGGAAAGGAGGGAGGGAGGAAGGATGGAGGGAGGAAGGATGGAGGGAGGGAGGAAGGAAGGGATGGAGGGAGGAAGGATGGAAGGAAGGAAGGAAAGAAAGGAGTAAGGAGGGAGGGAGGATGGAAGGAATGAAGGAAAGAAAGGAGAGAGGAAGGGAGGGAGGGAGGAAGGGAGGAAGGGAGGGAGGGAGGAAGGAAGGAAGGAGGGAAGGAAGGAAGGGAGGGAGGATGGAAGGAAGGAAGGGAGGATGGAAGGAAGGAAGGAAAGAAAGGAGTAAGGAGGGAGGGAGGGAGGATGGATGGAAGGAAGGAAAGAAAGGAGTAAGGAGGGAGGGAGGAGGATGGAAGGAATGAAGGGAAAAAAAGGAGGGAGGATGGAAGGAAGGAAGGAAAGAAAGGAGTAAGGAGGGAGGGAGGGAGGATGGAAGGAAGGAAGGAGCAAAGGAAGAGGGAAGAAGGAAGGAAAGAAGGAACAGTCAAAAGAGACGGGGGTCAATTTGACCCGGGGAGGACGACAGGAAGGTTAATATTTCACCTGTTGTTCCTCTAAATTAAAATAACGAGTTCATCCTGACTAAATCCTTTAAATATAAAAAATTGATATTAAAGGATGTTAATATCTTTCTTTCTTTTTTTTTTTTTTACGTGCAGGAGGACAACGGCATCCCCGTCCACTTAAAAGGAGGCCCAGCCGACGCTCTGCTGTACAGAACAACGATGGCCCTCACCGTCCTCGGTCAGTAAATCCTTCCTGTCGGGTTTTATGAGCTCCAGGAAACTTCAAACTGCAGATTAGGAAACAAATCAGACGTGTTTTTATTTTTGCTCTTATTCTGTTTTTGCCAACAGAGTCAGTCGGTGATTTGTGTTTCACTGATTTTTGTTTAAAGCGAAC
>JAJDFG010001012.1:0-54361 GCA_021039105.1 Scomber colias | reverse complement strand
TTCCGGCACTTCTTTCCTCTCGCACACTGAACCTCTAAAAACCTACAAACAAAAAAAAAATATATATATATATATTATTTTATTAGTTAATGGCCGGTTAGCAGAAAAAAGCTGCACAGTCGTCTGAAGAAGAAGAAGAAGAAGAAGAAGAAAGAGAAGGAGACACATTATTATTATTATTATTTTGCTGAAATCATTAGAGTTAGAAGTCGCGATGGCTCCACAGATAAATGGTGAGTTCACTTAAAAGCTATAAATAAAAGTCGAAGCTACACATATAAGTTAGATATTAATGCTTTTAAACGGGTTTATTTTACCTTCACTGTCACCATTTCACCATTTCTATTACTGCCTTTTACTTTTCACCTGTTTATTTCTCGACTGTGTGCAGCTCATAGTCACACATGCTCATATTTCACCTTTGATATACCTTAAAACATGTTATTAAGTGATATTTAAGCTTAATAAGAGAGTTAAATATGTGCTTCAAAGACTTTAAACGAGACGTTGTAGCAGACGTGCTAATCAGCTGATCGTGATGCGTTTGATGTCTCTTCTAAGTGTAGGAATATTCACAATCAAAATAATGTATTGCTCAAGAAGCGAGGAAGGAAGGAAGTGAGGAAAGAAGGAAGAGATGAAGGAAAGGTGGAAGGAGGGAGGGAGGGGGGAAAGAGAAAGGAAGGAATGAGAGAAGCAAGGAAGGAAGGAAGGAAGGAAGGAAAAGAAAGGAAGGAAGGAAAGAAGGAAGGAAGGGGGGACGGAATGATAGAATGATAGAAGGAAGGAAGGAAGGAAGGAAAGAAGGAAGGAAGGGGGGGCGGAATGATAGAATGATAGAAGGAAGGAAGGAAGAAAGAAAGGAAGGAAAGAAGGAAAGAAGGAAGGAAGGGGGGCGGAATGACAAGGAAGGGAGGGAAGAAGGAAGGAAGGAAGGAAGGAAGGGGGGACGGAATGATAGAATGATAGAAGGAAGGATGGAATGACAGAAAGAAGGAAGGAAGGAAGGAAGGATGGAAGGAAGGAGGGAAGGACGGAAGTAGGGAAGGAAGGAAAGCAGCAGGAACCGATGATAAATAGCTGTATAAAACAAGCATGAAAATCAGTTTGTCTATTCCACTTTTCTTTTTTAAAGTATGAAAACATGTTCTTAGAAGTTTCTGAGAAAGTGGGATGAACAGCAGGGATGATTACAGGAAGACAAAAAACCCTCTTTTAGAGCTCATGAAGAAGAAGGAAGGAAGGAAGGAAGGAAGGAGGGAAGGAAGGAAGGGAGGAGGGAAGGAGGGAAGGAAGGAAGGAAGGAAGGAAGGGAGGAGGGAAGGAAGGAGGGAAGGAAAGAACCCTCTTTTAGAGCTCATGAAGAAGAAGGAAGGAAGGAAGGAAGGAGGGAAGGAAAGAACCCTCTTTTAGAGCTCATGAAGAAGAAGGAAGGAAGGAAGGAAGGAAGGAAGGAAGGAGGGAAGGAAAGAACCCTCTTTTAGAGCTCATGAAGAAGAAGGAAGGAAGGAAGGAAGGAAGGAAGGAGGGAAGGAAAGAACCCTCTTTTAGAGCTCATGAAGAAGAAGGAAGGAAGGAAGGAAGGAAGGAGGGAAGGAAAGAACCCTCTTTTAGAGCTCATGAAGAAGAAGGAAGGAAGGAAGGAAGGAAGGAAGGAAGGAAAGAACCCTCTTTTAGAGCTCATGAAGAAGAAGGAAGGAAGGAAGGACGGAAGAAGGAAGGATAATCAAAAGAATGTATTGCTCAAGTGTAGCCTGTTAAACAATATTGTGTAATGGACTTTTCACTCCAAGATGCAACTAAATCCCACATTATTTAAACTATGATATTTAAGATGAACACAGAAATAGCAGATTCATGTGAAAGCAAACATTAAGCTGCACATGCACAAGTAGAGTTTCATGTAAAAGGACGTTAACGTGATTTTTTTGTGGTGCACAAACAGTCCAAAAATATACATAAAACTTAAGTAATGCTAAATAATATGAATAAGAGATGTCAAAATCTGTAAACTATACTCTTAAGTGAGAAGAAGCTGCTATAAGAAGTTTAAAATTTTAATTGCAGAGAATGAAAATGTACAAAATACTGATCAGAAATGTGCAAATCAGTGACACATACTGCATTTTTGAGGCCGATGCCGACACTGATATTAGGGAATAATATTAATATATCGGCCAATCATCTTATACATAGAGAATATTTACATAAAACTCACTTTTTTTTTTGCAATGTTGTCATCAAACACTTGGAGGCTGACTGATATTTTACAGCTTAATCATAAACTTTATTGTATAAAATTACATCAGTGCACTGAATTTAATCATTATAAATTCCTATAAATAATAAAACACATACAACAACAAAAAAAGCATGTATATATTAAACATGAATTAAGATTAAAATACGGCCCTTATGACAATTATCAGACAACGTATTCGCTGATAACGATACATCTGTGATTGACTTATATTGAGCGATATATCAGTCTGGCTCTAGTGTAAATGTTCATAGTGTAAATAGTATATACAATGCAATTACTACTACTAATAAATGTCATTATTATAATTATGATTGTAGCCACGAGGGGAAATGTGGGGGTCCAAAGCTTTTTGTGCTAAACATAAAGAAGGAGCTCAATCGTCAAACAAAAAATGATGGAAAGAAAATGAGGTCAGTGTGAAATTACTTCAGCTGCTTTATAACGCTGTTTAAAGAAAAGGACTGAGACAAAGCACACACTTGTTTCACCATCAGAAAGCCTGCAGGGTTTCAACCATTCATCCTCCATTCATCCTCCATTCATCCTCCATTCATCCTCCATTCATCCCAGCTGAATGAAACGTGGTGTTTATATTCAGCAGAGAGGGCTGAAATGTCTGCAGTGGATTTAATCTTTTAATTAGTCACGAACACTCCCACTGATCACTACGGCACCTTTTGCTTGTATTATGTTACCAAACAGGGAATGAAGTTGAGTGTGAGGGAATGTTTGTGTCAGGTGGGCTGTAACAACTGTCAACACCTAAGCCTCAGGCCTTTTGTTAAACTAGATAAGCATCAAAAGCAAAACTGACCATCTTTTTTTTTGGGGGGGGGGGGGGGGGTCAGCACATGATATCAGTAGTCTTTGAAAGGTTTCTGTCTTTTGTTACTTTAAGTGCTGTCGTACAAACCACCTGTTATTCAAAGCCAGTTATTCAAAGGCAGTGTGTGCTTGATAAGATCCAACCATACATGCATATGGGAAGATCAGAGTGATTGTGAACTTTCTGCTGTCTCTTTGTTGTAGCCTACAACAATATTAGTGTAGGAGCCAAAATATGTTTAGTTTATGTTTATATTTGCTTCAGCTGCACGTATTGCGTCACATGCATTGATTGACACATGGGTGTGGTTTCCCCTTAAGGCCCATTTATGCTCAACGGACGTAGGAAAATGTATACGTCCGTTTCAAACCATGTTACCGTCACTGCTCATATACTTCCATGCGTCCTTTACGTTGGCATGGATGTTAACCAATACATCCACCAGGGGGCAGCACAGAGTCAATACATCCACCAGGGGGCAGCACAGAGTCAATACATCCACCAGGGGGCAGCACAGAGTCAATACATCCACCAGGGGGCAGCACAGAGTCAATACATCCACCAGGGGGCAGCACCGAGTCAATACATCCACCAGGGGGCAGCACAGAGTCAATACATCCACCAGGGGGCAGCACAGAGTCAATACATCCACCAGGGGGCAGCACCGAGTCAATACATCCACCAGGGGGCAGCACAGAGTCAATACATCCACCAGGGGGCAGCACAGAGTCAAAAGGTTATGACAACAACAAACTCAAAAACAAACATGGCGACTGTGGAGGAGATATTGATAATGTTCTTCTTGCATAAAAGACAAAAACGATATATTTAAAGTTTCTTCTTTTTGTTTTTAAATTTTGTTGGCATAGACGCCCCCCTCTTGTCTTACATATGTGTGTGTGTGTGTGTGTGTGTGTGTGTGTGTGTGTGTGTGTACTGATCATTCTGATTGTTAGGTGTTTTATGTGTAAGTTCTGTGTTGACAAGAGTCAGACCACAGCTGGTTGTTTTTTGTTCTTGAGACAAACTATGTTGAAAACCAGTTGCGTATGATTTTCCTTATTGTCTTTTTATGATTTTTTTTTTTTTTTTTTTTTTTTTTTTTGCTGTCCTAGGAAGTACTAACTCCACTGATCAGTCCTTTGGTGGGAAGAGCAGAAACGTCCTGGGTTTCTGGAACATTTTGTTGTATGTGTGAAGTAGAAAATTACAGGGTTCACATTACAAGTTTTGGTTAACTTTAAGTGGATATTTTTTTCCTGTTTCATTACAATGTCTAAATTATATGAGTTTGGGAACTTAAAATCGTTCTGAGTGAAAAAAACATTTTCAAGATTTCTTGTTTAATTTTAATTTTACTTTGGTTTCCTGTTATTCTTACTAGTTGTACAAAAAACTGTTTTGTTGACAGAACAACCAATCTCCATTCATCTTTATCAATCAATCTTTATTTGTATAGCGCCAAATCACAACAAAGTTATCTCAAGGCACTTTACACATAGAGCAGGTTCTAAACCCAACTCTACAGGTTTTAACTTTAAAGAGACTCAACATTCCCACATGAGCAACAATGGAGAGAAAAAAACTCCCTTTTAACAGGAAGAACCCTCAGAACCAGACTCAGAGTAGGCGGCTATCTGCCTCGACCGGTTGGGGTAAAGAGGAGAGAGAGGAAGGATAGGAGAGAGAAGCACAATGAATCACGTTGGTGACATTGCAAGATTATTATTGTTGGGAAATTAATATAGTTGACTGTGAGAGGTTTGCCATGGGTGCTAGTAATGGTCGTCAGAATAAGTTCAGGGCCCAGTAAAAGTTATATATGGAAAATATGGCGGCACAGCCATGCAGGTTTTGCCTAAGTGGCTTATAAATTTGGGGTTTCCTCAAAGTGGGAGAAGTCATCATGCCTCACTCCAAACTTTGAGATATAAGATGGGAGAAAGGAGGTATGAGTAAGTTTAATAAGAAGGTATGAGCCAGTTTAATAAGAAGGTATGAGCAAGTGTAATAAGAAGGTATGAGTAAGTTTAATAAGAAGGTATGACTAAGTTTAATAAGAAGGTATGAGTAAGTTTAATAAGAAGGTATGAGCCAGTTTAATAAGAAGGTATGAGCAAGTTTAATAAGAAGGTATGAGCAAGTTTAATAAGAAGGTATGAGCCAGTGTAATAAGAAGGTATGAGCAAGTTTAATAAGAAGGTATGAGCAAGTTTAATAAGAAGGTATGAGTAAGTTTAATAAGAAGGTATGAGTAAGTTTAATAAGAAGGTACGAGTAAGTTTAATAAGAAGGTATGAGTAAGTTTAATAAGAAGGTATGAGTAAGTTTAATAAGAAGGTATGAGTAAGTTTAATAAGAAGGTATGAGTAAGTTTAATAAGAAGGTATGAGTAAGTTTATAAAAGTGTTATGAGGGAGTATATACTTGTGTCTAGATGATGCACATGATAAAATTGCACAGATGACACTTAGGGCTTTTATTGATGAGATTAAGTGATTATGACACCTTTATGTGATCATATAGGAGAGTTTCATCCAGGAGGGCGAAACATTGGCTGATTTGAAAGATCTCAGATAGCATTGTTGAAGTAACTCATAAAACCTCCCAAACCTGTGGGGCCAGCTGACTGGGATAATGAGTGTGAGGAATGCCTTGGGGGTGGAATACCACTAGTCAAAAAGTTTGTCACACAGGTCACATGATCCACAACCGCCCTAAAACAATATTGAACAGTGTTCATAACATGAAAGATGCTCTGCAGCAGGAGCGTAATGAAATCCTTGGGAAGGGTCAGGATGAAAGAGACCAACAAATGAAGAGATCTGAAGCTACAGTTGATTCAGAAGATTTGGCTGGCCTACTAGGCTGCAGCTGACACAGGTTATAATAATAATAATAATAATAATAATAATAATACATTTAATTTGTATTGCACTTTACATTTCAGCAATCTCAAAGTGCTACAGAGCAGAAAATAAAAAGAAAAGGTTAAAAGAGAACATATAAAAGATAAGTTTTTAGGTCTCTTTTAAACACATCTGCAGTCTGTGGGGCCCTCAGGTAGTCAGCGAGGGCGTTCCACAGCCTCGGGGCTGCAGAGGAAAGGGCCCGATCACCCATGGTGCGGAGCCTGGCTCTGGGGGCTTGGAGGGTGTTTATGACTGTCACGGACAGTCAAATCTGATCTGAGTGTTTGGAGCTGTTCAGACTCAGACACATCGGTCCAAATGAGATTTCAAAGTTAGTTTCAATCTGGTTTGCAAAAATCAGATTTGATGTGATTTATGACTGTTCAGACTTCATAAGAGCCGTCTGGTTCCAATCTAGATGGGCTAAGAATTTGGCTTGCAATGTGAACGCAGCCTAAGCCTCAGGCCTTTTGTTAAACTAGATAAGACATCAGAAGCAAAACTGACCATCTTTTGACCTTTTTGACCCAGTAGGGGGTCAGCAGATGATATCAGTGGTCTTTGAAAGGTTTCTGTCTTTTGTTACTTTACGACTTCATTTGTTGTACTCATAGACTGTATAAAAGAAATGGACGTAACATCCGTGACGTCACCCATTGGTTTGTGGACTGCTGCTCGAAAGCCAATAGTATCGAATCTAGGCAGCGCCATCTTGAAAATTTCAGGTGCATGCTGGGAAAAATAAAAACACGGATTCTACTTATATGGGCATGAGGCGGGGCCATGGACGGACGTATGGGCGGGACCAACAGCGGAGCGGGGAGGCTACGATTGGTTGCAAGGGCTGGATCTCGAGGACATTGGTCAATCATCCTGTCAATCAGGACGTAGCCCCGCCCCTAATGCATACCCTGCTTTATCGTCACATATAAAATCAGGGAGGCCAAAATGTCCCAAATGAACATCATACTGCATTGAAGAAGGCTTTAAACTAGCGATTGAGACCATAAACACATTTTGAAAACGTTTACTGAGGTTAGAAATCAAGTGAGAAGTTGGACAGTTTCTCCGCTCTAATCATGACCCAATATATGAAATAAGAACTCCATATGTTGTCTCCATCATGTCTCGCTCCGTCTGTCTTTCTTTCTTTCTTTCTTTCTCTCTTCTTTTCTTCTTTCTGTCTTCCTTTCTTTCCTTTTATCTTTCTTTGTTTCTTTCTTTATCTCTTTCTTTCTCTCTTTCTTTCTTTCCTTCTTTCTTTCTCTCTTCCTTTCTTCTTTCTGTCTTCCTTTCTTTCCTTTTATCTTTCTTTGTTTCTTTCTTTCTCTCTTTCTTTCTTTTCTTCTTTCTTTCCCTTTCTTTCTTTCCTTCTTTCTCTCTTCCTTTCTTTTCTTCTTTCTTTCCTTCTTTCTTTCTTCCCTTTCTTCTTCTTTCTTGCTTTCTTTCCTTCTTTCTTCCTTTCATATGTTGTCTTCATCATGTCTCGTGTCCCGCAGCTCGCTCCGTCTGTCTTTCTTTCTCTCTTCTTTTCTTCTTTCTGTCTTTCCTTCTTTCTTCCTTTCATATGTTGTCTTCATCATGTCTCGTGTCCCGCAGCTCGCTCCGTCTGTCATCATGGACTCTGAGAACGACGTGCCGATGAAGGAGTACGTGAAGATGATGACCGATATGATCGTGCTGTGTGCCACTTTGGCTCTGTCGCTCTTCTTCTGGGTGCTGTCCCTCGTCATCAGCACCTACTCAGGTACGCTGCACCCAACCCTGACGATGATGATGATGATGATGATGATGATGATGATGATGATGATGATGATGATGATATTATTATTATTATAATAATAATGATAATTATTCCTTCCTTCTTTCTTCCCTTCTTTCTTTCTCTCTTCCTTTCCTTCCGTCTTTCTTCCTTTCCTTCTTTCTTTCATTCTTTCTTTCTTTCCTTCTTTCCTACCTTCTTTCTTCCTTTCCTTCCTTCTTTCTTCCTTTCCTTCCTTCATTCTTTCTTTCTTTCCTTCTTTCCTACCTTCTTCCTTCCTTTCCTTCTTTCTTTCTTTCCTTCCGTCTTTCTTCCTTCCTTTCCTACCTTTCTTCCTTTCTTTCCTTCTTTCTTCCTTTCTTTCCTTCTTTCTTTCTTTCTTTCCTTCTTTCTCTCTTTCTTTCTTTCTTTCTCTCTTTCTTTCTTTCCTTCTTTCTGTCTTTCTTTCTTTCTAACTTTCCTTCTTTCCTTTCTTATTCTGAAGATAGCAGTCAAAATAGCACTCAATGATTAATGTGTGTGTGCCTGTGTGTGTCTGTGTGTGTCTGTGTGTGTGTGTTCACAGGCACACTGCAGCCTGTGTCGCCATGGCGATGGTTGTTCTCCATCTTGGTTCCTCTGGTGGTGACGGTCAGAGCGCTGAAGAGACGCAGCCTCGATCACTCAGGAGCTCTGGGAGGTGAGCGACACGTTACTCTTCTTTACTATTATTCCTTCCTTCTGTCCTTCCTCCCTTCCTTCCTTCTGTCCTTCCTCCCTTCCTTCCTTCTGTCTTTCCTTCCTTCTGTCCTTCCTCCCTTCCTTCCTTCTGTCTTTCTTTCCTTCCTCTCTCCCTTCCTTCTGTCCTTTCCTTCCTTCCCTTCTTATTTCCTTCCTTCCTTCCATCTGTCCTTCGTTCCTTCTGTCCTTTCCTTCCTTCCCTTCTTATTTCCTTCCTTCCTTCCATCTGTCCTTCCTTCCTTCTGTCCTTCCTCCCTCCCTTCCTTCCTTCCTTCCTTCCTTCCATCTGTCCTTCCTTCCTTCTGTCCTTCCTTCCTTCTGTCCTCCCTCCCTCCCTTCCATCTGTCCTTCCTTCCTTCCTTCCATCATCTGTCCTTTCTCCCTTCCTTCCATCATCTGTCCTTCCTCCCTTCCTTCCATCATCTGTCCTTCCTTCCTTCTGTCCTTCCATCATTCCCTCCATCTGTCCTTCCTACCTTCCTTTTTTACTTTCATCGTTCCTTCCTTCCATCATCTGTCCTTCCTTCCTTCCTTCCTTCCTTCCTTCTTTCCTTTTATCCTTCCTCCCATCATCTGTCCTTCCTTCCTTCCCTCCATCTGTCCTTCCTTCCTTCCTTCCTTCCTTCCTTCCTTCCCTCCATCTGTCCTTCCTACCTTCCTTTTATCCTTCCTCCCTTCCTTATTCTCTAATGCAGCTCCTGATGGTGGATGTGCAGTATTGAAGCAGCTTCTCCATCTTGTCCGTGTGTGTTTTTCTTTGTTTTTTTCCAGCTCTCCTCGTCGGCTTCGTGCTGACGATGGCCAACTACAGCTTCTTCACCTCTCTGCTGACTTTCTTCTTCACCTCCTCCAAACTGACCCGCTGGGGAGGAGCGCAGAAGAAGAAAATAGACCCCGATTACAAAGAAGGTGAGCTGCGGCGTTACTTGTTTGTTACGTTAAACATCGACCAACACTAACACACTCAAAAACTCATTTGTCCCCCGTGCCATCAAACTGTACAACTCCACCTTATCTTAACCCTCCTGTCGTGCTCCCGGGTCAATTTGACCCCATCTCTTTTGACTGTTCCTCACTTCCTTCCTTCTCTCCTTACTTCCTTCCTGTTTTCCTCCTTCCTTCCTTCCTCCCTCATTCCTTCTTTCCTCTCCTTCCTTCTTTCCTTCCTTCCTTCTTTCCTCCTTTCCTCCCTTCCTTCGTTCCTTCCTCATTTCCTTCTTTCCCCAATTCCTTCCTTCCTCTTTCCTCCCTTCCTTCGTTCCTTCCTCATTTCCTCCCTTCCTTCGTTCCTTCCTCATTTCCTTCTTTCCCCAATTCCTTCCTTCCTCTTTCCTCCCTTCCTTCGTTCCTTCCTCATTTCCTTCTTTCCTTCCTCCCTCCCTCTTTTCCTCCCTTCCTTCCTTCCTTCCTTCTTTCCTCCTTTCCTCCCTTCCTTCGTTCCTTCCTCATTTCCTTCTTTCCCCAATTCCTTCCTTCCTCCCTCCCTCTTTTCCTCCCTTCCTTCCTTCTTTCCTCCTTTCCTCCCTTCCTTCGTTCCTTCCTCATTTCCTTCTTTCCCCAATTCCTTCCTTCCTCTTTCCTCCCTTCCTTCGTTCCTTCCTCATTTCCTTCTTTCCTTCCTCCCTCCCTCTTTTCCTCCCTTCCTTCCTTCCTTCCTTCTTTCCTCCTTTCCTCCCTTCCTTCGTTCCTTCCTCATTTCCTTCTTTCCCCAATTCCTTCCTTCCTCCCTCCCTCTTTTCCTCCCTTCCTTCCTTCTTTCCTCCTTTCCTCCCTTCCTTCGTTCCTTCCTCATTTCCTTCTTTCCCCAATTCCTTCCTTCCTCTTTCCTCCCTTCCTTCGTTCCTTCCTCATTTCCTTCTTTCCTTCCTCCCTCCCTCTTTTCCTCCCTTCCTTCCTTCCTTCCTTCTTTCCTCCTTTCCTCCCTTCCTTCGTTCCTTCCTCATTTCCTTCTTTCCCCAATTCCTTCCTTCCTCCCTCCCTCTTTTCCTCCCTTCCTCCCTCCCTCTTTTCCTCCCTTCCTTCCTTCTTTCCTCCTTTCCTCCCTTCCTTCGTTCCTTCCTCATTTCCTTCTTTCCCCAATTCCTTCCTTCCTCTTTCCTCCCTTCCTTCGTTCCTTCCTCATTTCCTTCTTTCCTTCCTCCCTCCCTCTTTTCCTCCCTTCCTTCCTTCCTTCCTTCTTTCCTCCTTTCCTCCCTTCCTTCGTTCCTTCCTCATTTCCTTCTTTCCCCAATTCCTTCCTTCCTCTTTCCTCCCTTCCTTCGTTCCTTCCTCATTTCCTTCTTTCCTTCCTCCCTCCCTCTTTTCCTCCCTTCCTTCCTTCCTTCTTTCCTCCTTTCCTCCCTTCCTTCGTTCCTTCCTCATTTCCTTCTTTCCCCAATTCCTTCCTTCCTCTTTCCTCCCTTCCTTCGTTCCTTCCTCATTTCCTTCTTTCCTTCCTCCCTCCCTCTTTTCCTCCCTTCCTTCCTTCCTTCTTTCCTCCTTTCCTCCCTTCCTTCGTTCCTTCCTCATTTCCTTCTTTCCTTCCTCCCTCCCTCTTTTCCTCCCTTCCTTCCTTCCTTCCTTCTTTCCTCCTTTCCTCCCTTCCTTCGTTCCTTCCTCATTTCCTTCTTTCCCCAATTCCTTCCTTCCTCTTTCCTCCCTTCCTTCGTTCCTTCCTCATTTCCTTCTTTCCTTCCTCCCTCCCTCTTTTCCTCCCTTCCTTCCTTCCTTCTTTCCTCCTTTCCTCCCTTCCTTCGTTCCTTCCTCATTTCCTTCTTTCCCCAATTCCTTCCTTCCTCTTTCCTCCCTTCCTTCGTTCCTTCCTCATTTCCTTCTTTCCTTCCTCCCTCCCTCTTTTCCTCCCTTCCTTCCTTCCTTCTTTCCTCCTTTCCTCCCTTCCTTCGTTCCTTCCTTCCTTCCTTCTTTCCTCCATATACTTTCCTCCATATACTTTCCTGTACATATACATACATATACATATATATATATATATATATATATATATATATATATATATATATATATCAATATATCAATATATCAATATCAATAAATCAATAAAGTTACTATTTATCTATCTATCTAATGTCATATTTTAACGTAAAGTGTTTGTGTGGTTTGTGTTTTTTAAGGCGGTCAGAGGAATTGGATCCAGGTTTTCTGTAACGGAGGTGTTCCCACAGAGCTCGCCCTGCTTTACATGATAGAGGTTCAACTTCCTTCCTTTCTATTATTAAGCTTGATGTCAGTTATAATTATGATGTCATCTGCTGTAAATATGTAAATCAGTGGGGTGGGGGGGTGGGGGGGGTCAAACATGAGGCACGCGGGGCCAGAACCGGCCCTCTGAGGGGCACAATTAGGCCCACTTTCCTTCCTTACATCTGTCCTTCCTCCCTTTCATCCTTCCTTCCTTCCATCTGTCCATCCTACCTTCCGTTTTTCCTTTCTTCGTTCGTTCGTTCGTTCCTTCCTTCCTTCCTTCCTTCCAGCCTTTCTTCCGTCTTTCCTTTCTTCCATCTGTCCTTCCTCCCTTTCTTCCTTCCGTCTTTCCTTTCTTCATTCGTTCATTCTGTCCTTTCATCTGTCCTTCCTCCCTTTCTTCCTTCTCTTCTTCCTTTCTTCCACCTGTCCTTCCTTCCTTCCTTCCTTCCTTCCTTCCTTCCTTTCTTCCATCTGTCCTTCCTCCCTTTCTTCCTTCCGTCTTTCCTACCTTCCGTTTTTCCTTTCTTCATTCGTTCATTCTGTCCTTTCATCTGTCCTTCCTCCCTTTCTTCCTTCTCTTCTTCCTCCCTTTCTTCCTTCTCTTCTTCCTTCCTTCCACCCTTTCTTCTTCCTTCCTTCCACCCTTTCTTCTTCCTTCCTTCCACCCTTTATTCCACCTGTCCTTCCTTCCTTCCTTCCTTCCATCTGTCCTTCCTCCCTTTCTTCCTTCCTTCCCTCCATCTGGCCTTCCTTCCTTCCTCCCCTCCATCTGTCCTTCCTCCCTTTCTTCCTCCTGTTCTTCTTTCCTTCCTCCTTTTTTCCGTCTGTCCTTCCTTCCTTCTATCTTCTTCTTACCTTTCTTCCCTCCTTCCTTTTGTCTCTTTCCTTCCTTTCTTCCTTCCTTCCCTCCATCTGGCCTTCCTTCCTTCCTCCCATCCATCTGTCCTTCTTCCCTTTCTTCCGCCTGTCCTTCCTTCCATCTGTCTATCCTTCTTACCTTTCTTCCCTCCTTCCTTTTGTCTCTTTCCTTCCTTCTCTTTTTATTTCCTTCCTTCCTTCCTTCCTTCCCTCCATCTTTTTAACAACCCTGACCCTTGTCCCCTGTGATGTAAACGCTGCAGGTGGGTCCAGGTGAGATACCCGTTGATTTCGGTAAGCAGTACTCCGCCTCCTGGATGTGTCTCTCTCTGCTGGGCGCGCTCGCCTGCAGCACCGGAGACACCTGGGCGTCCGAGGTTGGGCCCGTCCTCAGCCAATCACAGCCCAGACTCATCACCACCTGGAAGGAAGTCCCGGCAGGTGAGACGTCACATGACACTGACATGATTGTTTTTGCTCAATTAATCGATTAGTTTGGTCTGAAAGTGGTTAAAAATGGTTCCTGAAGTCAGAGATGACGTCTTCAAATTTGGATATTTGGACAATTTCTCTTTAAAAATGACTCAAAACAATGAAAGTATGATCTCCCTCTCCTCCTCTCTTTCTTTCTCTCTCTCTCCCTCTCCTCCTCTCTTTCTTTCTCTCTCTCTCCCTCTCCTCCTCTCTCTCCCTCTCTCCCTCTCCTCCTCCTCTCTCATCCTCTCTCTCCTCTCCTCCTCTCTCTCCCTCTCTCCCTCTCCTCCTCCTCTCTCATCCTCTCTCTCTTCCTCTCCTCCTCTCTCTCTCCCTCTCTTCCATCCTCTCTCCTCCTCTCTCTCTCTTCCTCTTTCTTTCTCCTCCTCTCTCCCCTCCTCCTCTCCTCCTCTCTTCCTCTCTCTCCCTCTCATCCTCTCCCTGTCCTTTCTCTCTTTCTTTCTCCTCCTCTCTCCCTCTCCTCCTCTCTCTCCCCTCCTCCTCTCCTCCTCTCCTCCTCTCTTCCATCCTCTCTCCTCCTCTCTTCCTCTCCTCCTCTCTCTCTCCCTCTCTTCCATCCTCTCTCCTCTCTCTCTCTCTTCCTCTCCTCCTCTCTTCCTCTCCTCCTCTCTCTCCCTCTCTTCCATCCTCTCTCCTCCTCTCTCTTCCTCTCTCTCCTCTCCTCGTCTCTCTCCCTCTCTCCCTCTTCTCCCTCCTCTCTCATCCTCTCTCTCTCCTCCTCTCTTCCTCCTCACTCATCCTCTTCTCTCTTCCTCTCTTTCTTTCTCATCCTCTCTCCCTCTCCTCCTCTTCTCCTCCTCTCTCATCCTCTCTCTCTTCCTCTTCTTTCTCATCCTCTCTCCCTCTCCTCCTCCTCTCTCATCCTCTCCTCTTCTCCTCCTCTCTCATCCTCTCTCTCTTCCTCTTCTTTCTCATCCTCTCTCCCTCTCCTCCTCTCTCTCCCTCTCCCCCGTCTCTCCTCCCTCTCTCCCTCTCCTCCTCCTCTCTCATCCCCCTCTCTTTCTTTCTCCTCCTCTCTCCCCTCTCCTCGTCTCTCTCCCTCTCTCCCTCTCCTCCTCCTCTCTCATCCTCTCTCTCTTCCTCTCTTCCCCTCTCTCCCTCTTCTCCTCCTCTCTCATCCTCTCTCTCTCTTCCTCTCTTTCTTTCTCATCCTCTCTCCCTCTCCTCCTCTTCTCCTCCTCTCTCATCCTCTCTCTCTTCCTCTTCTTTCTCATCCTCTCTCCCTCTCCTCGTCTCTCTCCCCTCTCTCCCTCTCCTCCTCCTCTCTCATCCTCTCTTTCTTTCTCATCCTCTCTCCCTTCTTTAACTCTTACCCAACCTGTATTTCTATTATAATTATAATTAATAATTTGAACCACAAATGTGTGATGTGTTCATGTTTGCTTTACATTTTGATTCTATTACAGTGAAAATAGATTCACAATCACTCTCATATCATGATCTTATGGTCTCTATAATAAGAATATAACAGACAGGAAATCAGCTCAACATTCATCACACCCTTTCAGAATAAAATGCGTATTATTTTAAGAACCAGAGCTTCATGTGAAATCAGCTGCTAATGTCACACCAGAGTGGTGTTTAAATGCTACGTTAGAAGAATGACACGCTGCCCACGGCTCTTAACGTCTGGGAGGATCAAATCTTTATTGGAAACCGTGAAAAAAAAAAAAAAAAAAAAAACCTTGGAAAGATTTCTTAGAAATGTTTCCTCTGAACACTGATCATTATACTCCTCATTACGTCATTACTAAGTCCTCTCTCCCTCTCCTCCTCTCCTCCTCCTCCTCTCCTCTCTCTCCTCCTCTCTCCCTCTCTCCCTCTCTCCCTCTCCTCCCTCTCCTCCTCTCTCTCCCTCTCTCCCTCTCCTCCTCTCTCTCCCCATCTCCTCTCTTTCTTTCTCCTCTCTTCACCTCCCTCTCTCCCTCTCCCTCCTCTCCTCCTCTCTCTCCCTCTCCTCCCCTCTCCCTCTCCTCTCCTCTCCTCCTCTCTTCCTCTCCTCCTCCTCTCTCATCCCTCTCTTTTTTCTCATCCTCTCTCCCTCTCCCTCTCCTCCTCTCTCTCCCCCTCCTCCTCTCTCCTCTCCTCGTTTCTCTCCCTCTCCTCCTCTCTCTCTCTCTCCTCCTCTCTTCCTCTCCTCTTCTCTCCCTCTCCTCCTCTCTTCCTCTCCTCCTCTCTCTTCCTCTCTCTCCCTCTCTCTCCCCTCTTCTCCTCTCTCTCTCTTCCTCTCCTCCTCTCTTCCTCTACTCCTCTCCTTCTCTCTCTCTCCCCTCTCCTCCTCCTCTCGCTCTCTCTTCCTCTCTTCATCTCTTCCTCTCTCTTTCTCTCTCTCTCTCTTCCTCTCCTCCTCCTCTCTCTTCCTCCTCTCCTTTCTCCCTCTCTCTCTCTCCTCCCCTCCTCATCTCTCTCTCTCTCCCTCCCTCTCCTCCTCTCTCTTCCTCTCCTCATCTCTCTCCCTCTCTCCTCTCTTTCTCTTTCCTGCCTTATTCCTCTCTCTTCCTCCTTTCTCCCTCTCCTCCTCTCTTCATCTCCTCCTCTCTTCCTTTCTCTTCTTCTCTCTTCCTTCCTCTCTTCATCTCTATCCCTCTCTTCCTTTCTCTTCCTTCCTCTCTTCATCTCTATCCCTCTCTTCCTCTCTTCATCTCTCTTCCTTCCTCTCTTCATCTCTATCCCTCTCTTCCTTCCTCTCTTCATCTCTCTTCCTTCCTCTCTTCATCTCTATCCCCTCTCTTCCTTTCTCTTCCTCTCCTCCTCTCTCTCCCTCTCTTCCTCTCCCTTTTTCTTCCTCTCTTCCTCAAATGTTTCCCCTGAACTCTGCTTCTTTATGCTCATCATTAAATCATTTTAAGTCCTCTGGTTTTTTTTTTTGTTTTCTTTTTTTTAAAACCTCTCCAGGAACAAACGGAGGAGTCACTCCCGTCGGATTGGCCGCCAGCTTCCTGGGCGGGTTGGCGGTGGGTGGCGTTTACCTTCGTGACGCAGCTCCTCCTGGTGGGCGACCTCCACCTGTCCGACCCTCAGTGGCCCATCATGGTTTACGGAGGCGTAGCCGGTCTGCTGGGGTCCATGCTGGACTCCTTTCCTCGGAGCTCACCTGCAGTATTCAGGTAGGACACAAACTCACATTACATGGAAACTCTACAACTATTGTTTTCCATTAACGTTATTTAATATAAAAGTTATAATCCTCCTCTCTCCTCCTCTCCTCCCTCTATTCCTCTCCTCCTCTCTTTCTGTCTCTCCTCCCTCTATTCCTCTCTTCCTCTCTTTCCGTCTCTCCTCCACTCCTCCGTTCCTCCTCTCTCTCTCCCTCTCTTCCTGTCTCTTCCTCCCTCCTCTCTTCCGTCTCTCCTCCACTCCTCCTCTCACTCCCTCTATTCCTCTTCTCCTCTCTTCCCGTCTCTCCTCCACTCCTCTCTCCTCCCTCTATTCCTCTTCTCCTCTCTTTCCGTCTCTCCTCCACTCCTCCGTTCCTCCTCTCTCTCTCCCTCTCTCTTCCTCCTCTCCTCCACTCCTCCTCTCCTCCCTCTATTCCTCTCCTCCTCTCTTCCGTCTCTCCTCCACTCCTCCTCTCCTCCCTCTATTCCTCTCCTCCTCTCCTTTCGTCTCTCCTCCACTCCTCCTCTCCTCCTCTATTCCTCTTCTCCTCTCTTTCCGTCTCTCCTCCACTCTCCTCCTCTCCTCCCTCTATTCCTCTCCTCCTCTCTTCCCGTCTCTCCTCCACTCCTCCGTTCCTCCTCTCTCTCTCCTCTCTCTTCCTCCTCTCCTCCACTCCTCCTCTCCTCCCTCTATTCCTCTCCTCCTCTCTTTCCGTCTGTCCTCCACTCCTCCGTTCCTCCCCTCTATTCCTCTCCTCCTCTCTTCCCGTCTCTCCTCCACTCCTCCTCTCTCTCTTCTTCCTCTCCTCCTCTCTTCCCGTCTCTCCTCCACTCCTCCTCTCCTCCCTCTATTCCTCTCCTCCCTCTATTCCTCTCCTCCTCTCTTTCCGTCTCTCCTCCACTACCTCCTCTCTCTCTTCTTCCTCTCCTCCTCTCTTCCCGTCTCTCCCCACTCCTCCTCTCTCTCTTCTTCCTCCACTCCCCTCCTCTCATCGGTTCCTCCTCTCTCTCTCCCTCTCTTCCTGTCTCTTCCTCCCTCCTCTCTTACTGTCTCCTCCTCTCCTCCCTCTCTTCCTCTCTTCCTCCTCTCATCCACTCCCCCCGTTCCTTCTCTCTCTCTCCCTCTCTTCCTGTCTCTTCCTCCCTCCTCTCTTACTGTCTCCTCCTCTCCTCCCACTCTCATTTTCTTTCCCTCTCCTCCTCTCTTCTTCCTCCACTCCTCCTCCTCTCTTCCTCTCCCGCTCTCTCCTCCTCAACTCTTCCTCTCTTCCTCTCTCCCTCTCTTCCTCCTCCACTCCTCCTCCTCTCTTCCTCTCTCGCTCTCTCCTCCTCAACTCTTCCTCTCTTCCTCTCTCCCTCTCTTCCTCCTCCACTCCTCCTCCTCTGTTCCTCTCTCGCTCTCTCCTCCTCCACTCCTCCTCCTCTCTTCCTCTCTCCCTCTCTCCTCCTCCACTCCTCCTCCACTCCTCCTCCACTCCTCCTCTCTTCCTCCTCTCTTCCAGGCTTTGACGCCAGCATCGGTAAGGTTGTGAGTTACGAGTCGGCCACCACTCGTAGGATTTGTGGGAAACCGATTCTGGACAATAACGCTGTGAATCTTTTCTCCTCCGTCCTCGTGGCGCTCGTCCTGCCGGGTCTGGCCTGGGGAATGTGGCCCCGATAAGATCATCATGATTTAAAACGAAAAGGAAAGAAAAGGAAGAAAAGGAAGAAAAGAAAAGAAGAGTTTAAAAAAAAAAAAAATGCTGACTGATGAAAACGAGTGTTTCATTGCTCTGACTCAGAGGGGTCAAACATGAGGCCCGTGGGCCAGAACCGGCCCGCTGACGGGTCCAATCCGGCCCTTTTTCATTCCTGTCTTCTTTTCCTTCCTTTCCTTCCTTCCTCCTTTTTTTCTTCCTTCCTTCCTTCCTTCCATCTTTCCTTCCAGTCTTCTTTTCCTTCCTTCATGTCTTCTTTCCCTTCCTTCCTTCCTTCCTTCCTTCCTTCCTTCCTTCCTTCATGTCTTCTTTTCCTTCCTTCCACCTTCGCTCCTCCCTCCCTCCTTTCTTTCTTTCTCCCTACCATCCTTTCTTCCTTCCTTCCTTCACTCCTTCCTTTCTCCCTTCCTTCCTACCTCCCTCCCTCCTTTCTTTCTCCCTTCCATCTTTCCTTTCTTCCTTCCCTCCTTCCTTCCTTCCTTTCTCCCTCCCTCCCTCCCTCCTTTCTTTCTCCCTTCCATCCTTCCATCCCTCCTTCATTTCTTCCTTCCATCTTTCCTTCCTGTCTTCTTTTCCTTCCTTCCTTCCTTCCTCCCTCCCTTCCTCCCTCCTTTCTTTCTCCCTTCCATCTTTCCTTCTTTCCTTCCTTCCTTCCTTCCTTCCTTCCTTCCTTCCTTCCTTCCTTCCTTTCTCCCTCCCTCCTTCCTTCCTTTCTCCCTTCCATCTTTCCTTCCCTCCTTCACTCCTTCCTTCTATCTTTCCTTCCTGTCTTCTTTTCCTTCCTTCCTCCCTTCATTCCTCCTTCCTTTCTTTCCCCCTTCCATCTTTCCTTCCTTCCTTTCTCCCTCCCTCCCTCCCTCCCTCCTTTCTTTCTCCCTGCCATCTTTCCTTCCTTCCCTCCCTCCCTCCTTTCTTTCTCCCTTCCATCTTTCCTTCCATCTTTCCTTCCTGTCTTCTTTTCCTTCCTTCCTCCCTCCCTCCCTCCCTCCCTCCCTCCCTCCCTCCCTCCCTCCTTTCTTTCCCCCTTCCATCTTTCCTTCCTTCCTTCCTTCCTTCCTTCCTTCCTCCCTCCCTCCCTCCCTCCTTTCTTTCCCCCTTCCATCTTTCCTTCCTTCCTTCCTTCCTTTCTCTCTCCCTCCCTCCTTTCTTTCTCCCATCTTTCCTCCCTTCCTTTCTCCCTCCCTCCCTCCCTCCCTCCTTTCTTTCTCCTTTCCCTCTTTCCCTCCCTCCCTCCTTTCTTTCTCCCTTCCATCTTTCCTTCCTTCCTTCCTTCCTTTCTCTCTCCCTCCCTCCTTTCTTTCTCCCATCTTTCCTCCCTTCCTTTCTCCCTCCCTCCCTCCCTCCCTCCTTTCTTTCTCCTTTCCCTCTTTCCCTCCCTCCCTCCTTTCTTTCTCCTTTCCATCTTTCCTTCCTTCCTTCACTCCTTCCTTCCATCTTTCTTTCCTGTCTTCACTCCCTTTTTATTCCTTTCTTCCCTTTCTTCCATAATAATAATGATAATAATAAAATAAAGAAGGCTCAACGTGCCAAAATATGCACTTATCTTGTCATCCTGTGTCAGTTTGTCTGATGTAGTTAAATGTTCTTCTGCTCCCCTGCAGCAGTGTGTGACATTATTCAGCTCAAAGTTACGACTAAACGTGGAGAACGCACACACCACTTCTTAAACTCGGAAAAAATGTTTGTGGTGTTTGAGTGAAAACAGATCAGAGGTCAGATATTAAAAACTGTTATGCCGGATTTAAACTTCCTGTCGTCCTCCCGGGTCAAATTGACCCCGTCTGTTTTGAGTGTTCCTTCTTTCCTCCATTCCTTCCTTCTTCCCTTCCTTCCTTCCTTCCTTACTCCCTCCTACCTATGTTCCTTCCTTCCTCCTCCCTTCCTTCCTTCTTCCTCCCTTCTTTCTTTCCTTCCTTACTCCCTCCTACCTTTGTTCCTTCCTTCTTCCTCCCTCCTTTCCTTCTCTTGCTGCCTTCCTTCGTTCCTTCCTTCTTCCTTCCTCCTTTCCTTTCCTTCCTTCCTCCCTCCTTTCCTTCCTTCCTCCCTCCTTCCTTCTTCCTCCCTTCCTTCCTCTTTTCCTTTCTCCCCCCCTCCATCCCTCCTACCTTTGTTCCCTCCTCCTTTCCTTCCTTCTTCCTCCCTTCCTTCCTCTTTTCCTTTCTCCCTCCCTCCATCCCTCCTTCCTTGTTTCCTCCCTCCCTCCTACCTTTGTTCCCTCCTCCTTTCCTTCCTTCTTCCTCCCTTCCTTCCTCTTTTCCTTTCTCCCTCCCTCCATCCCTCCTTCCTTGTTTCCTCCCTCCCTCCTACCTTTGTTCCCTCCTCCTTTCCTTCCTTCTTCCTCCCTTCCTTCCTCTATTCCTTTCTCCCTTTCTCCCTCCATCCCCCCTTCCTTGTTTCCTCCCTCCCTCCTACCTTTGTTCCCTCCTCCTTTCCTTCCTTCTTCCTCCCTTCCATCCTCTTTTCCTTTCTCCCTCCCTCCATCCCTCCTTCCTTGTTTCCTCCCTCCCTCCTACCTTTGTTCCCTCCTCCTTTCCTTCCTTCTTCCTCCCTTCTTTCCTCTTTTCCTTTCTCCCCCCCTCCATCCCTCCTACCTTTGTTCCCTCCTCCTTTCCTTCCTTCTTCCTCCCTTCTTTCCTCTTTTCCTTTCTCCCTCCCTCCATCCCTCCTTCCTTGTTTCCTCCCTCCCTCCTACCTTTGTTCCCTCCTCCTTTCCTTCCTTCTTCCTCCCTTCCTTCCTCTATTCCTTTCTCCCTTTCTCCCTCCATCCCTCCTTCCTTGTTTCCTCCCTCCCTCCTACCTTTGTTCCCTCCTCCTTTCCTTCCTTCTTCCTCCCTTCCTTCCTCTTTTCCTTTCTCCCTCCCTCCATCCCTCCTTCCTTGTTTCCTTCCTCCCTCCTACCTTTGTTCCCTCCTCCTTTCCTTCCTTCTTCCTCCCTTCCTTCCTCTTTTCCTTTCTCCCTCCCTCCATCCCTCCTTCCTTGTTTCCTCCCTCCCTCCTACCTTTGTTCCCTCCTCCTTTCCTTCCTTCTTCCTCCCTTCCTTCCTCTTTTCCTTTCTCCCTCCCTCCATCCCTCCTTCCTTGTTTCCTCCCTCCCTCCTACCTTTGTTCCCTCCTCCTTTCCTTCCTTCTTCCTCCCTTCCTTCCTCTTTTCCTTTCTCCCCCCCCTCCATCCCTCCTACCTTTGTTCCCTCCTCCTTTCCTTCCTTCTTCCTCCCTTCTTTCCTCTTTTCCTTTCTCCCTCCCTCCATCCCTCCTTCCTTGTTTCCTCCCTCCCTCCTACCTTTGTTCCCTCCTCCTTTCCTTCCTTCTTCCTCCCTTCCTTCCTTGACTCGAGGACAACAGGAGGGTAATATAAAGAGCAATAAAATGTGCAATATTAAATCTGATGTAACTATTAAAAATGATAAAAGCATCAAATACAAGCAAAAATGTGCGTTTGAATGCTCATAATTCAACTTTCTATTCATAAAAGAAGGTTTTATTTCCTCTTTTGTAAGTTAAGTGAACATAAAATATATAAACTTTTGTGATAAAAGCAGATTTAATATGGTTACTAAAGAGTTTTGGACATTTTGGATAAACTATATAATGATGGCTGTTTTGTTTTACATGATCTCAGGTGTATCTTTCATGTTTGGGATATACATTTTAATCAAATCTCAGCAGCTACAACTCAAATTTAAGCTGCTGTGTTGTGATGAAACTCAACAAATATACATAAATGAAAAGGTAATCTGTGCGTTGTGTGTTTGCTCTGTAGTTTTAAATGTAACTTCTACTTGTTTATTGTGATGTTGCAGTATTTATGTTTAATTAAAGTCAGATTTTCAGTTTCCAGTCGAGTGTTCTCACTTTATGGATATTTACTTTCTATCAGCACTACGTTTAAAAAGTCCTAAAATCATGTTGTGCCGTTGTCTGATGTTTCCTGAATTTCAAATTAAAAGGTGTTTTTTCTTTTGTCAAATATTTGTGAATCAATTAAAGCAGAGTTCAAGACTTTCCTGTGGATTTTAAATGACTACTAAATGGGGAATAAATCACCTTTTTCAGTGATTTTAAACAACTCTGACTACGTTTGTCTACTTGATGTTGAATTTCAAAATAAGAGATTCATTATAAGAAATGTAGTTCTGTGCCTCAGCTTTTATCTCTTTATGTTAAACCTGTTCCCTGACCTTATAATTATAATACTACTACTAATAATAATAATAATTATAACTCACTTTGCATTTGAAGCAAATCTAAAAGTGCTACAAAATAAAAGCATCTTCCTCCTTTTTCTTTTTTCTCTTCCAACTTCTTTCTTTCTTTCTTTCTTTCTTTCTTTCTCTTCACACATATTTTAAGAAACCTGATGCTGCTTCTAAAACCATTTTAAACATATTTTGATCTTATTTTATTTATCTCATTTATATCTAGCAAACTCTTATTTATCACTGACCCTCATATTTCTAGAATGCCGTTGAAATATTTTGTGAGCAAAGTACACAGCTTCCTTACTTGAGTAAAAGTACAGATACCCCTTGCTAAATGTTACTCAAGTATAAGTAAAAGTACTACGGTCAGATGTCTACTTGAGTAAAAGTACTACGGTCAGATGTCTACTTGAGTAAAAGTACTACGGTCAGATGTCTACTTAAGTAAAAGTACTACGGTCAGATGTGTACTTGAGTAAAAGTACTATGGCCAGATGTCTACTTGAGTAAAAGTACTACGGTCAGATGTCTACTTGAGTAAAAGTACTACGGTCAGATGTGACTACGGTCAGATGTGTACTTGAGTAAAAGTACTACGGTCAGATGTCTACTCGAGTAAAAGTACTACGGTCAGATGTCTACTTGAGTAAAAGTACTACGGTCAGATGTCTACTTAAGTAAAAGTACTGCGGTCAGATGTGTACTTAAGTAAAAGTACTACGGTCAGATGTGTACTTGAGTAAAAGTACTACGGTCAGATGTCTACTTGAGTAAAAGTACTACGGTCAGATGTCTACTTAAGTAAAAGTACTACGGTCAGATGTGTACTTGAGTAAAAGTACTACGGTCAGATGTCTACTCGAGTAAAAGTACTACGGTCAGATGTCTACTTAAGTAAAAGTACTACGGTCAGATGTCTACTTGAGTAAAAGTACTACGGTCAGATGTCTACTTGAGTAAAAGTACTACGGTCAGATGTCTACTTAAGTAAAAGTACTACGGTCAGATGTGTACTTGAGTAAAAGTACTATGGCCAGATGTCTACTTGAGTAAAAGTACTACGGTCAGATGTCTACTTGAGTAAAAGTACTACGGTCAGATGTCTACTTAAGTAAAAGTACTACGGTCAGATGTGTACTTGAGTAAAAGTACTACGGTCAGATGTCTACTTGAGTAAAAGTACTACGGTCAGATGTCTACTCGAGTAAAAGTACTACGGTCAGATGTCTACTCGAGTAAAAGTACTATGGCCAGATGTCTACTTAAGTAAAAGTACTACGGTCAGATGTCTACTCGAGTAAAAGTGCTACGGTCAGATGTCTACTTAAGTAAAAGTACTACGGTCAGATGTCTACTTGAGTAAAAGTACTACGGTCAGATGTCTACTCGAGTAAAAGTACTACGGTCAGATGTCTACTTAAGTAAAAGTACTACGGTCAGATGTCTACTTGAGTAAAAGTACTACGGTCAGATGTCTACTCGAGTAAAAGTACTACGGTCAGATGTCTACTTAAGTAAAAGTACTACGGTCAGATGTCTACTTGAGTAAAAGTACTACGGACAGATGTCTACTTAAGTAAAAGTACTACGGACAGATGTGTACTTGAGTAAAAGTACTACGGTCAGATGTCTACTTAAGTAAAAGTACTACGGTCAGATGTCTACTTGAGTAAAAGTACTACGGTCAGATGTCTACTTGAGTAAAAGTACTACGGTCAGATGTGTACTTGAGTAAAAGTACTACGGTCAGATGTCTACTTAAGTAAAAGTACTACGGTCAGATGTCTACTTGAGTAAAAGTACTACGGTCAGATGTCTACTTGAGTAAAAGTACTACAGCCAGATGTCTACTTGAGTAAAAGTACTACAGCCAGATGTCTACTCGAGTAAAAGTACTACGGTCAGATGTCTACTCGAGTAAAAGTACTACGGTCAGATGTCTACTTGAGTAAAAGTACTACGGTCAGATGTGTACTTGAGTAAAAGTACTACGGTCAGATGTCTACTTAAGTAAAAGTACTACGGTCAGATGTCTACTTAAGTAAAAGTGCTACGGTCAGATGTCTACTTAAGTAAAAGTACTACGGTCAGATGTCTACTCGAGTAAAAGTACTACGGCCAGATGTCTACTTAAGTAAAAGTACTACGGTCAGATGTCTACTTGAGTAAAAGTACTACGGTCAGATGTGTACTTGAGTAAAAGTACTACGGTCAGATGTCTACTTGAGTAAAAGTACTACGGTCAGATGTCTACTTGAGTAAAAGTACTACGGTCAGATGTGTACTTGAGTAAAAGTACTACGGTCAGATGTCTACTTGAGTAAAAGTACTACGGTCAGATGTGTACTTGAGTAAAAGTACTACGGTCAGATGTGTACTTGAGTAAAAGTACTACGGTCAGATGTCTACTTGAGTAAAAGTACTACGGTCAGATGTCTACTTGAGTAAAAGTACTACGGTCAGATGTCTACTCCTCCATGGTTTCCTTCCTTCCTTCCACCCTTCCTTCTCTCCTTACTTTCCTCCATGGTTTCCTTCCTTCCTTCCTTCCTTCCACCCTTCCTTCTCTCCTTACTTTCCTCCATGGTTTCCTTCCTTCCTTCCACCCTTCCTTCTCTCCTTACTTCCCTCCATGGTTTCCTTCTTTCCTTCCACCCTTCCTTCTCTCCTTACTTCCCTCCATGGTTTCCTTCGTTCCTTCCACCCTTCCACCCTTCCTTCTCTCCTTACTTTCCTCCATGGTTTCCTTCCTTCCTTCCACCCTTCCTTTTCTCCTTACTTTCCTCCATGGTTTCCTTCCTTCCTTCCACCCTTCCTTCTCTCCTTACTTCCCTCCATGGTTTCCTTCCTTCCTTCCACCCTTCCTTCTCTCCTTACTTCCCTCCATGGTTTCCTTCCTTCCTTCCTTCCACCCTTCATTCTCTCCTTACTTCCCTCCATGGTTTCCTTCCTTCCTACTAATTCACATTTTCTGTTATCGTAGATTATCAACCTACTCCACCCTACCCTGATCTACTCCACCCTACCCTGATCTACTCCACCCTACCCTGATCTACCCCACCCTACCCTGATCTACTCCACCCTACCCTGATCTACCCCACCCTACCCTGATCTACTCCACCCTACCCTGATCCATCCATTATCTGTTCTGACCTGTTAACCGACAAAACCAAACCCACCTTCAAGGAAAATAAAAAATAAAACTATGGAATGGAGTTGAGTTGTCCCTTGCATCCATTTTTAAAGTCAACAAAGCAGTTTTTCAAGTTTGGGCAAAGTTGTGGTCGAAGATGACACAACTTGACAGTTTCCTTCCTTCCTTCCACCCTTCCACCCTTCCTTCTCTCCTTACTTTCCTCCATGGTTTCCTTCCTTCCTTCCACCCTTCCACCCTTCCTTCTCAACTTACTTCCATCCTTGGTTTCCTTCCTTCCTTCCTTCCTTCCACCCTTCCTTCCTTCCTTCCACCCTTCCACCCTTCCTTCTCTCCTTACTTTCCTCCATGGTTTCCTTCCTTCCTTCCACCCTTCCACCCTTCCTTCTCAACTTACTTCCATCCTTGGTTTCCTTCCTTCCTTCCTTCCTTCCACCCTTCCTTCCTTCCTTCCACCCTTCCACCCTTCCTTCTCTCCTTACTTCCCTCCATGGTTTCCTTCCTTCCTTCCACCCTTCCACCCTTCCTTCTCTCCTTACTTCCCTCCATGGTTTCCTTCCTTCCTTCCACCCTTCCACCCTTCCTTCTCTCCTTACTTCCCTCCATGGTTTCCTTCCTTCCTTCCACCCTTCCACCCTTCCTTCTCTCCTTACTTTCCTCCATGGTTTCCTTCCTTCCTTCCACCCTTCCTTCTCTCCTTACTTTCCTCAATGGTTTCCTTCCTTCCTTCCACCCTTCCTTCTCTCCTTACTTTCCTCCATGGTTTCCTTCCTTCCTTCCACCCTTCCTTCTCTCCTTACTTTCCTCCATGGTTTCCTTCCTTCCTTCCACCCTTCCTTCTCTCCTTACTTTCCTCCATGGTTTCCTTCCTTCCTTCCTTCCTTCTCTCCTTACTTTCCTCCATGGTTTCCTTCCTTCCTTCCTTCCACCCTTCCTTCTCTCCTTACTTTCCTCCATGGTTTCCTTCCTTCCTTCCACCCTTCCTTTTCTCCTTACTTCCCTCCATGGTTTCCTTCCTTCCTTCCTTCCTTCCTTCCTTCTCTCCTTACTTTCCTCCATGGTTTCCTTCCTTCCTTCTTTCCACCCTTCCTTCTCTCCTTACTTTCCTCCATGGTTTCCTTCCTTCCTTCCACCCTTCCTTCTCTCCTTACTTTCCTCCATGGTTTCCTTCCTTCCTTCCTTCCTTCCTTCCACCCTTCCATCTCTCCTTACTTTCCTCTATGGTTTCCTTCCTTTCTTCCACCCTTCCTTCTCTCCTTACTTTCCTCCATGGTTTCCTTCCTTCCTTCCACCCTTCCTTCTCTCCTTACTTTCCTCCATGGTTTCCTTCCTTCCTTCCTTCCTTCTCTCCTTACTTTCCTCCATGGTTTCCTTCCTTCCTTCCTTCCACCCTTCCTTCTCTCCTTACTTTCCTCCATGGTTTCCTTCCTTCCTTCCACCCTTCCTTTTCTCCTTACTTCCCTCCATGGTTTCCTTCCTTCCTTCCTTCCACCCTTCCTTCTCTCCTTACTTTCCTCCATGGTTTCCTTCCTTCCTTCCACCCTTCCTTCTCTCCTTACTTTCCTCCATGGTTTCCTTCCTTCCTTCCACCCTTCCTTCTCTCCTTACTTTCCTCCATGGTTTCCTTCCTTCCTTCCACCCTTCCTTCTCGCCTTACTTTCCTCCATGGTTTCCTTCCTTCCTTCCTTCCTTCCACCCTTCCTTCTCTCCTTACTTCCCTCCATGGTTTCCTTCCTTCCTTCCTTCCACCCTTCCTTTTCTCCTTACTTCCCTCCATGGTTTCCTTCCTTCCTTCCACCCTTCCTTCTCTCCTTACTTCCCTCCATGGTTTCCTTCCTTCCTTCCTTCCACCCTTCCTTTTCTCCTTACTTCCCTCCATGGTTTCCTTCCTTCCTTCCACCCTTCCTTCTCTCCTTACTTTCCTCCATGGTTTCCTACCTTCCTTCCACCCTTCCTTCTCTCCTTACTTTCCTCCAAGGTTTCCTTCCTTCCTTCCACCCTTCCTTCTCTCCTTACTTCCGTCCATGGTTTCCTTCCTTCCTTCCTTCCTTCCACCCTTCCTTCTCTCCTTACTTTCCTCCATGGTTTCCTTCCTTCCTTCCACCCTTCCTTCTCTCCTTACTTTCCTCCATGGTTTCCTTCCTTCCTTCCTTCTCTCCTTACTTTCCTCCATGGTTTCCTTCCTTCCTTCCTTCCACCCTTCCTTCTCTCCTTACTTTCCTCCATGGTTTCCTTCCTTCCTTCCACCCTTCCTTCTCTCCTTACTTCCCTCCATGGTTTCCTTCCTTCCTTCCACCCTTCCTTCTCTCCTTACTTTCCTCCATGGTTTCCTTCCTTCCTTCCACCCTTCCTTCTCTCCTTACTTCCCTCCATGGTTTCCTTCCTTCCTTCCACCCTTCCTTCTCTCCTTACTTTCCTCCATGGTTTCCTCTCTCATCTAACCTGACCATGGAGTTGACTTTGGCTGAAGGTGTTATTTTTAGTAGAAGTAACGGGTACTCACGGTTATGGATAGAAATGTAGCGTAGGAGTAAAAATATTAGATTATTAGATTAAGACAATATTTGCCTCTCAAATGTACTTGAGTAAAGTCATGAGTACTCCCCAAAAATGATACTCGAGTAAAGTACAGATCCCTCAAAATTGTACTTAAGTACTGTACTCAAGTAAATGTTCTCCGTTACTGTCCGGCTCTGTTGATTTTATGACTTTCTTCTCACCTGAACCTTCACTCTGATCAGTGATGATATGGATTATTATAAAGATCAATAACAGTAGATTATGGATTATTATAAAAATGAATAATAGGTTTAAATCTTTAAGTTTTAAAATCTATAAAACGAGTAAATAAGCAAATAAAGCCATGAAAACATCTACTGGTATATAACACAGTACTCACTTAACCCTCCTGTTGTCCTCAAGTGGAGGGAGGAAGGAAGGGAGGAAGGAAGAAAGAAGGAAGGAAGGAAAAGAAGGAGGAAGGGAGGAAAGGAAAGGAAAGGAAAGGAAAGAAGGAAGAAAAGGAAAGAGGGAAGAAGGAAGGAAAGGAGGGAGGGAGGAAGGGAGGAAAGGAAAGAAGGATGGAAAGGAGGGAGGAAGGAAGAAAGGAAGGAAGGGAGGAAAGGAGGGAGGAAGGAAGGAAGGAAGGAAGAAGGGAGGAAAGGAAAGAAGGAAGGAAGAAAGGTAGGAAAGAAGGACGGAGGAAAGAAGGAGAGAAGGAGGGAGGAAGGAATAAGGAAGGAAAGGAGGGAGGGAAGGGAGGGAGGAAAGTCCTTCCTCCCTTCCTTCCTTGACTCGAGGACAACAGTAGGGTTAACATTCTCCGGCCATATCTGCCTTCTTGTTCATCTTATTTTTAGGAAGTATTTTATTGTACACATCATCACATTTTAGTCTTAAAATCAATGACTCCAATATGTCTAATAAGTAAAATAATGTAAAATGTTAATCTACTAAGCAGGATATTAGATGAGAGGACATATGTGTTAAACAGCCTTCTGTTCGGGGTTTAAATTACTACATGTTGAAATAGACACTGAATTACTTTGTTTAATAGCCAGTGGCGGTTTTTGCTATGGGCAATGTGGGCAACCGCCCAGGCCGCAATCTACTTGGTGGAGCACGAGCGCTCTCAAAAAAAAAGGAAAAAAAAAGTGCGTCCTAAAAAAAAAAACAAAAAAAACCCGCCAGTTTTGGGCCAGGGCGGGACAAGCCAGGATAAGACGCTCATTGGATAATGCGACAAACTCGTCCCGCCCCTGGACGCAGTGGGCGGGGTCGGACGCTCTGTTTCTGTATGATGATTGGAGGAAATGTTTTATAGGGCTCAAAGCCCTTGACAGACAGCTTTGGATAGGCTGACTCTTCTGAATGTAGTTTTGCCAGTGTAACTTGACTTTCTCGCTAAATCTGGTGACTTTCCAACTCTTCTTGGCGACTTTCAACACATCTAGCGAGTTTTTCTGGTGTTATTAGAGAGTTTTCTGATGTTTTGGAGACTCTGACATGAAAGCACGTATCACTCTGTCCTCAACGAGCAGCGGGTGCTGCTGCGAGCCCTGCACCCGTCCCAAATCACTCACAGACGGTCAGGTTCACCAAAAAAAAACCACAAAAAAACAAAAAACAACAACCTAGAAATCAATCTTGTTGCTCATCAATGACATATGCAAGACTGTTATAATTTCCCCAAAGCAAATTCAATTTGCATTCAGTATATTGGAAATAATCACCTTTTCATAGGGTGATTATTTCACCTTTTACTATAGGGCTCTGTTACCTGGGAGGGTGAGATGTTAAGTGTGTTTTTTTGGTTTTTTTTGCTGTCCTATGCAGGCATACCTGGGCAGGCTAGTGGCTAGTTTTGAAAATATTTGTGTGTGTGTGAAAGGTAGAAACTCAGGTTTTTTTCCTTTTCAACCATCTGTAGAGAATTTCATAAAGAAAGCCTGCTAGCAGCAACCTGCTTTCTGGAATGACCCCCAGGCCACAAAACTGACCACAAACACTTTCAGCCAAACAAGTTACAACAAACGCCTCTTACGCAATAAAAAAACCCAGCTCCATATATAGCCACTGTGACAGTTGGACATACGGTTTTGAAAGCGTGCCAGAAAGAGCAAGCTGAGGTTCTAGTTGACGTGTCAGATGAAATAATTTAACTTTGTTAATCTTTCTACAGTTGAAGAACTCTGAATCCTGACTCTGGACGCTGAATCCTGATTGGTGAGTTTTAACTTCTTAAACTCTAGCCTCTTTTTTAGGTTTCTGCTCGAAAATCTCTGCATCTTCAAGGTCTATTTGAATAATGTTGGTATCATAATAAAGGGAGCACTTGTGAAATTTGTTCAGATGTGTAATATAATGTCTAATATTCCAAGAAAAACTCGGAAAAAGGGTATTTTATTCTGTCTAATTGTACTTTTCAGTTTGGGTTTAACAATAATAAGATACTTGTGTAACTGAGCGTTAGACTTAAATATGTTATAAAATAAAAACACAGAAGCTCCGCTGCTTGAACAGGACATACACTTCCGTTCTACTCTTTCAAATGTATGTGAATTAAACTCGTATATTCTCTGACACTGTATGGGGGTTTTCTCTGAAACTGACCCAGTTTCTTGCAATGTCTTTTTAAAGTCGGACTGCTTAGGATGATGTGGTGATTCTGGGCTGGTCAATGTCTATGTTTATTCCGGTTGAGCACAAAGATGTGATTTTACTTTGAAGGAGTAGAACCGAAGTGAATGTGTGTGGATGTGCAGTAAAATGACGTATGATCAGCAAAGTGAAGAGTAATAAATGTGTGGCCGTCCTATTCAAGCAGCAGCTTCTGTATTTTAATTTTATAACATATGTATTTTTCGGATTATAAATCGCAGTTTTTTTCATAGTTTGGCCGGGGATGCGATTTATACTACTCTGGAGCGATTTGTGTGTGAAATTATTAACACATTGCCGTAAAATATCAAATAATAGCCCGGGCTATTAAGTTGATCTCAATAGCCCGGGCTATTATTTATCTCATTCACGTAAGAGACTAGGCGTGTATTTGAATCCAGGGTATTTGGGACAGGCGATTAATTACTTCCTCGCAAAAAAAAAATCTTGTCCACCAATACTAGTGAAATAGGGTCTACATTCTACAACAACGTAATAAATAAAACTACAACGTTTTATTTATTTATTTATGTTATTCAAGTATAGCTTTGCATTGTTACAACATCATGCGAAACACACGCATGGGAATTTGGTCTTTACACACCATACGCAGACCTACCCGGTAGTTGCCCGAATTAAGGGTTCAGCTTCGGGACAAAAAAAATAATTTCTTTCCATGTAAGGCAAAAGTCATGAACAAAAACGTGTTGAAAAATGGGCAGAAATTACGAAGTAAACGAAACAATTGTAAGATAATTAACAAGACAAATCACAAGTTTTAAATCAGTCATCACTTTTTTCAGTAGTCCAGACAATAGCTGCCCTCTTGTTCTGACAGGTGTTGAAGCTCCGTTTTCTGCTTCTTCCAGCGTCTTCTGCTACACTAAGCGTCCGGATGGCTTCTTTAGAGCACCCGCAGCTCTGCTTGTGATGGATAGCATGCGAGCGCACATCACGCCACAGCCACAGTTAAAATATAAATTAAAAGTTTTCAACTCCATACCTGCCATCATCCCTGGAGGCTTAACCAAAATACTCCAGCCACTTGACATCTCCGTGAATAGGAGTTTTAAGGCAGTCTTGCGCAACCTGTGGGAGCAGTGGATGATGGAAAATGCCACTTATACTCCAGTGCGACTTATATATGTCTTTTTCCTTCTTTATTATGCATTTTCGGCAGGTGAGATTTATACTCCGGAGCGATTTATAATCTGAAAAATACGGTATTTAGGTCTAACGCTCGGTAACACAAGTATCTTCTTATTGTTAAACCCAACTGAAAAGTACAATTATTAGATCAGTGCACAAACGACTTCTCTCTAGTGTTATAAAGTGAGGTTGCTTGACAGAACGAAATACTTTTTCCCGAGTTTTTCACTCCCAATTTTGTGAGATTATTTCTCACAAATTTGTGACTTTAATCTCAGAAATGTTCTCGGAATATTACCCTGCCCCTCCTCCAGGTAAGTTTTTTTTTAAATTTATATGGCCCTAATACGCCGTCCTACTGTTCTGGTCTGGCATGCAGCTATTAGCTACATGCGCCCCTACACCTCCCCATCTCCACCCAGTCTTTACAGTAGGCCAGTAAGCAACCTCCCTAAACTCTGCAGCAAGAGAGGAGGTCATGAAACAGCTCACCAACACGGACAGTCTTCAGGGCCCCACAGTTAAGGAACCCTGGGGTAACTCCCCTGTAGTTTGCACCCTCATTGCTGTTAATCTCTTATGACATTTATTTGAAATTAACATTATTATCCAACAAGTTGTTTACACCAGTGGAAATAAACAGAAAGAGTATAACTATTGGAGTCATTGATTTTAAGGCTAAAATGTAACGATGTATACAATAAAATACTTCCTAAAAATAAGATGAACAAGAAGGCAGATATGGACGGAGAATGTTAAGAAATGATTGAGTGTAGTGAACAGTGATACCGTTCTAACATATATTGATCTCGGAATGAAAGCACATCCAATTGAGCCCTGAATACATCTCCCGACATAAGACATTGAGAATTAATTCTGCAATATCTATCGGATTGCGAAGAAATGGACAATCCATGTTTGGCAGCTTGCTTCAGGTATGAGGAGACAGGTAGAAACTCAGGTTTTTTTCCTTTTCAACCATCTGTAGAGAATTTCATAAAGAAAGCCTGCTAGCAGCAACCTGCTTTCTGGAATGACCCCCAGGCCACAAAACTGACCACAAACACTTTCAGCCAAACAAGTTACAACAAACGCCTCTTACGCAATAAAAAAAACCAGCTCCATATATGGTAGCCTATAGCCACTGTTGTGGTACGGTTTTGAAAGCATGCCAGAAAGAGCAAGCTGAGGTTCTAGTTGACGTGTCAGATGAAATAATTTAACTTTGTTAATCTTTCTACAGTTGAAGAACTCTGAATCCTGACTCTGGACGCTGAATCCTGATTGGTGAGTTTTAACTTCTTAAACTCTAGCCTCTTTTTTAGGTTTCTGCTCGAATATCTCTGCATCTTCAAGGTCTATTTGAATAATGTTGGTATCATAATAAAGGGAGCACTTGTGAAATTTGTTCAGATGTGTAATTATCAGTATTTATGTCACTGGCTCAGAGTAAATTAAGATGGCACACGAGCATGAATGACATTTAATTTCCGCCTAAAAATGAAAAAAACAAGTGTTTGAAATGAATATCTCTTTGAAATGATGAGGATGAAGCTCAAATATGTGAATTAAACTCGTATATTCTCTGACACTGTATGGGGGTTTTCTCTGAAACTGACCCAGTTTCTTGCAATGTCTTTTTAAAGTCCGACTGCTTAGGATGATGTGGTGATTCTGGGCTGGTCAATTTATGTTTATTCCGGTTGAGCACAAAGATGTGATTATACTTTGAAGGAGTAGAACCGAAGTGAATGTGTGTGGATGTGCAGTAAAATGACGTATGATCAGCAAAGTGAAGAGTAATAAATGTGTGGCCGTCCTATTCAAGCAGCAGCTTCTGTATTTTAATTTCATAACATATTTAAGTCTAACGCTTGGTAACACGTATTTAAGTATCTTCTTATTGTTAAACCCAACTAAAAAGTACAATTAGATCAGTGCACAAACGACTTCTCTATAGTGTTATAAAGTGAGGTTGCTTGACAGAACGAAATACTGATTGGAATCCTGATTGGTGAGTTTTAAACATAGACTGTATAAAAGAAATGGACGTAACTACAACGTTGCTATGGTTGCGAGGGCTGGATCTCGAGGACATTGGTCAATCAACCTGTCAATCAGGACGTATCCACGCCCTAATGCATACCCTGCTTTATCGTCACATATAAAATCAGGGAGGCCAAAATGTCCCAAATGAACATCATACTGCATTGAAGAAGGCTTTAAACTAGCGATTGAGACCATAAACACATTTTGAAAACGTTTACTGAAGTTAGAAATCAAGTGAGAAGTTGGTGAATTCTCCATTGACTTGTATAGAGACGGTCGCCCCCTGGTGGCCTTTTGATAGAATGCAGCTCTAAGTTACTTCCACGTTGGCTTTATTTCCGAGGACCGGAGCTCCCCGCCTGGTTTTAAAATATCTCAATTCCATTTTGTGAATTTCAAATAAAAGAACAGTCATTTATTTCTTCATTGAAGTTTTCTTAAAAATATAGTTAAAATCTTGTCTCCTCTCAATCCCGTGAACCCAATATCGTGTCTCGTTTCCTCTCGTGAGCAGAGTGTATCGTCACACCCCTAGTGGTTCCACATGGACACAATTTTCTGACAAAGTTTAGAACAGTTTAGAATAAAGTTTTTTTATTTATTAGTTATTATTTCTGTACTTCTGTTTTTCAGTCATACAGTCCTTATAAGAGAGAAGCTTTTAGAGTTTAGGGCATTTAACTCTTCATAATTTACACCTACATGATATGTTTGTTAGCTTTGATTGTTGCTTATACAGTTAAATCTGCTCTATATTCCTGCATGTCCTACCTTCGCCTTTCAGACAAGAATCATAATGAAAATAAAGTTTGAGTTTGATTTTACAGGAAATTTAGGCCCCTAACAATAATAATAAGGCGACAGAGACAGGAAGTATAACATGCACTAAACATGTCTTCATGTGTTGTTAACACCTACAAAATATACTCATGAGAAAGTTTCACTCTGCAAAGTCAAGTCAGATCTTTCTCTGTACATTATCAGCGTAAGTCATGTGGTTTTCAGTTTGGATAACCACTTCTGCTTTCTTTGTTTTACAGGGGAAATTTGGACATTGGTCTTTTTTGATTGTTTGATTGGAATAATAAATTAACTGGTAAAATGTCTTTATTGTGCTTTGTGGGTGTGTCATCACCAGTTCAACCAGTAGTTAAATTACTAAAGCACACAAAACAAAATCTAGATATAACCTCTTAATTTTGCTCTCAGAGTGCACCAGAATGATGTATTTGACTTAAAAATGTACTTGTACTTTGTTTTAGAGAGAAGTCACAGTTAAGAAGCACACAGATGTTTATCTGAAGTCTGTTTGTCAGATTTAAACCAGAGTCAAAGTTTATCTTTGTGTTAACTAGAAAACACACATGGTTGTTGAAGATAACAAAAGTTGTTCAAGCAGTAGATGATTTATATGTAACATGCACATGTATAAGTCACACTGGTCAAGTGTCATGAGATGAGAACTGAATACATGTTCTTCCTAATTAAAATGTCTCTTATTTTCAGTAGGAGGCAGAAATGGCAACACTTAAGCTTTTTGAAATTCTGGAAGAATTAATAGAGGATGAGTTCAATAATTTCAAGTGGATCCTGAAGCAGGATGACATCCTGGAGGGCTTCAAAGGCATCTCAGTGGCTCAGCTGGAAAAAGCAGCAAGGCGGGACACAGTGGATCTGATGGTACAGAAACATCAGGATCATGGAGCTCTGCAGCTAACCAAGACGGTTTTAGAAAAGATCGGCAGGAATGATCTGGTGCAGCGTTTACAAAACTTTCAGCCTGAACCAAAAGGTAAGTTCTTTATATATATAAATCTGAAAAGCTGTGACACATGAAGTTCATAAATAGTTACATAGGTTATGAGTTACAATATTCTATTAATAATAATGTGTTAACAAAAATAATGTTAGAGACTGATTTGTCTTTCTTTGTGTTACACCAGCAACAGGATAAGAAATATTATATATATATATACATACATACATACATACATACATACATACATACATATATATCTTTAATGATTCAAAGATAAAAATAAATTTAGTTAACTGGCTCACACCATGAAAAACAGCATCTCTCCCCTCCTTTTTTAATTTGTCACATCCTTGTTTCTCACTGCAACCAGTCATCTGTTAGTCTCTCTCCCTATATTACACTAACTGATAAGTAAGACCACAAGATACTTGAGTACATTTGGCTACAAATAAGATATATAAATATATTTTACTTGGACACAGAAAGTACCAAATAATTCAACATTACTAGACATCATACATCTCATAAATACTGTGATAAACATACTCAGGATAAAATGAATTGAGTTGTGACAGTGGCCCTAAAAAAGTATTAAAACATTAGTTATTTTTTAAATTAACTCATAATTGATAGACATTAATAGAATATTTTATGTACCACGCGTGCATTAAACAAACTCTTAAATTAATTTTTTTCTGGCAAAAATGACGAATTTTTGTTACAATGTAATTTTGAAATCACAAAATTACCTTTGAAACTGTCAATCAAGCAATTACATCAAATAGAAAAACATTATACAATCAAAAATGGTGTGATAAAAAAATATTTTTTGTTGCTGACCTGTTGGATGAACATGGTTCAATCTTACAAAACAACTCTTTCAATGAAAAATATAATATGCGGTGCTCTTATAGGGAATACAGCAAAATATGTAAAGCTATTCTAGTTCCACTAATACAGTTGATTAAAATAGTCTCTCTCATTCCAGTGTACAGATAGTCTTACCAGATGTAACAATTGAACAAATGCTAATTACTGATAAAAAATGCAATAATAAAATAATATGAAAGATGTTCATGCAGAACCTTTTTTATGGTCATACAAGGGCAACAAACGTTAGAATAAGAGAGTAATCTAAAAATTATAAACAAATTTACAAAATATCTGAAATGGCCAATCACCCCAAAAGCCAAAGAATTGCAATTTAAAAATATTAATGGCTATTATCCAGCAGCAGAGACATTAAAGAAAAGGTTTGGATTTGAGGTTGAGCCATGTTGTATTTGTAATGTGGATTGTGAAACATACTGAACATCTTTTTTATTCTTGTTCAGTGACATCACATTTTTGGCAGGATGTTTTTGAATGGAGAGGTAATAAAATAGAAAATATCACACCATTTGATAAACATCAGATTCTTTTATATAAAGATAATCTTACCAAAGAATTTTCAGAACTGGTCAATATTATTATAGTTTTGGGCAAATATCACATCCATTCAAGCAAATGGAAAAATACCCCCCCCCCCTCTATAGTTTGGTTTAAAAACAAACAATAAATATTTTTCTTCTTTGAAGTTGTTAAATGTATACAAGCCAATTTGTAAATTGAGTGAAATTGCAATGAAATATTTGTTTTTTTGAAGGTTTTTTTTATGATATGAATGAAGTGCCTTATATTTTCTTTTCTTTTTTATATATTTTTTCATTATATTCATTATTTTTTCATTATATTTTTTCATTATATCTTTTTATGTCTATAGCCTTGTAGATTTTATTTATAATGGAGATGTCTTTGTATTGTTAAAAGAGTGCACGTTTCCTATCGAGAGTTTTTTGTATATTATGGAAATGAAAATAAAGTTTATTGAGAAACGAAAATAATAATAATGATAATAATTGTGAATGAGTAGGAACTACGAGAGCAAAATGTCCCAACAGCTTCGTAAAATACATAAAACAGGGTTCCACAAATGAGAGGATGACAATATGTCATAAAAATAGTGGGTGGTAGTCCATGAGTGGTTAAAATGAACCTGTTAGCTAAGCTTAGTCCACAGTGAGACAGGTTAATGTTACATTTGCTACCCAGGCATTAGTTACTGCTAATATAATAGAACATTCTTAGTGTTAGCATTTCATTCATCTTTTATCTGATATTTAATCAATGCAGGAAAACGTTTAGTAAACTATACTTATTAACTGAGTTGTTCTTGCTTCTGATACCAGGACCAACAGATGCATCTCCAGGCTCAGCAGTCCTGCCCTCCCATGATACTGAACCAGCCCCACTTCCAACTAAACAAAGAGGTGAGCAGCATGTGTTGAATGACATGTCACTTTACATAACTTTACATTTACATTACATCTTTTCATTAATATTTTTGAAAAAGAAGAATGATTAAATACTTTTAATCATAATTATTGGTTGAAAAACAAAAAATCTACTACTGATTTCATTTGGTTCATTTCACTAGCAAGGACCACACCAACAACATGCTGCACTTAAACCATTTATTAAGAAAACGATTGATGAGCATAGTTCTTCCATTGCTGACTGTGTTTTGGGGAGGCTCATTGGAAGTCCATCGTAGCACCTGGTCAAAAATGTTTTTAATGCATTAAGGTTTCCAGATGAATCACAAGCGTTAACATTGACAGCCCTAGTATAAATATAATATTAAAACACTGAGATCTTACCCCTATTTTCACCCAGAAGTATGTGTGTGTCAAAGTACTTTTAATGTTATTCTTAAAATAAAAATCCTATATCAAATATGATAATTAATGATAATGTTCATAGGTCAGGGTCATAACTTTACGTAGGTGGCCAAGGAACTGCCTGATAAATGTGTTCATGTATGAGATCCATCGCTTGTGTCATTCTCCATTGCTAAACTCTCCAATGTTATACCACAGTGTCATTCATTATGCTGACAGTAGCATTTAGATCCCATGTTGTCACTAGATTATTTAATCATGAAATTCATATTTATTTGTTGTATTAATATTAGATATTATCATTTTAAACTATGTTATGGCATTTTAATGTATTTAAAGGCAGATTACCTGTATACTGAAAACATTTTAAACATTTTATCCTGTTTTTCCATACATTTTTTAACTATACTGGTGGTGCTGCTGATAATTGCTCCTAGGATCATTATTAGTGGTGCTAAAGGAATCACATTTAATCAATATTTTGGGCCATCTGGATTAGGGATGGTCACTGTCAATCGCTGATTGATAATTGATAATATATTATCAATCAAACGGTGGCATCAAATATAGGTTATGTTTTGTAGTGTGAGTCTTGAAGCAATGCAATGAATTTCACTATGTGGCAGCAATGATACATCTTACCAACAGGGGGCGATGTTTAACAGAGAAAATGGCTCAGCTACCAACGAGCTGCTGTAGATATCAAACGTAAACACGAAGAGGTCAAGGTGAAATTTGGCGTGAGACCATTTCAAACTAAAAAATGACAGACTGCAGCTTTAAATCAGCATAATTGTGAAGTAACACTATCTCTCTCACTCACTGTCCCTCTTTCTCTCTCGGCTCGGCTGGGTGCATTTTGGAGTCGTTTAATGTTATATTATGGCAAAAACTGTCAGTTGTTTTTTGACATATAGAGACATAAACACATCTCAAAGAATGAAGTTAAAGATATTTTCAACATTTTTGCATTTTCTTCCAGTGCAAGGCATTAAATGTTTGTAAGAAAAAAACCTTCACCATATTAAGTTGTTTTTTCAATCCATATATTTATCTAGTTGTTAAAATCTATATTTTTCTCCTCTTTCAGCAGGTAGTAGACGGCCGAAGGTTTTAGGTAGATATGATTTCACTCTGACGAGGAAATTTCAAAAGGCCGCTGACGGAACTGATGAAGCAGGAAAAAAAACCCTCCTCAAAAAGATTTACACTGAGGTCTACATCACAGAGGCAAAGAGTAGAGAGGATAATATCCAACATGAAGAGAAGCAGCTTGAAACAGTTTCCACCCTCCATGACACTCCGATCAAGTGCCACGACATCTTTAACGTCCTACCTGGCCAAGAGGAACACATCATCAAAGTTGTTCTGATGAGCGGCGTCGCTGGTGTTGGAAAATCCTTCTCAGTGCAGAAGTTCATTCTGGACTGGGCAGAGGGCGCCGAAAACCAAGATATCAGTCTGCTGATTCCACTTTTGTTCAAAGAGCTGAACTTGGTCAAAAATGAGCCGCACAGTCTGCTCACACTGATCCATCGTTTCTATCCAACATTAAAGAACGTCACAGAAGAGATGCTCGACTCTGACGACTTTAACGTTGTGTTCATCTTTGACGGCCTGGATGAAAGCAGACTGTCACTGGATTTTGAGAACAATGATGTCGTGTCTGATGTCACACAGACGTCATCAGTCAGCGTGCTGCTGACAAACCTCATCACAGGGAATCTGCTTCCCATGGCTCGCATCTGGATCACTTCCAGACCTGCAGCAACCAATCAGATCCTAGATCACGATTGTGTTGACAGGATAACAGAAGTACGAGGCTTCACTGATGACCAGAAGGAGGAGTACTTCAAGAAGAGATTCAGTGATGAAGAACAGTCCAGCAAGATCATCTCGCACATCAAGACATCCAGGAGCCTCCACATCATGTGTCACATCCCAGTCTTCTGCTGGATCATTGCGACAGTTTTGAAGCTCATGTTGACTCCAGACCAGAGAGGAGAGCTGCCCAAGACCCTGACTGACCTGTACTCACACTTCATGCTGGTTCAGACAAAGAGGAAGAAGAAGTATGATGAGGGACCTGAGACCAAAACACAGAAGCTGACAGAGGCTGACAGTGAATTTCTTCTGAAGCTGGGGAGGCTGGCGTTTGAACATCTGGAGAAAGGAAACATCATGTTCTACCACGAAGACCTGAAGCAGTGTGGTCTTGATGTCACAGAGGCCGCAGTGTCATCAGGATTCTTTACAGAGATCTTCAAGGAAGAGGGCGTGATATTCGAGGAAAAAGTCTACAGCTTTGTTCATCTGAGTGTTCAGGAGTTTCTGGCCGCAGTCTACATGTACCACTGTTACACCAGCAGGAACACAAAGGTACTGAAAGACTTCCTGGGACAATACTACAGCTACTCAACTCTTGATGACTTCCTGAAGAGAGCCATGGAGAAATCTCTCCAAAATAAAAATGGCCACCTGGATCTGTTTGTCCGCTTCCTTCATGGCCTCTTTCTGGAGTCCAACCAGAGTCTCTTAGGAGGCCTGTTGGGTCAGACAGAGAACAGTCCAGAAACCATCCAGAGAGTCATCACCAACCTGAAGAAGATGAACTGGAAGGATATCTCTCCTGACAGAAGCATCAACATCTTCCACTGTCTGATGGAGATGAACGACGGCTCAGTACATCAGGAGATCCAAGAGTTCCTGAAGTCAGAGGACAGATCAGAGGAGGAACTCTCTGAGATCCAGTGCTCAGCTCTGGCCTACATGCTGCAGATGTCAGAGGAGGTTCTGGATGAGTTGGACCTGAAGAAGTACAGCACATCAGAGGAGGGACGACGGAGACTGATCCCAGCTGTGAGGAACTGCAGAAAGGCTGTGTAAGTCCAGATGTGATTAATTATTAGTAGTTTAGTTCTAAAAATATAAATAATATAAAATTCTTATTAGTGTTAAAATAGTGCTCTACTTATTTATAGCTGAAATAATATGTCAGTTATATGGAGTCACAGATGAGCTGTTTTAAATGTGTGTAATGTTAATTATTTAGTTGTTTGTGATTATAGCTGTTAAGTTAATAAAAACAGTTATTCTATTTATTTCTAGTAATTATTTTATTTGATAGTTTTTTCTTCTGTTATATGACAGGCATCATTCAAACCTGGTAAAACAAATAACGGACTTCAGAGGTTGTGGTTGAGGTTTTATTACAGCAGCATTTTATCACAACATATATAAGTACAGTTATCAATGAATGCAGGAAAGTTATTATTACATGAGCAGGTTCTGCAAATCACATCAGACACACTGTTTTTAACACTATAATTCAGAGTTTAAAATAAGATCTGTATCACTTTCCAAAGTAGATTTTTGAAGAGTTGCTTTCATCATCTTTTTCTTTAAGGTCTCTGAGACATTTCATAGTGAGCACCGAGGATCAGCCAATCAGAAAACGGATTCAGCAATATTCTTTATTTTAGGGAAGTCGTGTTACATGGGCTTGTTTTGAAGTTTTTCTGATATTCTCTTGGCCACATAAAGACAATCCCTCTTTTCTCTCTTGTTGGTGTAGAGCAGGGGTCTATCAAACCAATAACTGGCTAAGATATTTGTCATTTCTCATATTATGTTTGGCATGTTTTTATTGCTTTAAACATTTTTTAAAAACAGTCCCCTGATGCAGCCTCCACTCTCTCTGACACAGTCCAACTCATGCTGACAGCTGCTCTGTCTCTCTGACTGATACAATTAATTACCAGGAAAAGTAACTATTATGTTACTTTTTAAATAAATGTTCAAATATGTCAAATTACTTGGCTGCCTCAATCAACAACAACTGGCCTAAATCACGTTCTAAATTAAATTATGTTTAAGAAATGTACTAAAAAGAAGTAAATAATATAATTGTACATGTAGCAGATGTGAAGCGATTGAATTTGATTCATCAAAAAGAATGAACCAATCCTGGTCTAAAATAAAAACCAATCTACACACATAGTGCAGAATGCATAAGTTACTATCTTCTCTTTCTGTTTATCACTAGACCTCATTACTTATTTCCATCATTTAAAGTATCTATTCAGGTAATTACTGAGGATATACACTACTCCAATCCTTGTGAAATCACAACAAAGTATTTTAGTGCAAACAAAATAATTATATATCATGAATTTCCATTTCACAATCTCCATTTAAAATAAATACATTAAATTATTCATCTCTTTTAAGCACTATTTACCTTTATTTTGTTTCACAAATCACTATATTTGAAATAACTTATTCTCCCCAGTGTAGAGAAGAGTAGTAGCAGGAAATGCACAGAGGTCTGATCATTATATGAGAGCAGAATGACACAATTCAGCCTATTTAAAGAGATCTTATACACATTAAAGTTCAATATTATATTTTTAATGCTGATACCCTGATAACATCTTTCTGATGACATCATGTTGAAAATAATTCAACCTCATTGGTTTGTTAATTGTGTTTGTGCTGAATCAGTTGTTCAGAATCTCAGAAAGTAAAGTCAACAACTAAACATCATGCAGTCATCTGTCATACACATCTAAATATTTAATTACATTCATATTATGTACAGCTCTAATATTGTCAGGTCATTAGATTCATTTGTGTTTGTCAGCAGTCAGTAAATGTAGCTGTTATGGATGTGAAGCTGACAGCAGCAGGTAGCAAAGAGAGATGATCTTTCTCAACTGTAACTCTTCACTGAGCTGAACTGAGTCTAAATATCCTGCAGTCACAGATAAAATAGTGGACAGTAAAACTGCTTTTCTAATCAAGATGTCCTCATGTTAACTTTGTGGAGGCAGACATGGGATCAGATCACACAGACAGACTAAGTAAGTCCATTTTCTCTCCTTCATCTGCAAGATGAAAAGAAAACAAAGATTGAAGTCTGCAGGTATGAGAGAGAGTGATGAGAATGATTGGTTCATTCAAGCACAGTGAGAAACCATCAGCTGAACTGGGAGTGTTCTGGTAGCTTACTGGTTCAGATGCATCCAGTATAACTGCAGCATCCACTGATCTCTCTCCTGTTTTCCTGTTTCCTGTTTGTGTGTCAACTGTTGTTTTACATTAAAGGAATAAAATGTGCCAAAAATGATTCAAACGTTTTAAAGACATTAGTAGAACCACTGATGTGAAGAGCAAATGTTAATCAAAATAATGAATGTCAAACTGTTTTATCATCAAATACATGAAGTAAATATAAAGTGTCTCCTTTCATGATAACATATGTTGTAATATATGTGTCATTACAGACTAAAGAGCTGTGGACTCTCAGAGACTCACTGTGAAGTTTTGGCCTCAGCTCTGAAGTCCAGCCCTCATCTGACACATCTGGACCTGAGCTACAACAACCTGTCTGATTCAGCAGTGAAGCGTCTGTCTGCTGGACTGGAGAGTCCAAACTGTGGACTGAAGACTCTGATGTGAGTTCACTGACTGTAGCTTTAGTAGTTTTTTTTCTATATATTCAATTCAAATCCTTCAGCAATGTTTAAAATGTTTGGTTCATACATTTTCAGGATGTATCTGAGCACAAATCTGTAGAATTTAAATATTTTCAGGAATTTAAAATCCACAGTCTTGTTCTGTGTTAAAATGACTTCCAGAGTTTAAACTAATATGAGGCTTCAGCAGTCTGAGTTCCACATATCTAGTAAGTATCAAGGTTATTATAGTTTTGACATTTTCTTTAGTTTTTATTTTTCTTTAGTTTTTCAGTTTGCTTTTTTATTTCAGTTTAGTTTTAGTGAGTTCAACAAGTGATTTAGTAGTTTCAGTTTAGTTTTTATTTAGTTTTAGTCTTAGTTTTAGTTTTTCAGGTATTAAGAGAAAGCCTTGACTTGTAGAAGCTGAAAAGGGTTTATCATCAAGTCCTTTTTAATTTCATTCTTTAACCACGGCTGCTGCAGGACAGGAAGTAACCGAGGGAGAAAACAAAGCTGAATTTATCTGTAATTCACTTTAGTTTTAGTTAGTTTTACATTGTTCATTGTAGTTTTTATTTAGTTTTCCTTTTTTTATTGATTGTAGTTTTTATTTTAATTTCAGTTAAACTAAATAATTTTTCATATCTAGTTTTAGTTGTAGTTAACTATAATAACCCTGGTAAGTATGTTTGAGTTTCTTCAGTGTTTCCTGGCTGAGCTGCAGTGGAGGGATCAAAACTCAAAGAGGGAATATTGTACTAAATATTCTGAAACTTTGAGTCACACAAATCAAGTGTGAGTGTACCAGACTGTCAAAGCCTCATATTGTATGGTACAAAATATGGACAGGAGGAATGATTACTGCCACCAAGAACATGGTTGAATTACACACACCTACTAAACTACCAAATACAGGAAGAAGAGCTCATGTAATAAATAATGAACAGGTCTGATTTCATATTGATCCTCTAATTACAGACTTGACTGAGTTCAGCAGCAGTGTGATCGATTTCTGTTCATTTGATGACAGAATATTTTTCACATCAACAAAATCATGACACACACACACACACACACACACACACACACACACACACACACACACACACACACACACACACACACACACACACACAGACACACACACACACACACACACACACACACACACACACACACACACACACAGATAAACACAATTACCTTTATTATGATGCATTTGCTCTTTAACAATCCAATGAATAATTAGTAGGCTACAGCTATCAGTGTTCAGTGCTATCTTCAAAGTTTACTGCCTGTTGTCCGTTCAGTTTGTAATACATCGTCACATTTTTTTGTTTTGGAAGATAATTATAGTGTGCACTTTTTGTAAATGTATTGTTCAGGTATTTAATGTTATAAAGAAACATTCATTAAATATATGTTCATTTAAAGGCAGCTTTGTGTTGAGTTTTGTGTTGCTGTAATTTTGGCACACGTTAACATTTACAGCAACTGAATATCGGATGCAAGTATCGATTATCGGCCTCTTTGACTTATTAATAATCTGTGTTAAAAACGATATCAGTTGATCCCCAGTGTAGAGAAGAGTAGTAGCAGGAAATGCACAGAGGTCTGATCATTATATGAGAGCAGAATGACACAATTCAGCCTATTTAAAGAGATCTTATACACATTAAAGTTCAATATTATATTTTTAATGCTGATACCCTGATAACATCTTTCTGATGACATCATGTTGAAGATAATTCAACCTCATTGGTTTGTTAATTGTGTTTGTGCTGAATCAATTTTTCAGAATCTCAGAAAGTAAAGTCAACAACTAAACATCATGCAGTCATCTGTCATACACATCTAAATATTTAATTACATTCATATTATGTACAGCTCTAATATTGTCAGGTCATTAGATTCATTTGTGTTTGTCAGCAGTCAGTAAATGTAGCTGTTATGGATGTGAAGCTGACAGCAGCAGGTAGCAAAGAGAGATGATATTTCTCAACTGTAACTCTTCACTGAGCTGAACTGAGTCTAAATATCCTGCAGTCACAGATAAAATAGTGGACAGTAAAACTGCTTTTCTAATCAAGATGTCCTCATGTTAACTTTGTGGAGGCAGACATGGGATCAGATCACACAGACAGACTAAGTAAGTCCATTTTCTCTCCTTCATCTGCAAGATGAAAAGAAAACAAAGATTGAAGTCTGCAGGTATGAGAGAGAGTGATGAGAATGATTGTTTCATTCAAGCACAGTGAGAAACCATCAGCTGAACTGGGAGTGTTCTGGTAGCTTACTGGTTCAGATGCATCCAGTATAACTGCAGCATCCACTGATCTCTCTCCTGTTTTCCTGTTTCCTGTTTGTGTGTCAACTGTTGTTTTACATTAAAGGAATAAAATGTGCCAAAAATGATTCAAACGTTTTAAAGACATTAGTAGAACCACTGATGTGAAGAGCAAATGTTAATCAAAATAATGAATGTCAAACTGTTTTATCATCAAATACATGAAGTAAATATAAAGTGTCTCCTTTCATGATAACATATGTTGTAATATATGTGTCATTACAGACTTTCTCTCTGTGAACTCTCAGGGACTCGCTCTGAAGTTTTGGCCTCAGCTCTGAAGTCCAACCCTCATCTGACACATCTGGACCTGACCTTGAACGACCTGTCTGATTCAGCAGTGAAGCGTCTGTCTGCTGGACTGGAGAGTCCAAACTGTGGACTGAAGACTCTGATGTGAGTTCACTGACTGTAGCTTTAGTAGTTTTTTTCTATATATTCAATTCAAATCCTTCAGCAATGTTTAAAATGTTTGGTTCATACATTTTCAGGATTTATCTGAGCACAAATCTGTAGAATTGAAATATTTTCAGGAATTTAAAATCCACAGTCTTGTTCTGTGTTAAAATGACTTCCAGAGTTTAAACTAATATGAGGCTTCAGCAGTCTGAGTTCCACATATCTAGTAAGTATCAAGGTTATTATAGTTTTGAAATTTTCTTTAGTTTTTATTTTTCTTTAGTTTTTCAGTTTGCTTTTTTATTTCAGTTTAGTTTTAGTGAGTTCAACAAGTGATTTAGTAGTTTCAGTTTAGTTTTTATTTAGTTTTAGTCTTAGTTTTAGTTTTTCAGGTATTAAGAGAAAGCCTTGACTTGTAGAAGCTGAAAAGGGTTTATCATCAAGTCCTTTTTAATTTCATTCTTTAACCACGGCTGCTGCAGGACAGGAAGTAACCGAGGGAGAAAACAAAGCTGAATTTATCTGTAATTCACTTTAGTTTTAGTTAGTTTTACATTGTTCATTGTAGTTTTTATTTAGTTTTCGTATTTTTATTTATTTCGTTTTTATTTTAATTTCAGTTAAACTAAATAATTTTTCATTGCTAGTTTTAGTTTTAGTTAACTATAATAACCCTGGTAAGTATGTTTGAGTTTCTTCAGTGTTTCCTGGCTGAGCTGCAGTGGAGGGATCAAAACTCAAAGAGGGAATATTGTACTAAATATTCTGAAACTTTGAGTTACACAAATCAAGTGTGAGTGTACCAGACTGTCAAAGCCTCATATTGTATGGTACAAAATATGGACAGGAGGAATGATTACTGCCACCAAGAACATGGTTGAATTACACACACCTACTAAACTACCAAATACAGGAAGAAGAGCTCATGTAATAAATAATGAACAGGTCTGATTTCATATTGATCCTCTAATTACAGACTTGACTGAGTTCAGCAGCAGTGTGATCGATTTCTGTTCATTTGATGACAGAATATTTTTCACATCAGCAAAATCATGACACACACACACACACACACACACACACACACACACACACACACACACACACACACACACACACACACACACACACACACACACACACACACACACACACACCTAAACACACCTGAACACATCTGATTGGATTACACATGGATTTTAATCTCCATCATTTATTCTTTATTCAGATTGCAGCACTGCAGTTTGTCAGAGAACAGCTGTGCTTCTCTGGTCTCAGCTCTGAAGTCCAACCCCTCCTCCCAACTGACAGAGCTGAATCTGAGAGGAAACAACCTGAAGGATTCAGACGTGAAGCTGCTGTGTGATCTTAAGGAGAGTCCAGACTGCAGACTGGAGACTCTGAGGTGAGTAGAGAGTTGGAGTCAGTCTGTGCTGTTTTTTTATTAAACACAGTCAGTATCAAGCAAAGATCCAGTATTTCCTGGTGAACCTCCAACCTTCTCAGTGCTGCTTTCCTCAGTGAAGCTGTGAGAATGGTGACAGGCTTCAGGATTGGACAGAAAGACAGAGAGAGAGAGAGAACAGTCAGCCAATCAGAAAAGCCAGAAGCTTGTTGTGATTGTGTGTTTGAGTTGATATGAAGACGACTGTTGTTGTTGTTGTGTTGATGTCTGCAGGAAATGAAGCTGGATTACAGCTGACAGCCTTACAAGATGTATAGAGACAGTGATCCTCATCATCAAACTGTCACACCATCAAATCTGATCTGAAAGTGTTTGTTTTCTCATTTCAACACTACAGAATTGATCAGTTCATCTTTGTCAGAGCTCTAAGATCAGTCTGACTGCAGCCTGCAAATCACTGGCTCTGATTTCACACAAGCATCATCACGTTTAGTAACCATGTGGTCTTAATACAGACCAGAACCTCTGCTGAAGTCCAGGAATCACAGCAGCTGTTTATCTGAGAGTTCTGACTGATTGTCATGTGATGATTTAACAGCAGGAAACATCTTCAAATCCCACAGAGACTCTGTAGCTTAAAGCTTTGATAAGAGTTGACATGTATCAGCAGTAAATCCATCAGTAAACTGATGAGTGAATGTCTCTCTTTCTGCAGTAATGATGTGTTCATGACTCTCAGCACTCTCAGCATTTCCTCTGTGTACTTCAGTGAAATCTGCAGAGGAAACAAGACCTGATAGTAAAAGTGTGTGCAGGTGTGTGAGCTTGGAGCTCAGTGTGTTCACTCCAACACGTTAACATGAGAGCTGAAAGGAAGCAAGCTATGATGCACAGCTGTTCCACTTCTGGTCTGAACAGGACTGAAGTCCCTGCTTCTCTTTATACTGGATGTGCTGCATCACTGACTGACAGCTGAAGTGAGTCTCAATAAACACTAATTTATCACCTCTGTTGTTTCTTCTTCTCTCATCAGCTGGTGATGAGCTCTGTCAGAGTGTGAGTGAACATCCAGGAGTGTTGAGAGAGTATCAGCTGCATCCTGATGATCCAACTGGAGTCTGGATCTGGATTTTATCATCTTCACTTAAGTCTCTTAACTGACTACAAACTGAACAGTTATCTCTGGATTTTGTTGAAGTCAGCACAGATTTGTTATACATGAGCTTTTTTATGCAGAAAAGATAAAAACATATATTATTCCACCTGAATAATCCACTAAGTATCAGGCAGTGGAGGAAAGTAACTAAGTCCATTTACTCAACTACTCAAGGACTGCACAAATGTTATAAATCAGACGGTGAGCCTGGGCCCATATTTATCAAGCGTCTCAGAATCACGCTGAGAGTTAACAAGAACTAAAACTAATGAATTAGAAGAGAATTGACTGTGACTTTCAGCAGGAGAAGGATTACTGCTGGGAGAGAGTGAGACTTTGCTGTTTTACCACAGTAATGATGACGTGTTGTAGTTTTCTCACAGTCTCAACTGCACATATTAAACAGTTTTAGTTTGGTATATTATGTGTGTATTCATTAAGTTTAGAAGCAGGTAACTTACCAAGGTTATGAAACTATGATGCTAAAATTCATTATAAGATGATATTTACAAACTGAAATCAAACTAAATCACTTTTTTAAACTAATTTTATATTCACTGGTCCACTAATTATCTTTGTTTTAAATGCTGTACATCTTAAATTTCAATCTTATGTTTATTTTTCTGGCTGTGCTGGCGGTGAGTCCAAAATGTCCAAAAGTCCATGACATGAGGGTCAGTGACAAAGAAGGGTTGGCAAGATGAGCAATTCAAAAATAACTTTAAAAATTTTTCTTAAAAGCAGCATCAGGTTTATTAAGATGTCATTTTGTATTTGTGTTGGTTTTATGTCATTGGTTTATTTTCTTCATTATTATACTTTATTTTCTTATCTCTGTAACATTGGTTTTAAGAAGTTTTATACACTTCTTTTCTTTGTTCATGGTTAAAAAAAGACAACATTTTAACAGCATTGTCTGTGGAAATACATGAATTTTCAGTGTTTTAATCCTGTGTGGCGATTCAGCTTTATTTATAATATCTATTTTTACATTTGTTATTGTCTCTGTGTATAAATGAGCCATATTTAATTCAATCTGTGTTTTAGTTTCTTATGTTATGTATTTTGTTGTAATATGTAGTAATTTCACCAAAATCCCCCATTCTTCGTATTGGCAGTACTGTATTAGGTTGTACTCTATCGCCCTCTGCTGGCCATTAGCAGACACTGCTTCATTTCCCGTCTCTCGTCAGTCTGCATGTATCCTGACTGAGAGAGGTATGTACTGAAGGCAGCGCGATCATAAAGTGTGTAATGTCTGTCGTTCTTTTTACCTCTAGAGATGAGTTTTTAAGGCTTTAAAAACTAGCTTAAACACGTTTTTCCTGTAACGTTGTGTGGTTGGTTTTCATCATTTTGGCTTGTGGAATACACACTTAAGCTTGTTTTTTCATGTTAGGTCTGTTGCAGAGATGAAAGAGCCTAAAAACAACGTTTTTGCTATCTTTTGGGCTCATTTTGACAGAACACAACGCTGACCGACACAGTCATGAAGCCTCATAGTGCTTTCTGTCTCTGGCTGCAGTACAGCTGACCGTCCACTAGATGGCAGAGTCTGACTGGAAGTGAAATACAAAACTCAATACGACGTCATGTGCTCTGTCCTTTATTTCTAAGCTGTGAAACATTTGATGAATTTTACATGTGAAAGTGCTACAGAAAAACTATATTATTTTTGCTTTATTATATTATCTCTTTAAGTAGAGTTTTCCACAAGTTAAATTCCAATTAGTTTGACCATATTTAAGCTGAATAAGTATCAGGCAGTGGTGGAAGGTAATTACTATCTACTACTACTAATTTACTCAATTGCGCAAGGACTGCACCTGGGTACAGTTTTGACGTACTTCTCCTTTACTTTAGTATTTCCATTTGATGCTACTTTATATTTCCACTCTACTATGTTTCAGAGGTAAATATTGTACTTTCTACTCCACTACATTTATGTGACAGCTTTAGTTACTTTTCAGATGCAGATTTGACACAATGGATAATATAACAAGATTTTAAAATACAACACATTGTTAAAGATGAAACCAAAAAGCAGTGTGTAGTCGGCTCACATTTCAGATGTCTGAGTTGTTAACACTCCACCAAATACTGATTTTCCCCTCTAAACTTCTCACATGCTTTCATTTTGCTCAGGAGGGTTTTTCCCTCATTTTTTTATATTTAACATGTTACTGAATACATATATTGCTGTTTTCAACTCTTTGAAATTAATATATTTGTTTTATATTTAGTAAATAAATCATGACGTGGGCTTATTTGGAGCACACATGGACTTAAATGGAGTCACAGTACCAATTAAACTCACTTTATTCTTCAAATATCTTTATTTTATATTTCAAAATCTACATGAACTAATGAATACATTTTCAAATGAGGATACAAATAAGTGCATAAATAAGATAAATAAAATCCAAGTAAGAGTAAAATAAATTAAACATAAAACATAAAATGAACATTCTAAGGCACCTGCTGAGGGAAAGAAGCAGCAGCTGAATAAAGTGCATAATGCATGTTTGACCCCCCCGCTTTAAGGTTTGTCTGTAATAAGTCATCTGTCTTCCAGGCCACTAGCAGCCGCTGTTGCCTCCAACACACACTAAAATCGGTGTTGAACACAGAGGAAACAGGAAGAACACAGCACAGTTTTTATCCAGAAAGAGAGAGCCGAGTGAATAAAAATCCTCCAGGACCGCACCGGGGATTCCTCACTGCAGAGGCCGGGTTTGGAGCTCCGAGAGCCGGGTAGAGACGGGCGCACGGCCCGGTAGTCTTCCTGGAGGTTTTTGTTAACCTATTACGTATTCGTGTTGAATGAATTTTGTCCCTTTTGGCTTTCCATACTATTTACATCCAGCAGAGCCAATATGGCATCAGGCGGCTAGAAAACAGGATACATGCACTTTTTAAGCACATAATTTTAACACATTTGCACACAAAGACTTATTTAGAGATACATTTCGAAATGATGTCCAGCTGCTGAGAGAGCCATGACGGAGGTGGAGGAGCTGCGGCCGGTTCCCAGGGAGAGAGCCATCCTGGAGAGCTTCTTCACGCAGCTCGGCATGTTTTCTTTCGACCGGGCCAAAGACTATGTGGAGAAGGAGAAGGACAACAGCCGGAGTGCAGGAGCCATCTGGGCTGCACTGCTGGCTGCACTGGCTCACCTGGCTGCAGCAGAGAAAGCCTACCATAACATGACCTTCCTGGGACAGAAGATGGGTAATTAGTCCAGATTATAACCATTGACATTGAAGACAGAAGATGGGTAATTAATCCAGATTATATCCATTAACATGAAGACAAATACAGATTATAACCATTAACATTGAAGACAGAAAATGGGTAATTGGTCCAGATTATAACCATTAACATTGAAGACAGAAAATGGGTAATTAATCCAGATTATATTCATTAACATTGAAGACAGAGGATGGGTAATTAGTCAAGATTATAACCATTAACATGAAGACAAATCCAGATTTTAACCATTCACATTGGTTGGGAATACTACACTCATCTGGAATGACTGGAATTAGACATTATTCCCCTCTTTAAAGGGTCCTTTAAACGGTCAATCAGGGCCAAAAGCACAAAGATTAACCCCATTTTTTATCCCCTAAAATTTTTCAAAAACACTTACAGTCCATCACATAATATTTTTATTTGTGACAATAGTTGTATTAATGTGGAAATAACCGGCAAATTTAAACATTAAGGACCTGATTAAAGGTCTGCGTGTGTAAAAAAATTGTGCAAACTTGACGTCACCTGCAAAAAAAAGTGCAAACTAATCTACTCACGCAGCGCACTGAGGTTTGCGTCTTTCAACTGTGCACTGTCCATTTAGTATGTTAATATTGAATATGTAATATCAGCAGTTTACCGTAATTAATGTAATATGGGACGTTTTAACCTCAGTGTGTAAAATACAGGGAGGAGAAAATGTAAATATCAATATATTAGTTAACCTCTTCCACTAGAACCTGATCACATTTATAATCAATATATTAGTTAACCTCTTCCACTAGAACCTGATCACATTTATAATCAATATATTAGTTAACCTCTTCCACTAGAACCTGATCACATTTATAATCAATATATTAGTTAACCTCTTCCACTAGAACCTGATCACATTTATAATCAATATATTAGTTAACCTCTTCCACTAGAACCTGATCACATTTATAACTCAATATATTAGTTAACCTCTTCACTAGAACCTGATCACATTCATAATCAATATATTAGTTAACCACTTCCACTAGAACCTGATCACATTTATAATCAATATATTAGTTAAACTCTTCCACTAGAACCTGATCACATTTATAATCAATATATTAGTTAATCTCTTCCACTAGAACCTGATCACATTTATAATCAATATATTAGTTAACCTCTAGAACCTGATCACATTTATAATCAATATATTAGTTAATCTCTTCCACTAGAACCTGATCACATTTATAATCAATATATTAGTTAACCACTTCCACTAGAACCTGATCACATTTATAATCAATATATTAGTTAACCTCTTCCACTAGAACCTGATCACATTTATAATCAATATATTAGTTAACCACTTCCACTAGAACCTGATCACATTTATAATCAATATATTAGTTAATCTCTTCCACTAGAACCTGATCACATTTATAATCAATATATTAGTTAACCTCTTCCACTAGAACCTGATCACATTTATAATCAATATATTAGTTAATCTCTTCCACTAGAACCTGATCACATTCATAATCAATATATTAGTTAACCTCTTCCACTAGAACCTGATCACATTTATAATCAATATATTAGTTAAACTCTTCCACTAGAACCTGATCACATTTATAATCAATATATTAGTTAACCTCTTCCACTAGAACCTGATCACATTTATAATCAATATATTAGTTAACCTCTAGAACCTGATCACATTGATAATCAATATATTAGTTAAACTCTTCCACTAGAACCTGATCACATTTATAATCAATATATTAGTTAATCTCTTCCACTAGAACCTGATCACATTTATAATCAATATATTAGTTAACCTCTTCCACTAGAACTTGATCACATTTATAATCAATATATTAGTTAACCTCTTCCACTAGAACCTGATCACATTTATAATCAATATATTAGTTAACCTCTTCCACTAGAACCTGATCACATTTATAATCAATATATTAGTTAATCTCTTCCACTAGAACCTGATCACATTTATAATCAATATATTAGTTAATCTCTTCCACTAGAACCTGATCACATTTATAATCAATATATTAGTTAACCTCTTCCACTAGAACCTGATCACATTTATAATCAATATATTAGTTAATCTCTTCCACTAGAACCTGATCACATTTATAATCAATATATTAGTTAATCTCTTCCACTAGAACCTGATCACATTTATAATCAATATATTAGTTAACCTCTTCCACTAGAACCTGATCACATTTATAATCAATATATTAGTTAATCTCTTCCACTAGAACCTGATCACATTTATAATCAATATATTAGTTAACCTCTTCCACTAGAACCTGATCACATTTATAATCAAT
>JAJDFG010001011.1:50000-54398 GCA_021039105.1 Scomber colias | reverse complement strand
GTCAGTGCTTAAATAACCTTTTTTAACATCAAAATACTTTCTGTATGACGTTATGTACTGGAGAGAGAAAAACAACAGGAAATTAGAACAAAAGAGGAAGTTCTGTTTCATCTTTCTTTTTAGCTGCGTATGTCATGTTTTTTTATTTTTCTTTAAAGCACAAATGGAGTGACACCTGTAATCTCATTTTATGTCAAATATAATGACAATAAAGCTTTCTATTTCTAACTATATGTATAAATATGTCACATGAAGATTAATCCAATTGGAAAACTGTCAAATGTCAACAGAAAAGATGACCTTAAGAGAAACACATGACACATATTGCTGCATATGTGAGTCATGTAGATATGTGCAACTTTTCCCATCTCAGCAGCCTTAAATGCTGGTACAGTCGTGCCAAATCTCACTGCTGCTGAAAATGACATATATATTTGCCTCTGAAGGTGTCAAATTTCAATCTTGTCCATCCTGACCTCTGGATGGAGAGGGAGAGGTCAAAGGAAAGACGGAAAAAGGAAAAGAAACATCTGCTTCCTAGAATTGCTTGCTTCTTCTTTTTTTTTTTAGGTGTTTCTTTAATCTTGGTGCTTTTTCTGGTGAATTATTGAATAACTTTATCAGTCATTTAAAAGTTATTAAAATAAAACAAAACAAGGATCACAAGAAGATTGGAATAATCTCACCATACAGTTCATTTAGTGGCTGTTCTGAAGCTTTCACTCTTATCATAAACAATAATCTTGTCATATAACTCTTCTAATTTCTATTTTTCTCATTTGTGTTGACCTAAAACTTGAAGTTAACTCTTGTGACATGACAGTTGCTCTGCAGATATGTTGTTTCCTTTTTGACATAGATTGTTATAAACATTTATTTTGGAAAAGCCCTGCTCTGACTCAGCTGGATGGGTGTGGCTTTAAACTGACCTACCAACTTCTCCGTAACTTCTTGGATGCTCTTGTCACATGTGTTTTTTTATAGTTCATACCCTAGTCTGGAGAAAAAAGAAAAAAAAGTACCCTGCTGTCATGTGCTGTCAAGTTGGTTCAGTTGGCATTCAATGCTGTGCGTAGTTTACGATAAAATGTCACACTGAACAGTGATATATTACGCACGTTGGTAAAATGAGGCAAATGAGGAAGCGTGAGTCAAATAGATAAAATTAGTTTCAGAAGGCACAGTTATAACTTTCATAACTGTGCCTTCTGAAACTATTTGACGAAGCTGTTTTAAAAAGTAGAAAAACAGCCTTCTGGTGAGAAGATTGCAAACACTCTGCAGATACTGAAGATAAAAACTCACTAAAAGTTACCAGATATTAAGAAAACAAATAGATTTTAACCCTCCTGTTGTGCTCAAGTCAAGGAAGGAAGGAAGGGAGAAAGAAGGAAGGAAAAGAGGAAAGGAGGGAGGAGGTAAGGAAGGAAGGAAGGAAAGGAGGGTGGAAGGTAAGAGGGAGGAAAGAAGGAAGGAGGGAAGGAAGGAAGGGAGGAATGAAAGGAATTAAGGAAGGAGGGAAGGAAAGAAGGAAAGAAGGACAGAAGGAAGGAATGAAGGAAGGAAGCAAGGAACAGTCAAAACAGACAGGGTCAATTTGACCCGGGAGGACGACACACAAAGGTTAAGCAGCTGATGCACAATGTCAAGGCCTACGAGTAAATCTGAAAGCACTCCCGTATATGATATAAATTTAAATCCCATTAAAACCAAACATGTCTGGTATTTTCTAAATGTTTTAGTTACTCTGCTGCACATTAAACCTGGAGTATTTTATATATGTTCATTTACATATTCACTTCTCTGATTAGTAGCAGTCTATTAAATGTCTGTATAGTGAAGTCCAGCAGTAAACAAAAAGTCATTTAAAATGATTTTCATAGTTTTGATCCGAGTCCAACAGCGTACTGTATAGAAAGCATATAGACAGTAAGAGGTTAAGGTGTCGGCTTGCTGCACAGTCAAAACTCCCCCGACAAGACTTAACTCCACCCGTCTGGCTCCCCAGATGTGGTAAAACAAACAATGACTTATTTGGGAAATAATGTTTTCACATCTGGTGCAAACATGCTTTCATTTTTCACACTTTCACACTCATTTTTTGTTTTGTTTTAAGATTATAAAGACAGTTTTAGGTTTTATTTCAATAAGCTGCCACTGATTTAAACTTCATTCTTGACCTTTGACCTCAACAGTTAACAAAACATCAACATTAAAGACACCCATTTAGTAATCTGGAGCTCGTGACTGTTATCACATAGGCTTCTTCTTCTGTAGATAACAATCAGGAAACTTCTTTTACAACTCAGCACACTGTAAGCTGAGGAAGATGATGCAATATAGTAGAAAGCTCCAGAACAGCTGATTTCGTGGGCCTTGTGGTGAGTTTCCCCAAATCAAAAACGAAAGTGTGTAAAAATGTTTACGCTGGCGGTCAAACACTGAAACATTTTGCACTACTTGAACTCAACTCGAAGAAGAACAGCTTGTTTTAAGATTTTATGTTTGTTTAGATTGAGGAACTCTCTCTTGGGGATTCCCCGTGACAACCATTTAAATACATGAATAAATAAATAAATAATAGAAAAGGGCAAACAGCGTCACTTCCTGTTATATGATGAAACAAGACCAAAGCTTCAGTAATCGCATCGACCGCAGCATCAGCAGAAACACCACACGTCCATCCAACCAAAGAGCAAACTCGAGTGTCAATCATTTAAAACTATAATAATTTAATAGTTTAAACAACAATAATAATAATAATAATAATAATGCCATTTCTCTATGATGCCATTACCAGAAAAGAATCAATCCCATGGAGGTAAGAAGAATGCCATGCATAAACCAACGCTGATGAGAGACACAGTTTAATACAAAGTCGTCATGTTTCTAATCAATAGAAAGAGTGATATAAGCGTGTGTGTGTGTGTGTGTGTGTGTGTGTGTGTGTAAGGTCATTCAGAACGGGCCCAGCTTATTACCACAGTTCATATATTTAAAAAAAAACAACAACAAAAAAACAAAAAAAATGTCATCACCATTCACATAAACTCCAATTTAAGGATTTCAATTTACACACATTTTTATATTTCTTTCTCTTTTTTAAAAATAATCTTCCAGACACTCAGAGGAAACGTTTCTGTTGGATTTCACACCTCTCGGTAGCCATCGTAGAAGTCCTGCTTCGTGAAAAAAATGACTTAAAATGACTTTAAATGTGGATTTAGGCAAAGAAAGAAGAGAAAGCTTTGCATTAAAATGTAACATAAGCACATTTTATATGACAACAGGCATCAATTTAACTCTGGAAATGGGTTTAAGTACTTTTACCTCAAGCTAAATCAGTGAAATGAGTGGTCAAAAACAAAAAAAATGATGTTACATTCAGATAAATAAACTGTATGACTCAGCAGATTCGATGACCCGGAACAGCTGTTCCCAAAAACCATCCCAAACTTGTTCACTTTATATCTATTATGTGTAATACATATCTCTAATTTGGTCGAGTTTCGTCTTTTTTCATGTAGCTGATCCTTTAGAGTCACAGAATCTGCTGAGTTTTGTAGATTTTGGGGAGATCTCGTCTGCGTCTAATATAATACTTGTTCACTTTTACGAGCTCTAATATCCTCATCATTAAAGGGGACGTAACACTTTTTGTTTATACAGTTATAATATGAGAAAAGTTCCAAAATGTCTAAAGAAAACCTAAAACATCAGACTTCAACCTGCTCTGAACTCATTTTAGTCATCGTACTGATATTGTTTAAAGGGGAGTTTTTCCCCTTATTCAAATCTAGAGTCTCAGGGGAAAGGATGTTATATTGTTTTACATGGTGTACAAATCTGATATGAATCTTTGTAAGCATTTTAACAGGAAATCATGCAAATTTATTCCAGATGAGTCTAAGAATAGAAATATAATCCTGGAAATGTGCACGATGCGTCCTATTTAATTTAAAATATGTAGCTGGACTCAGTTAGCTAAGCATGACTCTGTCTAAAGTGAACAACCAGCAGCTGTAACGCTCACTAATTAACACGTTTGTTAAATCCGAGGATGAAAACAACAATTTGCTGTTTCATATGAGGGGGTTGAAGTGTCAGATTATGTCTTGAAAATGAAAAGAAAAGTAGCTTTGCTTTGTGACACCTGCATATTCAAATAAACTTCATCAGAATTTAAAGGGGAAAAAAAAAATCCCCAAAATACTTGAAGTGTGATGAGCAAGAACTCGACTACGAATCTTTGTTGGCATTGTCGTTTGGTGGTTTGGTAAATCTGAGGAGTACAAACAACAATCTTCTGTTTTACGAGGAGATTGAGTTTCAGGTTATGAATGATGAGCAATGACTCATAAATAAAGTAGATAGTAGGAATCCCTCAAAGACATTTCG
>JAJDFG010001011.1:0-45000 GCA_021039105.1 Scomber colias | reverse complement strand
TTTCTTTTTAACCCTGCATGGTTGGTTTTGATAAGATGTGCCACCCCATGTGAGGATGCATTGAGCATTTTTCTTAACTGGAGTCATCGTACATATCCTTCCTGTTTTCCCGTTTCTCTGGTTTGTCAAATTCGTGGAAACACCTTGGAAAGATTTGTGGTTTTACTGTGTATTTATATTCTGAGGCTCTACTGGAATATCTCTGCATGATTTCCAGTTAAAAACTCCTTAATTATCTCATACTGGCTCTTTATGCAGCACGTCAGTTCATACTTATTAAATACATTTGTGCATGTTTGAGCCCAAATCTGATTAACACAGAACAATGTGAGCAACAAAGGCTGCAGAAAAGACGATGAATCAGACGCCATCACAAAGAGGAAGTAGAACACGTGTGTGTGAGTGTGTTTTTACTTGCTCCTCTCGTCTACATTATATCAAAATATAATCAAATTTATTCAGTTTTTAACCATTTGGACAGTTGATAGTGAAGTGAAGAGGCAGAGGAAATGGGGAGAGATAGAGACATGACATGCAACACAGGTCTCCGAGTCGAACCAGGGGCGTTTCAGTTACAGTATGTGACTTGGCTCATGATTTCTATTACTATAAGTTATTAATGATCTCTGTGTTGTCCTGATGGTTTAGTGAGTCTAAAATGAACATAATGTCTGAAAATTGTGTCTAAATTCATGTAGAAGACCAACACATGAGGTGACACTTGTTGCTTTTTTAAAAACTATGAAGTGCTGCCTTCTTTCCTGACTTTCACCTGGAGAGTACCTACATGTAGGAAAGTTATTTGTGGTTTAAATCCAGCCTGACTCTCTCTACTCTTAATTTCCTCTCACTCTGTTACAAGCAAATATATACAAAAATGCCCCTCCAGCGTGACATGCAACATATATCTCCAGTCAGAGTCGGGTCAGGGGCATTCCAGTCATGTGACTTGTGCTGTAAACTCTGTGCTGCTCGTAAATGTAGTTTTCTATCTACAACAACTCTGAAATATGTATATATATATATGCATCCTAAGTAAGAGGTGTCGCCTTCTTTCTTGACTCTCTTCTGGAGATAACAATCATGTAAGAAAGTCGTTTGTGGTGTAATCCAGCCTGCCTGAAATCAGCCCCAACTGTGAACATTATTAAATCCAGGTTAAAAACACTTCTCTTCTCCTGTGCTTATGATTGAGCTCTTTATTTTAAAGCACTTTACATTTTAATCTTTCATTTGCACTCTATGTCCTTTTAATGATTTTAAAGCTAATTATTATTTTATGCTGCAATCTTATATTTAATGCCCTATTCTAGTATTTTATGTCTCTCTTTCTATTTTTCTGTACTTTGTTTTTATTATTGGGGGGTGGGGGGGTGGGGGGGTTAATTGTATGTTTTAATGTTTCTCAAATTACATGTTTTTCTGTTTTATATAAAGCACATTGAGTTACCATTGTGTATGAAATGCACTATATAAATAAAACTACCTTGTCTTGCCTTGCCTCTCTCTACTCTACATTTCCAAATGCCCTCCAGCATTAAAAAATCATGACTTTTATTCAGTCGTTGAGCGTTTTCATTCATGTTTAATAGACAGTAGATAGTGAAGTGAAGAGACACATGTGTAACACAAGTCTCCAGTCAGAGTCAGGTCAATGGCATTCCAGTCATGTGACTCTGTGCTGCTCCTAAATTTGGTTTTCTATCTACAACAACATCTACATCATATTATGGGATGCCCTGACGGTTAAGGGGGAATAATGTGTCAGTGACTACCTGGAAGTTGGTTTTATCGAGTGACGCCCCGACCTCTACCAGCAATCGACACGCTATGTTTCTTCTCTGGAGCTCCTACTATCTACTTACTTGTGATTCATTGCTCATCACACATGATCTGACTCTTAACCCCCTTGTCAAAAAGCTAATTGTTGTTTTAGGCTGCAGAATAGACGATGAATCAGACGCCATCACAAAGAGCAAGTAGAACACTCCTTTTTACTTGGAAACAAGAACTTGCTCCTCTCGTCTACATTATATCAAAATATAATCTATTTTATTCAGTTTTGAACCATTTGGACAGTTGATAGGGAAGTGAAGAGGCAGAGGAAATGGGGAGAGATGGAGACGTGACATATAACACAGGTCGAACCAAGGGGCATTCCAGTTACAGTATGTGACTTGGCTCATGATTGCTATGGTTTAATGGGTCTAAGAGGAATGTAATGTATTGCAAATGAAAACTGTGTCTAAATTCATGTAGAAGACCAACACATGAGGTGACACTTGTTGCTTTTTTTTAAAACTATTTGTCGTTTTTTTAACTAAGTGTCGCCTCGTTTAAATCCAGCCTGACTCTCTCTGCTCTACATTTCCTCTCACTATGTTACAAACAATTAAATGCAAAAATGCCCCTCCAGCAACAGAGTCTCCAGTCAGAGTGAGATCAGGGGGTATTCCAGTTATGTGACTTGTGCTGTAAACTCTGTGCTGCTCCTAAATATAGTTTTCTATCTACAAAAGCACTGATATATGTTCCTATAAATATACATATAAATGCTAAGTAAGTGACTTTTTCCCCCCGAAGCGCCTCATGATGGCTATCATTACAGATCTTTAATGGTTTATGGGTTGTCCTGCTGGTTTACGGGGCCTAAGATGAATAACGATTCTTTTTGCTTTTTTTTTTAGAAACTATGACACCTGACTTTCTTTTGGAGAGTACAGACAGTCATGAAAGACAGGCGTTTGTGGTTTAAATCTAGCCTGTAAATGCAAAAATGTCCCCAAACTACTTTAAGTAATGATCTTGAACACTTTCTTCTGTTTTTCGCAGAATAATGAGTAATGTTCACCAAAGAAAACCTTTCCATTTTCGGTTTTAGCTGTCGGTGATATAATTCCTGGGAAAGAAGAATTCCCAAGTTGCATGCTCCAGATACGTAATGTCTTACCATCAGATGGCCTTACTGGAAATGGATGTGTCAGTGATTACCTGGAAGTTGGGTTTATCGAGTGACGCCCCGGCCTCCACCAGCAAACGACACACGCTGTGTTTCTTCTCTGAGGCAGCTTTGTGCAAGGCAGTGTCCCCTCTGCACGCACACACACAGAAACATAATGGAGATCAGATAAGCTGTGTGAATATTGACCACACAGAAACAGAAAGGAAGTTGGCATTAAAAAGTTAAACCTCGTACTTCTCTCTGTCGGCTAAATCCAGAAGCACTTTGGAGCCTGAGGAGAAAAAAACAAATAAAAAACAGCATAAAACACTTTAATACTCTAATTTAAATTAAAGTGTGGAGGTGTGGACATTTTTATATCCAAGTTAAAAATCATTTCTCTTTTCATGTGCTAATGATTGAACTCTTTTAAAGCACTTTTCATTTGCACTGTTCTTTTTATATATTCAATTTTAAAGCAAATCATTATTTTATGCTGCACTCTCATAGTTTAGGCTCTATTTTATTGTTTTCTTTCTATCTTTATATTTTTCTGTACTTTGTTTGCTTTTTATTATAATTGGGTTTGCTTGTTTCCCATTTTTACTGTTTAATAATTTGTTTTTATGTAAAGCTCATAGATAATAAAGCTGCCTTGTCTTGTCTTGTTTTGCCATCAGTCCTGTAAGCTGGAGCTTGACGATGGATGTGTGAATGTGTGAATGTGTGTGCGAGCGTATTGTAATGATAACTAAAACTGAAACCACAACTGCTGCATCAAATAACAACATAGGTAAATTACTGTCTGATTTCCTTTATGAAAAACAACATGAATTTATTTAGCTGCACTTTAAACGGAAACACCTGCTGCTCTTCAGTCTGTCTTTTGTATTTCTTTTTTTATTGAAATCTTCTTACAACAATTACAGTGTCAGGTTTTACACACTTCACAAAGCAATTATCCTCACACCAGTGTCCTTATTGTCCAGTGGTGATGGTGGTGTCCTCTTGCCATCTTGCTGTGATCTATAATCTGTCCATTTCTCCCATTTTTCCTGAAGTTGTGTCTCTTGTAATCGTAGTTTATGTGTAAATTTTTCCATTACAAATATTTCTTATTATTATTATTGCTTTTTTACTTGCTGATAGCAGAACTCAACCTCTTTTTGTATTATATCTTGTGTCAAATTTCCCAAATAAAGTATCTTACAAGATTTTGGGTATCTCATATCCTATTATTCTTCTTAAACCCCACCATGTTTGATCCCAATATCCTATTATCTTTTGGTAAGACCAGAAAATATGCATATGGGCTACATCCATGTGTCCACTGGTTACCTTCAGTTTCCTTCCTAATGTTTGGAGTTAAAAAAAATCTGACTATATTTTTTCCAATTGAATTCTGTCTTTTGTATTTCTGGCAGAGTGACTGCTCTGTTTATTGATAAAACATCCAACAAACACACCAGTCTGGTTTGTTAACAGCAGGATGGAAAAAGTGAGTGCTTCCCCCTCAACATCACCACATAAACCAGGACTGTCATCTTATACTAGCAACTTTAAACATGGTTGAAGTTTCACGGCAACAAAATGTGATTTATTGATGTATCACTCACATATCTCCACATGCTCACCCTGTTGCAGTATGTAGCTGACCACTTCTGTGTGTCCGTTGTGTGCGGCTTTATGCAACGCCGAACAACCTCCAGAGTCTCTGACCAGCAAGCTGACGCCTCGACGCACGCACTCCGACATCTGGAGATAGACACACACACACATAAACACACACAAACAATCAAATATTTAAATTGAACTGAAGTCGCATTATGAAAGCAGAGAAAGTAAAGAGGAAGCTTTTATTAATCACTCCGGGGTTACGAAAGGTTAAAACAGAAGCAGGAGTGTTTATATGACTAATACTTTACTTATTGAGTCTTCTCTAAGTTTTATTGTGGGGTTTCACTGATGACACGCCTTTAAATTAATCACCATGGTGACCGTGATGTTTTTGTTTGAGCTCATATTTCCTCCTTTACTAAAACTCTCTTCCCTTACTTCCCTTCAGAAATGATTTTCAGTGAAAGAGGTGCTGCGTATTTGATATTTCGTATTTAATTTTTTAGAAAGCTAAGATATTAAGAGGAGGCTGCTGTTTCCCTACATTGTTCCCTAACATGTTTTTGTACTTTATTATGACCTCTGCCACGTGCTGTTTGATGTGAAATGAGTAATAATGACAGGAAATACACTGTATACACCAGTGACGTGCGGTGAGGTTCATGTCTGGTGAGGCACTGACTTCATCACAATCAGATTTACAAACATATGAACAGACAAGAAGGAAAAAAAACGGATGACTTGCCGACTTGCTCACTGTAGTTGTAGCCAAAGTCTCTGTTGTAGCTTACTTTCACTTATTCTGCAGCTAATGAGTCGTTGTAAGAATCACTGGGATCAGGAGCGCCCCCTGCCATGAGGCCGGAGAACTGCGTGCCTCACTTAGTGACTTTTTGCAGCCGTTTTATGGGTTAGCGTTCGGCTCAGCACACGAAACACGCTACAAACACTGTACATTATATCATCAGCTAAACTATGGAAATTTAGTTCATATAGTAAAAGTGTTTGAACATGTTAATAGCGACATACAGAGAGACAGCTGTACAGCTGTACTGTCTCACTGCATAGCATGCCAGCGCAGTAAGCCGAGTCATTGCGCAATCCATGGTGAGGCTCGTCTCGCTGCTGCCTCACTGCGCGTCTCTTTTCAGTGTTTGATCAGTACATGTGAAAATTCAGCGATTTTGAATTAAAAATAATCCGAAACTGGTAAAGTTAGATAGAAAATAACGTTATAGTGCAAATCACTGGACAAATATAACCATTTATTATTTTTTTCATTTTTAAGTCTTTTTCCATGATAACAGGTGAGGCACGGCCTCACCTGCCTCCCCTGACCGCACGTCACTGGTATACACTACTGTAAACTTAAAACCCTGCCTCATATCACAATGAACACTTCCTTTAATGTAGTTATTTCAGCTTCCACTAGGGCTGCATAAAAGATGAAATTTGAAATTGATAACTTACTTTAATGACTAATAGATTCATGCTTAGTCTAAACATTAGTCCAAAAGCATGAACTTCTCACATTTATGAAAAAAAAGGAAAAATAAATTACTTAAACAATGACTCAAATATCAGAACTGTCAATAAAAGCTGTTATTTGATCAATTATTACTCCTTACTTTCATTTTAGTGCATTATTTAGTTTACCTCATGCTTCCCCTATAGAAATGTTGATGTGAACCTGTGCTTGGAACAGTAGCTATGGTAACTTCCTCCTACTAACAGGAATAATAATAATAATGATACTACTCGGTAACTGGACAACTGTTGACTGTAAATTAAACTTGTTTTTATCCTCAGTGATTCACTTTCTGTATGCTTTGTGACTGACATATTATTATTTTATCATCTTGACTAATGAAGTTGAAACATGGTGCAGAAATGTGACGTTACTTTGCAGCTAAAACCTTTCAGACGTCATGTCATATCATGCATTCAACAGATTTGATTGGTTGATTGATTTGGTGGAATCATTGTGGCTTCATATCAGATGGTGAACCAGATTTGCATGTTTTGTGAAGGTAAGATCAAACTTGCTCACTGGACTGAAGCAGACAGAGACAGGTCAAACTAGTTATAATAACATGTTCCTCTACTGTCTGCGTGTGCCTGTCTGCGTGCCTGTCTGCGTGCATTAGTGTCAATCAGTACTTTACCATAGAAAGATCCCCACAACTGGCAGCTGTTAGCAGAGCTGTGAACACACACATAAACACAGTCATCATGTGAGTTTCACATAGATAGTCTGCCTCATGACATGGTTTCTAAACTTTATTTTAAGTTGAGGAGTTTCATTATCTTCCAGTGAAAATTAAGAATATCAAAGACGACTGACAGTGAATAATGGAAGATGCTGGTCATTGTTTCTCAGAAGTGTCTAAGAAGAGTCAAACTTTCTGTTTCACTTTTGAACTGAAGGTACAGTACGTGTCAGGTTGACCTTTAGTTTATTTCCTTGTGGAAGAATATTTCTATGCATAATCTCTGGAGTCAATAGCACATCTAAAAGTACCTAATGAGAAGAATGACCAACTAAGATTACCAGTGCTTGTCACGTGTGCACCTTAATACTGTATGTGTGTATTTAGCATTTATACTGTACACAAGAGTTAATGAGTGACTAATAGGAAACAAGAGGTAGCACAAAAGATCAAATGTTTTATATTTGACTCGTCTACAAAGCAAATCTCTGGTAATGAGTGGCTGTATAGGTCAAGATAAACACTGTGCTACTTCCTTGTTTTTTTCATAATAGTGACTCATATGTGTTTCTTATCTGCATGTTACATAAGTGCTTTATCAGCAGATTTTAGAAAGCAAAGTTGTTTACAATCCTGTAGTGCTACTCTGTAAAATGAACTTTAAATTGAACTTTTATTAGTAATAGTTTAGTCTATTAAACTATTTTAATTAAAGAAACCTGCTTAGTGTGAAAAGTGCCTTGAGATAACTTTCATTATGCTTTGGAAAAAGTACAAGACATTTAAATTTGTTGAATCAGACACAAAACACTGGAAAACTGGAAAAACACATTATACAGTTGATCTGAATAAAGCGTGTAATGCATACCATACAGTGACTCGGCAATTATCATTAGAGGGCAGTTGACACGTTCAGAACAAGTGGAAAAACATGTCAGGACATGTCAGAATGAGGAACGTGGCTTTATTAGACTTGGAGAGTCCCAAAAATTACACTGACTGATAACTGGAACAAGACCAAAGCAAAGGACTCTACAGGACACCTTTGTTATGGCCTTCACAATATCCGATTGCAACAACTGGAAGACCCTCAATGTTTATATTATACTGAGATAGTGTAAACACACACGTAGGCACACACACACGCAGGCACCCACACCCACACAAACACACACACACCCACACAAACACACACACGCAGGCACACACACACACGCAGGCACACACACCCACACAAACACAAACACACACACACACACACACACACACGCAGGCAGGCACACACACAAACACAAACACACACAGACACACGCAGGCACACACACACACACGCATGCACACCCACACAAACACACACACGCAGGCGCACACACACACACGCAGACACACACACCCACACAAACACACGCAGACACACACACCCACACAAACACAAACACACACACACACACGCAGGCACACACACCCACACAAACACACACACGCAGGCGCACACACACACACACACACACACACTACTGCAAGCTGCTTTTGACCTCACACATGTAGAAAACCTTCAACCTGCTGATTGTTGTGTTTAAATGTTGCAGAAATCAGGATATTTCTTCACACATAAAACTGCTGCTTTAACCACAAAGATGATGACGATGATGAAGAAATATCTTTCTGGGAGGAATGGAAGTTTACAGTTTCACTCTCTAATAAAATGACGGCAACACCCTAAAATACAGCTGCAGCTGCAAACAAGTGTTTATGCATTTTTAAATGTGTGTGTTTGTTATACCTTGTTCTTCAGGTGTCAATGGAGCACTGAAAATAGAAATTAAAGAAGGAATTAATGCATGAATGAATGGCTTATGTAGTAAAACTTTATCTTGCAATGATTATTCTTCATTATATATTGATTTTTAATGATTTACTGATATAGTGGCTCGTTTATTAACTTAAAAAAAAGATTGAAAAATGCTGATAACAAGGTCTCAGAGCCTGCAGCGAGATTTTCAAATAGCTTGTTTTGTCCAAAATAACACTCCAAAAACAAAAGATATTAAATTTACAACACTTTAATTCATCATCTGATCATTATATAATAAATGTAAACCACACACATGTAATATATGTAGTATTTAGTCATAATACAGAAACACAAAGACTGGAGCACGCTGATTGAATTGCAGCCTTTCAACACGAGTCCATGTGTTCATGTTTATCTCTGTGTGTGTTTATCAGGTATCTGTCATATGCGTGTGTGTGTGTGTGTGTGTGTGCGTGTGCGTGTGTGTGTGTGAGTGTGTGTGTGCGGACATACCCAGCAGCAGGTTCCACCACCAGATCGGGCATCCCCGTGGACGGCACCTGGCTCACCACAGGTCCCTCGTGGTCCAGGATAAACACCTCGTCTTGACAAATTTCTGTTACGAAGTGCAGGTGCTCCTACACACACACACACACACACACACACACACACACAAAAGAGGCACATATGTAGAGTATTTACATGCTAACAGAGGTAGAGTGAGCAGACATTTCACTCATAATAATATAATATAATATAATATAATATAGAAAGAATCAGTTTCCATGTGTCTGAACTACTGTTTGTTTTTAATTCAAGCAACAATAAATCCAGTAAGGTTTTACCTGAGCTTTGTCGATGCGATAGAAGCGATCAGCTGACGTGGCTGTAGAGCAGAGACATGCGTGTTTAGAAATACATGAGAAATGTCTCCGTTTTATATCAACTATGAGACCTAGAAAGCTCCTCAGTGAGGTGGAGTGATGATAAAGAGGCAGATGTGGATGGTGTGGATACTGAAAAGTAATAAAACCTCATAAACATGCTGAGATCTATGTTAAATCTCCTGCAGAATGCTTTTTCTTACTGAATCTGTTTTTTTATATATTTTTTTTCACTTTTGACAACAGTGATAAAAACATGAAATTAGGTTAATTTCCGCGTATATTCAAAAAGTAAGATTTCTATTGAGGAGATACTGTAAGAACATTATTCAAACCTGTACTAGCGTCGGCTTTTATTACTTATCTTAATGAAAATATTATCTTTACTTTCTTGTATTTAGCGCTTTGTTTTTCATTGTTTCACTGTTTCACTCACAGTCTAAGAAGCTCCAGTTGGGAGAGAGTCTGCTGGATGAGCTGGACCTCGGGATGCCTCTGCTCTCATCCTGAACACAAACAGCCTTTCATTACACAACATGATCAACTAAATGTACAAAAACAGGTTAAAACAAGAATTATCAGAAGAAAGAGAAAGTAAAAGAGAGAAATTAGGACACAGGCAAAAAAAGACAAATGTATTTTTGTTGATTTTCTTGTAGCTGCTTTCGTACAATTAATAACAAGACGGACAATCAAGACAATGAGTGTTTAGCGTCATAGTGTTAAACTTATTTTCTAATGTGTCAACATGGGTGTCAGTCCATTGCACTTTTCTTCCTTTTTATAAGAGAACTCTTCATTTAATACGTGGCTATATATATATTTATCACCATTGTATGCTTTAAGAAACTACTGTACCAACACACTTAAAAAATATAATAGCTACCATATAATAATCCTGCTGCTTTTCTAGCATTTTTTCTGACATATTCAGGGTTTAAAAGTCCTTTCAGGCATAATGAATAGTCTCATCAAGAAATTATAATTATGTAATGTATAATTATGTATATTAGAGACCACCTAAAAGTCAAAATATACCTGATAGTGCACTCTGAGGCCAGTAGATGGCGCCTGGTGTAAATCCTAAGCAAAGCACAGCAGACAGGTTTCAAGGTTAACAAACAGCCAAAGCATGTTAAACTCTGTTAGTGAACGTTTCCAACATGAGACACGCAGCTAGAGCAACGGCTGTGCATACTTCACATCTATAAATAAACACAGTAAGAAAACCACGCTGCACGATTCATGAAATAATGATGTTGTAGAGGGAAGAAAACAGGAGATTGTGATTATGAAAATGAAGATGAAGATGAAGACTCGCCTCTTGTAATCTGTCGATGTAGAGTCTGCATGTCTCCAGGTCACAGTCTCCCCTCACCACAACAATGCCTACTGGGATAGCTGGAAAAGACATAAAACACAACATTTAATACTGTAATATATAAAAAAAATGAAGTTTATTTACTTTGATTTAACAGGAGGAACACACACACACACACACACACACACACACACACACACACACACACAGCCTTACAGATGTCTCTTAGTTGTTCCTTGTCGTACTGCAGTCTGTCGTACTCCTGCAGGCTGATCCGATTAACTCGGAGACGGAGACGATCTGGTACTGCGTGAGGACTGGAAGAGAAAAACACACAAACACAGACACACATATGCATGTACGTGCGCGCACACACACACACACACACACACACACCCCGACACAGACACACACAAACAGACACAGTACAGACAATGATACAACGATAAGGACACACAATACATACATGCACACACACACACATACAGAAGTCACAAAGAGAATCACAACTTCTCAAGTCATCTTATTAAACTCCTCGCCTGTCTCTCCACACTTCCATTTAGAAGTTTCATAACCTTAAAATCTAACATTTCTAAGAACTAGAGGTTTTAAAAGTGGTGGTCAGCAGCTTTTATTTTGAAGGCTGGATAAAGACCTCTGCTGCCCTCTTCTGGCACAACTCTCGATTCTTTGAGTTTGAGGCGTGTCAACATTGTTAAGTCAATGTTTGTGGGAAATGCTCCCTTCAACACAGATGGAGGTGGATAAAGGCAGAGTATTGACTTAAAAAACATGGCGGGCATCCTGGGAGGCCACTGGTTAAGATGCAGGATGCAATCAAGGAATAAAATGGCCCAAAAAATACAACAAAACATGATGTCTGATAAGCAAAAAGCACAATGAAAAAATACTGCTTTAAAGCTTAAAACCTTTAAACCTTACCTGTAAAGGAACTAAAAAGGGTTTAAAATTAAAGTTAAATGCCACTTTTATTCTTCTCAAGCAAAGTTGATGCAAAATGATGAAAACAGCTTTTCGAGGGAGGGGGGGGGAGAAGGAGAGGGGCGTGGACATCAAGAGAGAGCAAAGGGTCGGTGCAGGGTTTAAATAAAAGCACAGTTCAGGGGGTAAAAGTTAAAGGTAAAGGGACTACAGCGGGAAATACACCAAGACGAGAGGCAGAAGCACATCGAGAAGTGGAAAGGCTTCAGCATGCTGCCGTGCTCTCTCTCTCTCTCTCGCTCTTTCTTTCTTTCTTTCTCTCTCTCTCTTCATGTATGACTCATACAAAACATGAAAACACTCACATTCAACACAATACGACTCAACTAGAGTGTGACCAATATGCGTTTTTACAACCAAAACTAATGATATGAATATTTTTTGGAGTTGTAGGCGTTCCTCTTATATTGATTACAGTTTAGATTTGATGCTTTAGATGTCATATTTGACTAAAAGAGAAACTGATTTACAGAGAAAATGAGAAATGAATCATCTGAACTTTTCATTTTATTTCTAATAAATTGGTCAATTTCAACCAATAAAACCCATCTAAATAGTCAAATCAGAAGTACTAAAGGGATTTTTCAATTATTCAATTAGTCCACTGATTGAAAAATGATTACATTTTTTTTGATAATTTAACATTACTTATAGTATAAAGCAAAAATAGCAAAAACTTGTTGCTTCCAGCTTATTAAATGTGAGAATTTGCCACTTTTCTCTGTTTTATTTGATTGTAAATTTAATATATTTGGAAACAAGACAGTAGAACTTGCAATTTTTGACCATTTTCTGACACTGTATAAACCAAACAATAAATTAACTAACAGATTAATTGATAGTAAAAATCAAATATAACATAAATATATCTGATAATGGCAGACATAATCTTTAAAAAGCTGTATAATGTGAACTCTGTCATGACAAAGAACATTATATACTTCAATATATTAGGATAAAATACACTTTATATTAATCAAACATTATTTTCTTTCCTTTAATCAATCAAACTGTGTAAAAACATTGTCTAGGTTCAATAAAAGGATATTAAATAAGAAAGGATTAAATATTGGTCCAACTCTGAACAAACAGTGACACGACAGCACTGACTCATTCACACAGACTCATACGAACGGTGACAGAGGGCTGAGGTACTTACACAGAGAAGGAGTCGGGGGGAGCAGAGAGGCGGCGCAGATCAGCTGCACACACCTTCTGAATACTACGGCCGCACACACACACGCAGAAGAGAGGAGGAACGGATGGCAGAGAGAGAGAGAGAGAGAGTGAGAGAGAGAGAGAGAGAGAGAGAGAGCGAGAGAGAGGAAATAAGAGAAGAGGAAAAGTGAGGAGAGAAGAAATAAGAGAGGAGAGGAAATGAGAGAAGAGAGGATAAGTGAGGAGAGAGGAGGAAAGAAGAGAGGAAACAGGAGAGAAGAGGAAAAGTGAGGAGAGAAGAGAGGAAAAAGGAGAAGAGATGACATAAGAGAGGAAAGAAGAGGAGAGGAAACAGGAGAGGAGAGGAAAAGTGAGGAGAGAGGAGGAGAGAAGAGAGGAAACAGGAGAAGAGATGACATAACCGAGAGAAGAGGAGAGGAAACGAGAGGAGAGAGGAGAGAGGAAGAGAGGAGATGAGAGGAGAGAGGAAAGGAGAGAGGAAGAGAGGAGACGAGACGAAATTAGAGTAGAGAAATCAGGAGGAGAAAGGAGGACAGAGAAAACAGAGAAGAGGAAACAAGAAGGGAGAGGAAGATAGGAGGAAATCAGAGTAGAGAAAAAGAGAAAAACAAGACAAATAGATTAGGAGGAGTCAGGGAGAGAAGAAAGGGAGAGGGAGAGAGATATTAGGAGTAGAGGAGGTGAGAAAAAGACAAAATTAAATAAGAGAAGAAGACAAGGAAAAGAGAAGAGATGAGATTAGGAGAAAAGAAAGGGAGGGGAAAGGAAAAGAGAAAGAAGAGAAGGTGAGGTTAGGAGGAGGAGAGAGGAGAGAGGAGAGAGGGAGATGAGAAAGAATAAAGGCAGGAGAAGTCGGGAGAGGAGTTAAAACAGGGAAACAAGAGGAGGTCAAGGTAAACAAAATAGAAATAAATAATAAATAATTAAATAGATTACAAATGTGTTATTGGGAGGAGGAGGAGGAGGAGGAGGAGGGAGAATGAAAAAGGGAGCATAGAAAAAAAAAGAGGAGGAGGAGGAGGAGGAGGAGGAGGAGGAGGAGGAGGAGGAGGGACAGACGGAGAAAAGCCCAGAGGTAAGTGGACAGACATTGATAAGCACAGTAGCATCAAGCAAAGACACTAATTACTGCAGCTACAGCGACTAATACATGTCTCTTCTTCTCTCTCTCTCTCTCTCTCTCTCACACACACACACCTTTATTTTTATAGTAGCTTTTAAACAGTTAAAAATAGACTCACACACATATACGCACACACACAAATTTATATACATGACTTATTAGTGCTGCAGGAATGGAGGAGAGTTAGTATCTGCATCTCTTCCAGATATATAAGCTTATTTAATCTGACTTTATATATACACAGCAGCATCCCTGAATAGTGATCAATAGACTCAATAGATTATTAATTCTTCTAAGCTGATAGATAATTAATACACGTTCCCCTCCTCCTGGTTGTGTGTTGTGTTTTTTTGGTGAGATGATGAAGAAGGAGAGTAGATGTGGAACAATAAAGAAAGAGGAGTGAATGTCAGCTCCCACTAAAACAGATTGTATGACTCACTCAGTGCAACCCGGGCTTTTACAACGCTGCTGGCCTACTTCCTCAGTCTCTCTCTCTCTCTCTCTCTCTCTCTCTCTGTGTGTGTGTGTGTGTGTGCGTGTTGAAGTGACTCACTCGTTAAGCAGGGGCACAGAGGTGCGTCTCTTGCTCTTCTGGACCATGTTGGCCTGATTTCGAAGGGAGATGCGGAGAGTGGAGGGAGACAGTCGACAAGGCTCGCCGTCCACCTGTGAGACAAAAGCGTTACCGTGGCAATGAAACAGACAAATCTTGCATATTTCCAGGTGTGTATTTTATAATCTGGGGCTCTGTTGGTTTATCTTTGCTTGATTTAAAATAAAAAAAGCTCCTTATTTATCTTATACTGATCATTTATGCAGCTCCTCAGTTCAGCCTCTGTCTGTAAGAGTCTGTTTCAAGATTTCACAAATTTTTCTTGTTCTTTACTCAACATTAAAACTTCTAAGAACAAATGTAATGACTTTTAAGAACTTTATAAAACCTCTGTAAGGAAAAAAAAATCATTCTTGAGACACTTTAAAAATCTAAATCAAAGACATTTGAATCCATCTGTACATGTTCGAGCTCAAATCTGATCATAAAATATGCAAGTGGACTATGTGAGCAACCTTAGCAACAACCTTAGCAACAAAGACTACAGAACGGACGGCCATATGTGGGCATGTTTGACGTCTTCACGAGGAGGGAGAGAGCGACTCAAACCCTGGATTTTGACTTGCAGGCAGCATTTTACATGAACTTTAACCATGTTTAACATCCAGTATACTAGGATTAAAATAACAGAAAGTCACAAAAGGTATGAACTCTGTCACTGAGTCTTGCTTTACCTCAGCTTTGAGTAGTTTCACATATTTTAGAAGCAGAGCTGAGGCAGCGACGGCTCAATTATTTATTCATTTATCCTCCTTTAGCAGTGGCCTCTTTCCTTTTCACAAAAAGTGCAAGTGATCGACCACTGAAGCTTGAAGGTAAATTTCTGACCTCAAAAATATCTGTCCACTTTACTCGGTATATCCGTAGCTTTCAGACACATCTAACTGCCTTCATCAGCTCCCTCGGCTCTCAACCAACATCAATACTTCTGTCCCATGATAATAACTAAACCATCTGACAACTGAGCAGACTGATTGAAGACCATGATATGACTAAAAGTTACAAAATACTGAATATTTTTACATCTTAGCAAACTTGTCTTTATACTTGAGTTACCAAAGATGAAAAATAGCTGCAATTTGTGAACAGGCAAATTATTTTAAGCCATGAATATGCCACAAAATAAATAAAATAAGGTCAGTATTTTGATATTTGAGCTTATCCTGGAGTTTATACCTTTATTAATATATCTAAATATATATTAACATAATGCTACAATGATTTTAAGGGTGAAAGGCAACAAGATTCATGAATATATTAAGTGGTGTGAGCTTAATTCTGTCTTTTTCCCTTTATTGATGAATCCAAACATGTGGATTTAGAGTCAATTCTCCTCCTATCTTCAGTTTTACTAAATCTTCTTTATAATAACACAAATACTTTAGTTCATAAATGCTCTATTCATTTGGTTTTGTAGGTCAGTGTGTGTGTGTGTGTGTGTGTGTGTGTGTGTGTGCGCTCACCTGAACAGGTACAGTCTTGAACGTGGTGAGAACGACCTCCCTGCATTGGTGCAGCCTCTCCCCGTGACCGCCAACCTGCAGCGCCGCCTGGTGGACAGGAGGAGAAATGTAACAGTACTACAAATACACCACTCTGCTCCCTTTTTTATTTTTTAATGCCAGTTCTTTATGTTGAATGTGTTTATTTTTAAATGTCGTTGTTTCTCTCACCAGTGAGGCCATGGTGAAGCCGATAACTTCGATGCAGCCGTCGTCATGGCGCTGAGGTTCAAAGTCCCGGTGGTCGCCTGTGTTTCCCCACGGCATGGTGCCAGCACAGTACCTACACACACACACACACACACACACACGCACACACAGACACACACACACACACACACACACACACACACACACACACACACACACACACACACACACACACACACACACACACACACACACACACACACGCACAGTAACAAACAGAAAGAGTTGGGTATTTAATGATATCCAACATCTGGTTCTCTAAAACATCTGGAGCTGATATCAGGTAACATCCAACATCATGATGGAGATTCTTCCCTAAACACAGACAGTGAATTTATTATTTTAATGTCTGACCAGAGGAATACTGTGAGAGGATTAAACTCTTTCTCCTAAAACGGCTTCAAGTTTTCAGAGTGCGAAACCAAAATTAGACGTCTTGTGTTTCGCTCTAAGCAGCTACTGTACTAACCCACTTTGAGGAATTTAATTAGCCGGGCGTTCACTAGAAAGTTTTAGTGTTTCTAGCTTTTTTCCACTCTGATGGGAATACTCTACATAATTATAATTAGGTGGCATTTTTGGGACATTAAAGTGATCAAAGTTAAAAATGCTTCATATATCTGTATATCGGCTGTATCTGATGTATCTCTAATGTAAATAAAGCCCTTTAATGTAACTTTATATGTGCCGTATCCAGGAAAACTATCCAGCATCTGCTCATTAGGATTTATTTCTTATTATTCCAGCTCCTTTTCACTAATTTGCCTTTAACCTTCCTGTCATCCTCCCAGGTCAAATTGACCCCATCTGTTTTGACTGTCCCTTCCTTCCTTCCTTCCTTCCTTCCTTCCTTCCTTCCTTCCTTCCTTCTGTCCTTCCTTCCTCCCTCCCTCCTTCCTTCTCCCCTTCTTTCCTCCCCATTACCTTCCTTCTTTCCTCTGCCCTTCTTTCCTTCCCTCCTTCCTTCCTTCCTTTCCTTCCTTCTTCCTCCTTCCCTCCTTTCCTTCCTTCCCTCCTTCTTTCCTTCCTTTCTTCCTTCCTACCCTCCTTCCTTCCTCCCTCCTTCCTTCCGTCCTTCTTTCCTTCCTCCCTCCCTCCTTTCCTTCCTTCTTCCTCCCTCATTCCTTCCTTCTTCCTCCCTTCCTTCCTTTCCTTCCTTCTTCCTCCCTCCCTTCCTTGACTCGAGGACAACAGGAGGGTTAAAAAAAAAAAAAAAAAGTATAGCACAGTAACATTTGCTCTGTATGAACACCTACCTGGGAATGTTTAGAAACACAATGCACTGGAATTTTAACTCCTGGATCTTAGGAGTCAGATCTGTACCATCGCACTGGGAAAAGAAAGAGAGAAAAAGAGAAACTGTGAGTTACAGAGAGTCATTTAAGCTGTACTGTATGATCAGGATCGGTGGCTTATTAAATAGACCTGTGTGGTTTGCTGATACACTTCAACATGAGTGATTATTATCCACTGTTTAAAATAAACTGTACTGTAACTAATGTGAGTGAATGTACGACAAAGCAGCAGATTTTCACTCTCAGATCCTTTCCTCGGTTTTACAAGTCTGTCCCAGCTTTACTCTCACTTCTCACTTTTGAGTCCCATTTTCAGTGTGTTTTCGCTCTTGGTCTTAAGCCTGTTTTCATGTGGAGGGATGTGTGTGTGTGTGTGTGTGTGTGTGTGTGTGTAAGTGTGTGTGTGTGTGTGTGGGGTGTTAGAAAGTGATTGATACATTTCAAGGCTCACTCTGCTGTCTCGCGGCAACAGGAAAAAATGGAAAACTGTGTCGACTAGAGAAAGAAGGAGAATAAGGAGCCATTTTCTGAGCCGAGATAATGTTTCAGGGTTAGGGTTATTTACTGAAATGTCTGCTCACTCTCATCAAAGAGTAAGTTGTGATATTCTTTACGGCTTTTTACACTCATTTGATCCTACTACTAACAAGTATTGTCTCATCTCTTATTCCTCTTATTGCTAGAGCTCCACTGTTGTCCAAATAACTAATAAAAAACACATCAGTGAGCCACACCACTGCACTGCTGGACATGTTGCTTCATTACAACGAGCACAGCTGCTGTAAATACACCAAATATGCAGCCAACAAATGCATGGTTTCCTCTGTTTGCTAAAAACTACAGAGCCCAGCTGTTTTTAGGAGGCATTCTTTAAATAAAAGTATAAATTTGTTGTCAATTCTCTAAACATTGACTTGCTAAAACAGGCAGGGCGTCGGCTTGAGTGCCACAGACAGGAAGGGGAAGTTGAAACATACTGAGAAATGGAGTAATGCATTGCAAAAAAAATCTGGGTTTTTTGACACTGATATTTCAGATTTGAGGAAATTCATGATTCAAAAAACTAAATAATTAACTTTAACATCCCAATTAAGTCCCACATATGCAATATAATAATATAGTGCTTGGTCCGAGCAGGGAGGTCAAAGGTCAGGGTCAGAGTGTTATCTGTGGCGCTGACAGTGGTACAATGTCTCGCCGAAGGACACTAGCAGCTGAAAGACGGGCTTTTTAATCACCAGGCTGACCTGCCGCCCAGACATGTCGACATGGAAAACGATACAGAGTGTGAGAGAGAGAGAGAGAGAGAGAGAGAGAGTGTGTGTTTGTGTTAACACTCACCACCACTCTGACGTGCTTGGACAAATCCCTGGAGCTTCTCTGGAGGAAATCGGAGAATGCAGCCTGCACGCACACACACACACACGAACAGAGAAAAGGACCCAATCAAACCATTACACTTCATTACATTTCCCTCATTAAAAAGTGATAACCCCCCCCCCCCCCCCTCCCCCACCTAAATGCTTCCTCTTTTAACTCCCACCTATATTGTCTTCCTTCCATCTACCATCTATATCTGTAACTACAGCGTCCAATAATAATTCTCTAAGTCTAAAACTGGAAGCTGGAACAATAGCGAGTGTAAACATTTCTAATTAAAGCTTGTCAAACTGCTTCTGTGCTACTACTATACTAAAAATAATGATTAATACTACAGAAGTGCAACATATAAGGTCAAAATATTTCATGTCTGAGACGGTTTGTTATTGCTTTAAAATCACCAGTAAATGTAAAGAAATGTGGTTTTGAGACTTCCTGCTTCCTCCTTAGTTATTAGTTCCTCTCTCTTCTTTTTATCTGTGTTTTCTAAGCTTGAGTTCTGTGTCTTAAAACTCATTTTACTCTACTTTGTCTGCTCCTTCACACGATGCAGATTTACTCTTTGCCTTCATTCTTTTAAAACACTCGACAGTACATGAGTGTATATCCGTGTGTTTTATGAGAACAGACAGTGAAAGAAGAAAGAGAGAAAAGGAGAAGTTTCAAGTCTTTGCGTGCGAGTGTGTGAAAGTCAAACTGGTTTCTATACTAAAACTCATCATTACTATAAAAGTGCAAAATATTAGCTGCTGATATTTACTGCATGTCTGACACAAATAGTTATTCCTTTAAAATCACAATAAATGCAAAGAAATGTTGTATTAGTGTAGGAGCCAAAATATGTTTTGTTTATGTTTATATTTGCTTCAGCTGCACGTATTGCGTCACATGCATTGATTGACACATGGGTGTTGTTTCCCCTTATTTTACCTGTTCACTTGGGTGGTGGCGGGAGTTTGGGACAAAGGGAGTTAAATAGAGCTTATTTTTTATTTTTAGAGCGATATTTTCTGATGATCATCACCATCGTCTTTCATCACTTTATTCTCACAGTCAGATCACATCAGGGTTTTTATATGTTTGTGGATCAGCTGCTTGTCAGTCCTTTTTGATTTTTTCAATCTAATAAACTGCAGTTTAAACGTCATCTGGACTTCAATATGATTTTGTGGACATGTCACAGATAAGAGCTTACTAAGTCTCTCAGCGGCCTTTCAGAAAAGTAGTTGCAACACATAGTGAGATATCAGACTTTCTCCTTCTTTCTCTGTTATTTGCTCTTTAATCTTCTTTTTTATCTATATTTTCTGTCCTTGATTTCTGTGTCTTAAAGCTCCTTCTACTCCTCCTGTCTGCTCCCTGCTTCCCTCCTTCACATAATATAGATTTACTCTCCGTCTGTGTGTTTTATGAAGACAGACAGAGAGAGAGATGAAAGAGAGAGGGAAAGAGAAGTTTGATGTTTGGGCTGCATGAATCTTTGCATGTGTGTGTGAAAATATGTGTGTGTGTGTGTGTGTGTGTGTGTGTGTGTGTGTGTGTGGTGAAATGGGACGCTCACTCCTGCATAGAACATCTTGTTGCGGAAGCGACTGTTAAACTTTTCTGGGTTGGCCTCTGCAAAGAAGACACAATCAGACAGACGGAGAAAAAGAACGAGAATACATTAAATATCTTGCAAAGACAACTGGAAAAATAAATAAATAAAAAAATACAGGGAGACAGAAACTCATTTATGCATGCATGACTGGACAAGTTGTGCATCTAAATGTGTGTCATTTTTAATATTTTATCCTATTCTCCTCGTCTTTCTGTTACGGCCGTGCATTAACTGGAAGGAGGTGAACTTAATGGGGTATAAATAGAGCTAATATGAGTTGAAATGTGGAGAGAAAGACACTAAAATAGATCTCACTGACCTCTGGACTCGTGGAACTCCAGGGTGACGTGGGCGTCGAAGCCCAGGCTGAAGTAGTTGTTGAACACATTCAGAGGCAGCTGAGGCCACAAGAGGAAATATATTGAAAGTGAGTGTGCTTGTAGAAATATTATATAACATTTTTTTTAACGTAGAGAGCAGCAACGGCCAAACACAGCTCATGTCCTGGTTACATTTCTTAACTTCCTAATGTACATCCATGAAACCTGACAGCTCGTATTCAAATGTACATGTTCTGTAGACACGAGAAACATCTGCACAAATACACGAGAATCCTTTTTATGTTCAGTGTTTTTGGTACTTTAGCTTGAGTTACATTCTGCTATGAGTTACGTAAGCTATGTGAAAAGTTTTGAAGTATTGTTAGACCCCCCCCCCGCCGATGTAATTAAAGTTTACATGCACGCAAACATCGGCCTGACTTCTGACCTTCTGAGTGCCTTCCACCGGTTGGACGGCACTTTTCTCCACCAGGAGGTTCCACCTGTCCAGCTGCACCACCGAGCCGTCCTCCACGTGACACAGAACCTTGGACACCGGCTCGTCTGTGTAACCCTGCGGAGGGAGAGAGAGAGAGAGAGGGAATGAACACGAGGAGAAGATAAAGAATTTGGATTATAAAACATACATGCAGTCATAAATGAAAGGATTAGACTTTTTTTTACATTTTTATTATAATCAAAGAATCTCACGTATAGAGCCACACTGACATTGAATTCATCTTCTTACAAGCCTGATATATCTTATTCCTCTGTGCTGTAATTTGCTTATAAATAATAATATAATAATAATTAACAGTGATCCCATTTCCAGCCTCTATAGAGTAGTTCTGTGTGTCATGCTGATGCCATTGAGCATGTGTGGGAGAGCAGTATGTATGTAGCTTGTTGTGCTCCATATAACAACCTCTTGACTTTGCTCTGAAGGTCTTTTAGAGATTAACAATGTAGTACAAAGTGAAGATTATAGATTAGTCTTTGGGGCTGATTATAGACAAATGAACATGACCAAACTCTTTATAATGAAGGAACATGTCATTTAGGGCAGTGGTGTACCTCGTTTATGTGCTTTTAATGTGTTTTTGGACAGAAGAATAAGATATATAAAGAAATAATTACCTCGAAAAACAGACCAAAAAATAAATTACTTAGAAAAAACAGATTTTTTTATTTTTTATTCAAGTGAATGCAATACGCTTCCGTAATATCAGGCTTTAGATACACACACTATCACACAATACTTCTAAGTAGATCAATTTATTGTTAGTTTGGTTCTGCACATGAGATCAGTTACCGTGACGATAAATATAGAAAAATCACCAGCCAAATAATGAATTAATAATTTACACATTGCATATTTCATATATTAAAGAATGTATGTGGAGGTAAATTTTTATTTTTCATTATTTTTGTAGCACATATGGTGAATGAATGTAAACACATAAAAAATAGGGCAAAAGTCTTTATTAAGATGAATCTTAATTATTATTCTATCATATTCTAGGATGGTGAAGGGATGGTTGGATGTTGTCTGTCTGTCTAAATGATGGCCTATATACTGTTTGCTCTCTCTGTCCGTCGAAGCACCAAGGTCTCTCCCTCCTCCTTATGTACTCGATAACAAGAGCTCAACACACACACTTAAGAGAGCGAGAGAGAGCGAGAGAGAGAGAGCGAGAGAGAGAGAGAGAGAGAGAGAGAGAGAGAGAGCGAGAGCGAGAGCGAGAGCGAGAGCGAGAGAGAGAGAGAGAGAGAGAGAGAGAGAGAGAGAGAGAGAAAGAGGAGAATCAAGAGCGAGAGCACGTAATGACCGGCTTTCAGTGAGTGGTCATTGAGGCTGCTTTGCTGACACAATAACCACTTAAAGTGAAAAGAAAGCTGAGAGCACGCCACAAACACATGAATAAATGAGCTGATTTTATGGTTAACACACACACACACACACACACACACACACACACACACACACACACAGACAAACAAGCACACACACACAAACACCTCACTCCTCTCTTTATCATTATCTGTCTCTTTCCTGCCATCAATCCATGTCTCCACCCCCCCCCCCCCCCTCGTTCTGTCCTCTGTTACTATTTTCGCAGCTTTTTATTTTCTCTTCCCTCTTGACAGGGTCAGGAAATCAGGACCACACACACACACACACACACACACACACACACACACACACACACACAGACACACACACCACACACACACACACACACACACACACACACAGACACTCACACTCTTGAGGAAACAACAATGTGATGATAGTAGCGCTCATCAGCAGGGCCTCTTCTGTGAGGTGCTCAAAAACACACACACACACACACACACACATACACACACACACACACAGCATGTCACGGGGACATTCACACTCACACAGAGGCGGGGCAGGACAGGAGCCAGGGCAGGTGGAGCGGCTCAGTAAGTAACACAAGTGAGTGTCAGAGAGAAGAAGAGAAAGGTAACGGCGAAGGTGAAGGTAAAGGTGAAGAGAGTGAGAGGCAAAGGAAGAGAAAAGGAAAAGGCGAGGGAAAAGGAAAAGGGAAGAATTAAAAGGAAAGAAAAAGGACAAAAACAACAGAGGCAGAAGAAGATAAGAAAACCTGCAGGCAGAAATACGGAACAATAGAAAGGACAAAACGGACACACAGCTAATTACACACACTGAAGATATGCATTCACTCAGCTCTGTAATTATTCAAAGCATCTACGAGTCCTCTGTATCAGGAGGGTTTTTAATGCTGTACTTCTGGAATAAAACATAATTAATGTATCTTCAGTCCATCATTCACCACAGTGCTTATATACCTGCAATAACTGCTAGTAAAATATAGCATGCAGGTGTAAATGCAGTCTGTACAGCATGATCACATTCATAAGAAATGCACCTTTATTTTGAAATAAACAACCTAATATGAAAGATAAATGAAGTAATAAACTATTAACCAACATTTCAGTCTACCTAAATATTACGGCTGGGCCAAAAAAATCGATTTTTATATTAATCTGCAAAGAAATATTGCATCATAATGAGATATCAGACTTTCTCCTTCTTTCTCTGTTATTAGCTCTTTAATCTTCTTTTTCATCTGTGTTTCCTGTCCTTGATTTCTGTGTCTTAAAGCTCCTTCTACTCCTCCTGTCTGCTCCCTGCTTCCCTCCTTCACATAATATAAAAATGTATTTATTTAATTAATTTTTTTTTTTTTTTTTTGATAAGATGTTGGCGGATGAGAATGTTTTTGTGAGGGCAGGTGCACAGTTTTAAAAATAAGTCTCACAAACTGATGAGATGTGTGTATTGATTTTTGTAAATATGACTTATGATGTATTATCAAGTGTTTGGTTCAACCTGTTCAATCATTGAAATATAAAATCGTAATACTTGTTTAATCAGAATCGTAATTTAAATCGAATCGAGACCCAAAAATCGTTATTAGAGAATCGAATCGGCACAAAAGCATATCGGCCCAGCCCTACTAAATATTTGGGTATTCCTATGAGAGTCTTTCTGTGAAGCTCAGACTCACATAACAACACACCAGATGAATCTTTAATATAAATCCTGTAATATTCAATTTAAAAATGTCCCTTAGAAAATTAAATGAACCCACTTAATGTCACGCTTATGATGACATGATGAAGAGGATGATGCAGATACTGTATCTTCAGTGATGTTAAATTATTTATATTATGTGATTCAATTTAAAATACCAAGGCAAACATTTGATTTAAGTTCTTTTGTGTTGTTGTTGGGTTTTTTTGACTCAGACTTTGAGTCATTCAGAGAGATACGAGCCCACATAGCTGCTCTAAAGAAAAGCCTAATGGAAGAATGTGGGAGCTCGTAAAGGTCTCTTCTTTTATGTTGCAGTGTGGGTTGTGCAGTGTGTGTGTGTGTGTGTGTGTGTGTGTGCGTGTGTGTGTGTGTCAAGGGGCAGAGTCTTGATGTTTCAGTACTTCACCTTATTTTAGCAACAAACTTCCAAAAGTATAAAGCACCTTTGTAAAAGAAGGACGGCACATTATATATTATATTTCATCTTTTTTAAGTTTCAGCACCTCTGAGCACCTTCAGCACTTTTTATTTTCAGGTTTCGGTAAAAAACTAAAGAAAAAATTACTAATGAAAGACTTTTATTAGTTTATGGTTGTTGTCGCTGATGTAGGGAAGCAAAGGTGACGCTGGAGTCGAAAATGAAAACTCCAGTTAAGAGCAGCACTGAGCGACCAAACACTTTGTACTGATTATATCCAGTATAATTCACATCATATTAATCAAGTTAAAAATCATAAAAAATGAAAAAATGTTACTAATGAATTTCTAAATTATTAGTTTGTAATATCACTGCAATCAAAAAGTATGAGAGGAAGTACTAAAACATTTAATTTGAAACAAAAAAGTAGTTTTGCATTCTTTAAGAAATAGAAATGTAAATACTATTGAACTAATTTGGCTGTTTTATTATTATTAAGTTATTATATATGGGCCAAGAAAGGCGCCTTTAAATAAAATGTATTATTATTATTTTTTTTTTTTATTATATATCATCTGTGATAAGAGAGAGAGACAGAGAAATAACCCTTTTCATTCATATAAATTAATATATCAATCTTAATGTTGTGTTAATGTTCATATTATAGTTATTTTAATGCTTTGGAATCAATCTCATAACTTTCATGCCAATAAAACTCATTAAATTGAATTGAATTAAATCACGCAGCTCTCACTCACTACAGGATACAATCATTTCTACCATGAGAGCAACAACAGTCTCAACTTGACGTGTTGTTGCCGTGCAGAGGTCACACAACAGTTATATGTCAGGGGTCAGAGGATGAGATACACAGGAAGCCAGCTCTCGTAGACTTCCTGGAATGTGTGAGCGTTAGTTACTCTGTCGCTCCCCAGAGGTGTCGGACAACGTGAATAATTGATCTACTTTAACCGCATATTTGAATAATTGATACAGCTTATTAATTCATATTTGAGTAGAAGATACCTATTCTTGCTTTTTTTTGATATCATAGTAATAGTTTCATTCATATATTCAATAATGTCCTTTTAATTCACACATTTCTATTCAAGTTATGATTTCAAAGCATTGTTGGTTTTATGTATCTTCATATAAACCCTATTTTCTTTAATCTTCTGTATTTTTGCAGTATCTTACCATAACTTCCCTCCTGCAGTGACCTCACACTTTAATCTATCCTGTTTTATTCATTCGTTGACCCCAAAGTCATTAAACAGACACTTTTTCAATGAAAATAATACAGGGAGGAGAAACTGCTACGGCACGTCCTGCTGCACAAGTCAAGGCTACGAACTCACCCCGCCCCAGTTGAGCGTCCTGGCGAGGTCATTTCCTGTTCCCAGAGGAAGAACAGCAACAGGAGGCTGGGGGTTCATCTGTAGCTCATCTAGAGTGGACAGGATCCACCCCACCTACAGAGAGACATACACATAACAACACATATAGAGATAGATATATATATAAGCTGCAGAGATTTAGGATTGAATATAAATTTGTAGGAATAAAAGAATAAAATAAAAGACCCTCACCGTCCCGTCACCTCCGCAGGCGAGGATCCTCAGATTTGGCACTTTCCTGTATAACTCCAACCTGATCAATTTGCATGAGAAAGAGAGAAAGAAAGGAGCTGCTGATTGGGTGTCGAGTGGGTGTAAATTGGTCAGTGTTTGATGAAGCAGTGAATTTGAATAAAAGGAGACTAAAACTGAAGTGAGAAGATATAGCGAAGTCATTTTCACCCAACAGTGCGCTGTGATAATAAGAAGAGTGACGGGCGGTGAGGATTTTTAGGAGGACATTATTACAGATTTAGTCATTCTAGTCATGTGACCTTTAACTTAAAATGTATAAGGGGCATGTTTTGTTCCCGATGAAGGGTACTTACGCTTCTCGAAGCCCACCCTGCGACAGGTCAAAGACTTGTCGTGGGTTCAAGATCCACATGAACATCTGTAACACCTTGGCACCCTACAGAGAGAAAAAAGAAGAATAAATGATGATATAATGATAACAGCCATCGAGTTAAACATTTCAAGGTGGCTTTTTCATAAAACTCTGATTATCTGATGAAACTAATCCAGTCTGAACTGACATCTCGCTAATTAAACGTTCTGTTATTGCCCACCGACAGATTGTAATAACTCCTGAACAGCCTGACGGAGGCTGAGCAGGAAGATTTTACACCTTATTTCAAATATAAATCATCCGACAACACCCTGTTGAGATCCGTACATTAATAAAAGACTTAAATTAAAATCTGATGAGACCATGATGCAACATTATCTCTTGTAAAGTACGACAGCGTTCAAGAGAACAGGTTGTTGGTTAAATCAAGTGTGACAGACAAAGTTAATACATTATGTCTTCCTGCATTTAAAATGAATTGTAGACACAGAGGGAATAGTAGGCGAATCAGAGGGGTGCTGTGTCTTACATCTTAAATTATGAGCAATAATTTAGCAACAACTTTGGAGTGGGAATGAATCACATTAAAGGACCCTCCGCACCGTTCAAATGAGGCGAGCCTGTAATGGTGTTACGTAGGTGACAGAGAAAAGATTAACATGCGGCGCACTGACCTGGTTGCCGCCGCTCTTGGGATTAACAAAAACTAAGATGGGCTTCATGAGAGGAGAGGGGAGAGGCTTCAACATGAACGGACGCCATTTGGACTCCTAGGGAGAAAAAAAAGAGAGAAAGGCAGAGTAAGAAATGTGACTCAAATCTTATAAAGGAAACACATATGTAATAGATCAAAACTGTGTATGGGCTACAGCAGAGGTTACCTAACGGAGTATAGTTTCATACTCCTACAGTTAAATAATTAACCCTCCTGTTGTCCTCGAGTCAAGGAAGGAAGGGAGGGAGGAAGGGAGGAAGAAGGAAAGAAGGATAGGAGGGAGGAAGGAGGAAGGAAATGAGGGAGGAAGGAAAGGAGGGAGGAAGGAAGTAAGAAGGATGGAAAGGAAAGAGGGAAGGATGGAAAGGAAAGAGGGAAGGAAGGAAAGGAAGGAAAGGAAGGAAGGAAGGAAGGAAGGAAGGACAGAAGGAAGGAAAGAAGGAAGGAAGAAAGGAAGGAAGGAAGGAGTCAAAATCATTCATTCATTTTCAATCATTTGCTGATTGAATGTTGATCTTACTCTATTTTAGCTCAATTTTATCCCCAATTTAACACTTTTCGTCATGTTTAAATGTATTTTTATTTTGCCATGTGTTGCTTTTATATTCTGTCCTGATACGTTTCAGGTTTTGATGTGAAGCACTTTGAATCACCTTGTTGAAATGTGCTTTACAAATAAATTTGTCTTGCTTTGCCAGTGTCAAAAATAGATGTCAGACAGCCTTTAAACGCACCACATGCATTCCTGATCTGGCTTCATTTAGCTTCTGACAATAATATGATTTGTCAGTTATTTACACACATATATACAAACATGACTGGCAGGGCATCTGGTCTGGCCTAGAGATTAAGACCAAATGACCGCAGTACTCTATGTTCATGTCTTATGTAGAAAACAAAGTGTGTCTAACTTTAAAACTGTGTGAGAGGAAAATCTAAATGTATAAACACTTGAAATAAAAATACCCTCTGTCTCTTTCACATTGCTACTTACATCCATTCCCTTCTTGCTTGTCCTTCGTTTGAAAGATGTCCGTTTTTTTCTTCTGGCAGAGTTCTTAAGTGAGCTCTAGGGGACGAAAACACACACACATAGACACACAGACACAGACACACACACACACACACACACACACACACACACACAAATACACACAGGCAGTCCAGTGGTTAGTTCACTGTCACCATGTCCCTTGTAATGGTAATTAAAAGTGCAATGTAGCATGTGATATGACTGAGGGATATATGTGTGTGTGTGTGTGTGTGTGTGTGTGTGTATGTGTGAGAGAGACTATGAGACACAAACCCAGAGCTCTCTCAGACAGATCAGACATGTGTCAGCTCATATCACATCACGGCCAAAACTCTCTCTCTCTCTCTTTCACACACACACACACACACACACACACGCGCGCACACGCACACGCACACACACGCACACACACACGCACACACACACGCACACACACACACACACACAGTTTTTGACACACGCCTTCTTCTGGAGTTTTAAATTTAGATCCAACAAAGTCATTTCTCGTAACTGTCACAAAATGACAGCGAGTGAACTTTATCAACCGGCAGACTGACCGCTGGGGGAGTGTGTGTGTGAGAGAGAGTGTGCGTGTGTGTGTGTGTGTACACCTGTGGTTTCCTGACTTTGATGATCCAGGACGGAGGTACGATGACACCAGCGTGGGCTCCCAGTGAACACGGCTCCTCAATCTGGTGCAGCATGAAACACGTCACCTTGTTGTGGAACTGCGAGCGGAGAAACGTGTCGTTATTTATCCCGTTAATCATTTAAATCAATTACAAATTTATACGTTTACATCACGCCATGACTCAGCGGGAACAACTGGAAACCGACACGACAGCAGAGCATGAATAAACATTAACGACAGGAGGAGAAGGTGACGAAAACAAATATGACACTGAAAAACAAAATGTATCAACCGAAAGATCAAATCTGGGACGATTATCAGTTTAAAAAAAAAATAAACCCAAAGAAAAGTTTCTGAGCTTTCAAATTTGAGAAGAAATGTTGATATTTTAACACGAAGCTGCAGCTGAATAAGAATAAATGATCTACTTTGGTGTTATTTTCACTTCTCTTGTGACAGAACAGGTTTTGTTTCTGCATGTCTGCTGCCTCACTCTGATAAGTGTTAAATGAGACGTGTCACTTCCTCGTTAACTTGCATTGAATACTTGATACTTGACCCTGCACGAGTTTTTAAAATTGAAACTAAAATGTCTCTAATATTGTTTTAAGACCCTGACTGTTCACTTGGTGCCATCATAGAGATCTGGAGAAACAAAGACTCACATTATATTGAGCCTCCAAATAAACATATTTTTTTTACACAAGTTATTCGCTCCCCCTCCCTTTTCTTTTCTCCTTTTCACTTCCAGGTGCTCCTTGATTAGCTTTTATGATTAATGAGTGGACCTGCAGGAGCTCTCTTCACCACCTGAGACCCTCTTTTGTGTTTTTTTTCTTTTTGTTTTCTTGGTAGTGCAGGTTTTAGCAGCTTTGTTTCTTCAGATTAGGTTATGCATTTTCGTATAGTTTAGAGGTGGGCGTTGGGGGGGGGGTTCTGGGTCCTATTGACTATTGCTCGGCTGGCCCCTGGACTTCCTTATGTTTTGTTCTTTTTGGCGAGGCCTCCTTACAGCGTTCTCTCTACATGTTGCTGGTCACAGGGTTGAGCTATCTGCTAGTTTTATTCTTTATTGTGGCCGTAACTCATAAATCATTTAAAATGTGAATGTAATACAGACACTAGCCGTCTGTTGCAGCTGTTAATGCTGTTCAGGATCTACGTGGAAGTTAGCTTGAACCACAACAACCACATTTATGGTGAGATCAGTCAGGTTGAAATAAACTGTTACTATCTTTTCAGGCTAGATTGGAACTGGATGGCTCTTATGAAGTCTGAACAGTCATAAATCACATGACATCCGATTTTTGCAAACCAGATTGAAACCACCTTTGGGAGGAAGTTTCAGATCACATTTGGACAGATGTGCGTGAGTCTGAACAGCTCCAAACACTCAAATCAGTTTTGACTGTCCGTGACGACGCTACGCTACGTCACTCTATGCGACACCAGACCCGCGCTTATTCCAGTTGTTGTTGCTAGGTGATATCACTGGAGGCAACGGAGGACGTAACCATCAGTCCATGGACAGAGGACCAAACCATATTCTTAATCTTTGGGGAGATGGCTCCGTTCAAGAGAAGCTTGAGGGTTTGTTGTTGCTGTCGCTGTCGCAATTATATGGCATCACACAATACACGCTAGATGACGCCTCTGCTCTGACAACGTTGCCACGGCAACCTGTCAGATTGGTCATTAATGTGGCCCAGTCTGAACAGAGCCAAATCCGATTTGGACACTTGCTAAAAACAGTGTGGACAGTCAGGCCTAAAAATCAGGAATCAGATTTGCCTGCAGTCTGAACGCAGCCTAAATCATCTTCATGTGTGAAGTTGTACTATATATGTCTAATTAACGTTTTGGACAGCCGGATTTTTGCTTTAGTCTATGAGCTTTAATGAATTACTCACAGCTTGTTTACACCAGGAACAACTGATGGCGATGATTTCTTTACTGTGGAAGAACTTCTGTTGAAAACTCTGTGGGAGCAGAAAGAAGAAAAACACTGAGATAATAATAACTGTGTGAACAACATTTATTATTTGTGTGTGTGTGTGTGTGTGTGTGTGTGTGCGCGCGCTTACCTTTCCACACTGTCTGCATTTGCCCTCCTGTCTTCGTCTGTGAACCCAGTGATGTCTCAGTATGTTCTGCTGTTGGGAGAGACAGATGCAGAACATAATCACATTTTTTTCGATGCTAACAGAATACTTACTAATTATTTCCTCTCAGATGTACACAGTCGCTTACTCACACACACACACACACACACACACACACACACACACACACACACACACTAACTTACATCTCTGAGGCAGCGGGATCCTCCCTCTCTGAAAGTTGGCTTGCATCTAAAGTTGATCTAGAGAGAGAAGAAGAAAAGAAAAGAAAAGAGAGAGGATAACTAAACTAAACTAAGATTTTTGGCACAAACATGAAATCATAGCAGTTTATATATATTAAAACATTTGTACTATAAAAGGTAATATCTAATTTAAAACCTGATATAAATAATGAACGTAGCATCTAACTTGCCAAAACTAGCCCAAATATAAATATGCGTTTATGTGGGCGTGTTGTTACGGAAACAAGCGAGAAGATGAAATATAATCTAAGAAGTTCAGTCCAGTAATAGATCCAGTTTGACATCACAATACTACACACCAGTTTATAACACTGTGAGATGGGAATTTACAAATCTGTCAAGTTATACTGGCAGCAATCCTTTTCTTTTATTGTTGAATGTGATAGAAACAGTTTTTACTACTATTATTATTTGACTGGCCAAAAAAAAGCTGTTAATGTAGCATTACTCGAGGCTAAAATAAGATAATTAGTCCCATGATGGGTAAAAATTGAAGTGTTACAGCAGCAAAGTGGATAGTAAAAATAGAAAGAATAATAAATAAGTAAGTAAAAAACAAGAAATATGAACGATAGGAAATAGAAATAGTAACTGTATATTAAGAGGAATATTGGTGTAATGATAATATGTGTGTGATATTGATATTACAGCAGATTTTAAAGTATATTTCATAGTTGAACAGAAAGAAATATTATACCCGAACTACCGATATTGCACTGTGAGCCGCTGTGTTAGAGTTGCTGCTTTGCCAATTAACAGTGAAATGAATGAGTAGGCTATTCTGTCAGTGTAAAGTTGTGTGAATTGATAAGTGTTGGAAAAGTTTAATGACTTTTCTTTAAAGCAATTTTTTTCAATTTTAAGCCATTAAATTAACTGAGGATGTCAAATTAACACATAACTTTACCACATCCTGTAGCAAACATGCAAACATGCTACCCACCAATACACACATCTGGTTTAAGTAGAAAATGACTCATGCATGTTTTTAAGTCTAAATCGAGCTCAAAAAACAGAAGAGGAACGCTGTTAGCAAGAAACTTCTCAAATAACTGTCAAAATTCAGATAAGATAAGCTCTCTCTGTATGTGTGTGTGTGTGTGTGTGTGTGTGTGTGAGACCTTTTCTAGTTGCTCCATGCAGCTGGTGTGAACGACGATCTTGCAGGCAGCACATTTCTTCCTGGGGGCCGACTTCTTAAAGGAGACAACAGAGACAAAGCACAGAGGGAGGTGAGAGGCACAAAAACACTGAAAAACACACACAAGACAACAAGAACATGCACAATAATGCTTACAGATGATAAAAAAGTAGATAAAAGACACGCAAACACACACAGAAACGCCTCTAATAACAGCATTAGCAGCATGATGACACTCCAGACATGAAAAGAGACGCCTTGACTTCAAAACTCAAGCCCCAAAAAATGCACTTATTTTCCCAATTACTAAATTATTAAGCCAAAATTAAACCTTTAACCCTCCTGTTGTCCTCAAGTCAAGGAAGGAAGGGAAGGAAGAAGGAAGGAAGAAGGAAGGAAGAAGGAAGGAAAGGAGGGAGGAAGGAAGGAAGGAAAGGAGGGAGGGAGGAAAGGAGGAAGGATGAAGGGAGGAAGGAAGGAAGGGAGGAAGAAGGGAGGAAGAAGGAAGGAAGGGAGGAAGAAGGAAGGAGAGGAGGAGGGAGGGAGGAAGGAAGGAAAGGAGGGAGGAAAGGAGGACGGAGGAAAGAAGGAAAGAAGGAAGGAAGGAAGGAAGGACGGAGGAAAGAAAGATGGAAGGAAGGAAGGAATGAAGGAAGGAAGGAAGGACGAAACGAAGGAACAGTCAAAACAGACGGGGTCAATGTGACCCGGGAAGACGACAGGAAGGTTAAATGAGAAATGTGAGAAAATGTGAAACCAGGAAATGATATAAATTAAAAGTGAAACAGTGAAAGATCAAAGATGCTGTTTGCTGCCCTTCACTACACCACTACTCATTACAGGTGATGTTATGACGGAGGATAATGGAGCGGTCGATGGGTTCACTCTTCACTTTTCACACTGAGCAACACTTAACGGCTGCTTTATGTATCATAACATAATACATTTGGCCTTTAACTCTCACATCTCATTGGTTAGCAGATGCTAATGTGCTCAAGTGCTTCCACAAAATCCTCTTTTAACATTTAAAAAAAAAAAAAAAAATCACATTAAGAAAGCTTAACGTTCCTCTGCAGGATGCATCTTTGATAACGTGATTAAAGTCAACTGCAGCAGCGTAAATGGAGGAATTTGACCAGAAACTTGCTTTTTTTTTGTAGCTTTAGTTTGGTTATTTTTGTTAGTTGACATTCAGCCTCTTCATCATCTTCATCATTCTTTTGTATCGAGGGGAACGTTATCCTACAGTCATGGTTTTAACCTTTACATACTGTTCATATTCTGACTCATAATCAGACTCTACATCAATTCACATTCATACATTCACCATCGGTCATTAATGAAGAGTGTATACAATTTATTTATGGGGGGAAAAGACATTTAAAATCACTATTTTATGATCCGGGAGAACATTTAAAAAAAAACTTTTAAAAAACTTATCTTTTTACTAAAGCATTTTGTCTTTTATATGTTCTCCTTTAACCTTTTCTTTTTTACTCTGTAGCACTTTGAGATTGCTGAAATGTAAAGTGAAATACAAATTAAATTTTATTGTTATTATTACATAAAGAATACACCAACATGCTTGAATGGTGATTTTCTCTGTCTTCTTATTTTTTTAGTTAATTTATGTTTTATTTTGTATTTTACACCTGTTTTTATTTAGTTTCCCCTTTAAATGTATATTAACTTTGACCCTTTTTCACCTGTTTCAATGTTTTTATTTTATCTTTATTATTTTATTTTTTAAACCCATATCATTTATTTTAACTGCTCTACTTGTTTGCACTTGTTTTGAGCTGCATTTCATGTATGAAAGGTGCTACAGTATATACATAAAGTTATCATTATCAAATTTGGACATTTTCATGTATCAGCTGCACCAAAATTTAAAAAATGATACTTTTTATCTCAATTTTTTGCATATTCAGGGTTACATTAGGAAAAGTCCATCTGGAGGAAATGAGTATTGGGTGTTTTTACAGCTCTTTAATGTAAAAATGGGTCAAATTTGACCCTGAACAAGTGTAACGATTAATAGTGTAACTCTCAAAAGATGACAGGAATTAAATGCCACGACTCTCACTTAATTACTTTCATCAAGAGTGTTAGAATTCATGAAACAGCCACTTTAATAACAACAACAACACTTTCTAAGAAAAGACTGGAAGGAAGAGACGACCCCTCACTCTATTTTGAATAATTACAAAGGTCGGGCTGACAGTTAATACGGCCTCAGAGGGAAAGAGTTAGTTAACTGTGACCCTCCTCCAAACTACGGGAGACCCCCGCCCCCGAGGGACCGCGACAGACTCAACAGCGAGGGTCACATGAAGGGTATGGCAGCTGAGCGGGATAATTTGTTTGCATGTTTACTCCAATTAACTCATCTTAGAGAGAACGCTGTCAGTAGATTTGACAATGTTGTTGCCCCCCCGACTCTCTGAAACCCACTCCCCAAATCTCTCCGTCATTGTACTGACCTCAGCAAAGACAAAACTTTTAATCCATAAAAGTCATAACTGGAAATGCAGCTGGTTATCTTTTTACTAAACTAGTATTGACCTGTGCCCTTTTTCATGACCTCATATCTACTCAGGCAGATTCTGATCACAGCAGGTTTTTTAGTATGTTGATAACGATAGATCCGACCAGAGCTGAGAGGGAAAGTTTGTGACCCTGTTAAAAAACAGACAAGCCTTTTCTGCTTTTTCTGGGTCATGGATCAAATATGGCATCGCTCATGTCATGTAATGGAGACTCCCCACGCCTCCCTGCTAGATTACCCATTGGCTGATTCATATCTGGATCTATATTTTTTTTTTTAAATTTGCACTTGACACTTTAAGACTCTTTTATATTGATGTGTTTGTTGTGTTTGTCTTTTTTATCTTATCAATGCAGAGAAAACCTCACAAAAATGTCATATCACTGCTGGTATAATGACCATAAAGCTCATTTAATTTTTTATTTTGTTTGGGAAAGGCATTTTCCATCAGAATCAACAGCACAAAAATACAGAATTGGTATTTTCCATCGTCCTTTTCCTGTTTATGCAACCATTTATGCATATGGGTGAACAACAAGAGTCAACGGAGGACACAGTTACAGTCCTCCTGGTCCTTCATGAGCATCCATTGTCACTTTCCTGAGAACATGTCCTTATATATTCCACTAAATATGAAACGTTTAGCACATTTACACAGATTAACCTTTCTCTTCAACCCACATGCTTACAACCTGCATAGTTGCACTTTCTGCATCAACATATGAACAATCTTAAAAAGACAACTATGTACATTAAAGTGAGGGAACTTGCTTATTGTTATTTCCATCTTTTTTCAGCTTTTTAAAATCCTGCTTGTAAAGTGTTTTATGATGACCGTGATGAAGGCCGCAAGCTGAAAAACACGTTGGTCTATAAATAAAGTTCTCCTAAACTACAATCTGTTTCTCCTTCTCCACTCAGGCTAATTGTTTGCATCCTATTTTGGGGGGAAGCTGGCTTTTCTACTTTTATTTATTTATCTTTATATCTCCTTTGCTGTAGAGTTTTCTTAATATTCAGGACACCTTCAGTTGTCTCTGTCCGTCATGTGACCCTCGTACTACTCATCATCATCATCATCATCATCATCATCATCATCATCATCATCTCCCTGCAAGCTACTGTGTCGGTTTATACACTCATAGCATAGTTACTTTAAATAGTCTCTGCAGCCTCCTTTTAGACTGGCAGGATTTTCCCCTTGATGATTTAAAACGAAACCAGCCGTTTGCAGCTGAGCGCAGGTAGGAATGTGCTTATTCATGTCGTCCGTGACTGTCAAAGCAATCTGAGATTCCACTGAAGGCAGATTGTCCGTTTAAGTAAGCGAAAAAAAACACACAAAGAATATTTATTTAACCCTCCTGTTGTCCTCAGGTCAAGGAAGGAAAGGAGGAAGGAAGGAAAGGAGAGAAGGAAGAAAGGGAGGAAGGAAAGAAAGAAAGGAGTAAGGACGAAAAGAGGAAGGAATTTAGGAGAGAAGGAAGAGAGGAAGGAAAGAAAGGAGGAAGGAAGGAAGGGAAGAAGGAAAGGAGTAAGGAGGGAGGGAGGGAGGGAGGGAGGAAGGAAGGAAGGACGGAAGGAAGGCAGAAAGGAAGGAAGGAAAGGAGTAAGGAGGGAGGGAGGAAGGAAAGAAGGAAGGAATGAAGGAATGAAGGAAGGGAGAAAGGGAGGAAGGAAGGAAGGACAGGAGTAAGAAAGGAAGGAAGGAAGGAAAGGAGTGAGAAAGGATGGAAGGAAAGGAGTGAGAAAGGAAGGAAGGAAGGAAGGAAGGAGTAAGGAGGAAGGGGGGAGGAAAGAAGGAAGGAATGAAGGAAGGAAGGAAGGAAGGAAAGGAGTAAGGAGGGAGGGAGGAAGGAAAGAAGGAAAGAAGGAAGGAAGGGAGGAAGGGAGGAAAGAATGAAGGAAGGAAGGAGTAAGGAGGAAGGGAGGAAAGAAGGAAGGAAGGAAGGAAGGAAGGAAGGAAGGAAAGGAGTAAGAAAGGAGTAAGAAAGAAAGGAAGGAAGGAAAGGAGGAAAGAAGGAACAGTCAAAAGAGATGGGGTCAGTTTGACCCGGGAGGACGACAGGAGGGGTAAATAAAGTTATGACAGTGAGAGATGACAGCGGTCTGGTCTGTTACAGCATCACCGTCCCTGAATGTGTCATTAAAGAGTATTTATGGTCAATATTAAAGGTTATTTCCCTGCTCTTGTTGTTCCGTGTTAAAAGGTGTCGGCATAGAAGAGAAAGCATCTGTAATACCTGTAATTTAAAAGTGCTTTTCAAACAGCTGTGTGCATACTTTGTGGTTAAAAGCAACTTGGAAAAAAAAAAAAAAAAAACACATCTTTTTTTTCATCATCATCTGCTTTCTGAGTCATTTCTTCTCTGCGCTGCACGGCTCATTTGAATGAGAGCGAGGCATCTTGTTTAAAATAACGCTACATTTTCTAGACGTTTAAAAAAGATCACGACAGGACTCACGAGGATCAGTTTCCAAAACACTCGGACCACCTGTTTCATCCGACGCTGCATGCTAATACTCTGACATCATGAATCATGGGTTTGTTGTTTGTTTTTTGTACATTTTAAAATATGTGAAGAAGAAAAAATGAACTCCTGTAATGAATCTTAACTTTATGAGTCACTGGCAGCCTTGTTTTGAACATTATGTTTTAAGAAGTCACAGTTCAGTCTTTTCTTTTCCTTCCCAGTCTCCCTCAGCTGATGTAAAATTTAAGAAACAGTAGTAAAAAAAAAAAAAAAGATGAATTATTTCCCCCGCTGCTGCAACACCGGAGCAATAGTTAATCTTCTCCATCTATCGCCTGTTTTGTGACCCGTGTTTCACCTCCTCTCAGTCACACCTGCTTGATAACCATGTTGCTCTACAAGCTTTTAAAAGCAGGTGGCGTTAAGTATTTTCCTGATAAAGTCATCAATCCTTTGCCAACTGAAGTGATGTCACAACAAGCCATTTAAAGAGATTGATTTATTGGTCTGAAGCTACTCCGCTGCTACATTAAGGAGACGTAATGACCCAAGCTGCTGCTTTAGAAAATACAAACCACTTCCTGAAAAACCAGCAAGAGTCAGATGGATGACACGACACTATTTAACTTTTACCTGACATTTTAACACATATTAGTAGAATAGAAGAAGTACTTATTATAACAATATAGAATAAATTTGACCAGTTATTTGCTGACATATGCAACACACTTCACTCTAGTGCTGGGCGGTATGACCAAAAATGTATATCACGGTATTTTTCAAAATAAAAGTGGTTTCATGGTATATGACGGTATTTTTATAATATATACATAATCAGGTGTTCACAACATCTTCTACTGGTTGAGAGAGGAACTACTACTCTACTGCAGTAGATTGACTTAAGATGGACTATTTTACTGTCATGATGAGTGAATATTAGTAATATCAGAGCTGCCAACATTCCCGTTTCTCCCATATTTTAGACTCATCACCCTCGAGGCTCTCCCGTTTTGTATTTTCTCCCGGGAATCTCCAGTAATTTACAGCCCCAACTTTGTTTGTTAATGATAATAAGAAGAACACAATAACAACAGTTTTATTTTGAAAGCTTAGACAGGAAGCCACCGTAGCTCTGTTAGTTTGACGGAAGCTGAAACACACAGTGAAATGTTTTTAACTGTAAATAAAAGTGCACAGTGTCATTTTTTGTGCTGTTATTAAAGAGGAAACATAACTAAATGAAATGTTAGTGTTACGGTTGTCTTGTAGGATCTCAGATGCTTTTTTTAACCTCGATAAGAATTCAATTCTTACAATATTATATTATTTTTTGAATTGCTTAATATGTTTATTTATGCTTGACTTTTTGTTTTTGTGTATGATATTCTGTTTTTTAATTTGCTTAAATGATACATACTATATTATATGAAGCAGCTTGTAACTTTGGTTTGGAGAGGCGCTATAGAAATAAAGTTTATTATTATTATACTTATTATTATTTCACTATGAAGTAATGAAAAAGATATAGAAGTAGTACAAGCTAGTGGTCAGTGTGTGTTTTAACTACTCACTGCGGTCTTTAGCAGGCAGGTATCTTCTCCCAGGTAACAGAGCTCTCCGGAGCAGCTAGTCTCCATCCACAGGTGATCTCCGTTCACTGCGTTCTCCTGCAGAGAGAGAGAGAGAGAGAGAGAGAGAGAGAGAGAGAGCGAGAGAGAGAGAGAGAGAGAGAGAGAGAGAGAGAGAGAGAGAGAGAGAGAGAGAGAGAGAGAAGGGAGAGAGAGAGAAGGGAGAGAGAGAGAGAGAGAGAGAGATAATGACATAATAACTCACATTATCCTGGTGCGTCTCTCGCTCAGATTATTTTCAGTCACATTAAATGGTAACCATATGCACATAAACACTCTGCCGTGAGAGCGGTCAAGACGTGTGTCAAGCACATAATTGTCGCCGTTAAGTAGGTGGGTAATTTCACGACGCATGTTAATTTAATGCGCTAATCAAAACACGACTGGAGCTGCCGATTCAAGTGTGCACGACACACAAGGAACACATGCATAGAAGCAAATGGAAATGTGTGTGTGTGTGTGTGTGTGTGTGTGTGTGTGTGTGTGTGTGTGTGTGTGTGTTTATTCTACACCTTTAAAATGGTGAGTTACTGCTCTTTTTATTGTCCACTTGCTGCTGGAATAATGTAAATTTCCCTATTGTGGGACTAATAAAGGAATATCTTATCTTATCTCTTATCTTTATTTACAGCTTTTAATGAAAACTATTTGTCTCTGTTATTATATTTTCAACTTATCTGATTATAAGCATGAACACATATGCAGTTGAGCTCATTTCAATGTTATATTTTAGAGCATTGGCACAAATTAAAGTCCAACTTATCTGGTGTTGAGCTCAAAACAGAACCTGGCTAGTTAACAATAAGTGTAGCTGCTTTATTTCACTAGCTTGTAAAAAAAATAAAAAAATAGAAGTAATCAAGAAGGTCCAAATCTACATAACATTACATAATGTTTGTGTTGAGGAATGAAGAAGTAGTGTTGAAACTCCAATTGTGCACTCTTCCCATATGACGTAAACTACATGTGAGGAAATACATGTTAAATAATAAATATACATAAAACGATGTCATCAGCTCAATAAAACTGTCAGTGGTTTAATCCTAAAGGCTTCTCAGACTTATGAAAGTTTAATCTTTTTTATTAAAACCTTTAAACATCAGATTAAAATGTGTTTTTGCAGACATTAGCAAACTGGCTGCATTCACTGCCAGTAAAAAAAAAATAAAATAATAATAATAATAATATGTGATAATTGTCACATATTGATGCAGCTATTACTGAGAATAATGAGAAGTAACCAGCTGGCCAAACAGAGCTGGACTGTGATAAGAAGCTGTCTAATCTTCTTCCTTATCTTTTCTCTCTGGCCTCTTTCAGACGCTAAATCGTGGCCAAAATTGCTTCAGCCACTGTAGTTAATCACTTTCAACGTCCATTTGTACTCTCTTCCATTTCCTCTCTGTGTATCTTGTGGTCCTCTACAGTACATTAGATAGATGGTGGGATTGATCCAGTCGTCCAGCAGTCATGGAAACTGTCCAGACCCTCAGATGACAGATTGAGATTTTGACTGATGTTAATGTGAAAAACCTGCTTTGCCTAAAACTACCTTTTAAAAGAGGGATGAATAAAGTATTGTTAAATGAAATTATGTATATGCATAAAACACATCAGCTGTATTATATAGTACTGTAAATAACGACAAACACTTCCTGCCTCATTGGAAAACGTCTATAACTCCTTAATGAAATCAGCTCCTTGGTGTATAATAATGAGTGATTAAGTATATTGACTTTGTGTGTGTGTGTGTGTGTGTGTGTGTGTGTGTGTCGTGCAGAGAGCTAAAGGCCAGTGATGACGTGGTGGAAGTGTCCCTGTAGACGGAGCCTGACAGGAGCCTCAGATGTGAGCCGACAGCAGTTTGTCTACTTACACCTCCCAATTAATAATACAGCACCTTTTATTTACTATTCATTAGTGATGTATGATTGATTTGGAGCCTAACTTAAACTTTACAGCATAATAATAACAGACTGACTTTAAATCTCCCACACTGACCACAAGGTGAACTTTAATGTTTTTTATATTGTTATTTCGTTGAGTTTGAAGCATTTTTGAGATTTTTTTTCGAGCCTCCGAATTGAAAACCCTCCGACAGACTTTGTTGATTCTTAAGTAAACGTCTCCCCTCTGTCGCTGTTTTTCTGGTTGAATCAGATGAAGAGTGAAGCACGCCTGTCTTCTGTTAAATCCGCTGTAAATACCGTAAAGTTGGCAGCGCTTACTTTTACTGCATGAGGCTTTTCAGAAAGAAGACGACATCATGATAAACTCTGATTAAAAAAAAATGAAGAAAACTGAAGACTGAAGCTGACAGAACGATTTTACACAGATCAGATTTTGGGAGTGCCTCAGCTGAAATGGACAAACATGAATTTTCCTCAACGTTAATGTTTATTTTAATACTGTGAAATGTTATTTTATAATCATTTATTCACCATTTTTTTGACCCTCAGTGTTTAATTTGCAATGTTATTTCCTGACATTTATTCAGAGTGCTTTCTTTCCATAGCATCCTGGCATTTCCCTGAGCATCGACGCCCAGCTGAAGCCTGTAACCTACATCTCTGTAGCAGGAAAGTGTTTTAAAATGTCTCTTTAACTCCGGCGACGAGCTTCACAGATGAAATCCATTAAATTCTGCCAGATAAATCCCTGATAAAGTCACGTCCCCGCTAAATTGCTGACACATAAAGCTCTCTTTTTTTCCCCCCCCTTTTTTCGCTCGAGTTATCAAAACATTCGGCGGGTAATGATCAAGAACATAAAAAGGAAAAATTGCTGCTTTTCATTTCCACATGAACATACGGCCGCTGAAACCAGTCTGCTTGCAAAATCTGTTGGTGTGAAAATCAAAATGTCAGTCAGTGACTCAGCCAGACAGAACGAGAACAACAGAGACTGGGATGGCTCTTTGTGTGTGTGTGTGTGTGTGTGTGTGTGTGTGTGTGTGTGTGTGTGTTTGTGTGTGCTGTCATTGTCCCTCTATGAGTGTATATGCATGATGAATCCTTATCATACTTACTTATTATTGTCCATTTAAGTACAATAAGTACACAATCTATCATTCAAAATCATAAGAAACAAGATATATATGCTATAAATAAACATAATTACGAGGCAATATAGTATTAATATATTATAAAATAAGTGTGTGTGTGTGTGTGTGTGTGTGCTGTCATTGTACCTGAATGGGCGCATATGGATAAAAAATGTACTCATTATCGTGCATTTAAGCTCTTTTACAGTAGGTACAAAATTAAAATCATTATCATTAAAAATCACAAAAAACAAGATATATATGATATAAAAAGACATGGCAGTATAGTATTAAAAGATAAGTGTGTGTGTGTGTGTGTGTGTGTGTGTGTGTGTGTGTGTGCGCGTGTGTGCTGTCGCTGAGTGTATATACATGATGAATCATTATCATACTTACTCATTATTGTCCATTTAAGTTCTTTTAAGGACAAAAATGAATCAGCTATAAAGAGTACAGTAGAGTATTATACAGTATAAAATAAGTGTGTGTGTGTGTGTGTGTGTGTGTGTGTGTGTGTGTGCGTGTATGTGTGTCTGACCGTCCAGTCCACGCCGGCGCGGAGCTCCTTGTTGGGGCCGTTGGATGCGGGCGGCAGGGAGGGCTGAGGTGGACCGAGGTGCTGGAGGCCTGAACGAGAGATCGCTTTCCTATAAAAAAAAAAAAAAAAAAACAGAAGAGAGGAATTCAGAGAGAGAGATTCACTTCATCAACACGTAGTTTGCCTGTAACGAAATGTAAAATACAGCTCGGTCATCCTTACTGGTGGTGACACAGCTCTTCTACTCCCACCACCACCACCACCACCAGAGTGTCTAAGAACTAGATTTTAGTATGTTTAATTAATTATTCATGCTGGGAGGCCGCATTCTGAGCGGGTTCAGCTGGAGATATTTGGTTCGAGGAGGACTGGGAACAGCTTGGAGGAGAGAGTGCCAGCAGCACTTTGGGGTGACGAGAGAGACGGGGACAGATCCGCTCTGTCAGAGGATGACTCAGCACTCATCTCTGACTATTATACTTCCTCTTCTCTCTCCACCCCTCTTTTTCTTTTCTCTCCTGAATTTTCCTGTCTGTGTGTTTTTATCTTTGTGTGTGATTTTCCTTTCATCTGTCAGCAGTAGATTATAAGTACATTATGATCCCCATCCATCTACATTCAACTAAGATGTAAAGGATAAAATCATTCAGCTGTCAAATCACCTTTTAAAGAACCCTGAAAAAACCCTTAAAAATGAGCTTCTGACTGTGATCGATGAGGTCTGACAAGTACATGACAGTTTCTGCCAAAGTGAGATCGGTTTTGGTTATTTTTATATGACAGATTTCAGATTTGAGTGAAGTGGGTAATGACACATATTTCTGCATGCTGATCGGAGTCAATCACCACAATCACACAGTCCTTACTCCTGACTGAGTAGATTACTAGTAGAGATAAATATATAATGTTATACTGTAGATTAATATTTGGATTTGGAACTTTTCACGGGCTGTAATATCTAAAAATATGAAGTTGCAGAAGGTTAATGTCTTTAAAGTCCATAAAAATGTGTTTTGCTTCTAGCTGCTTCAGTTTGATGTTTGATGTTGATGAATTCCTCACATTTTATCTGTTTATGACGGGTTATGATGTTTTTCTTTGCTCGCTTTAAAGCTTTTACCTAAAAGCATGATTTTTGTGACATTACAACTAATCTGGAGCCAATCCTGGTTCAGTATTCAGCTTATAAAAGTATAATGTTGAACCTTGAAGCCTTTACAGTGTCCAGAAGTTTTGAAATAAAAACCTTTTACATATTCATAGATACTGGACTGTTTAATGAGAGAGAAGGAAGAGAGAATGTATAAGCTTTCATGATGGCTCCCACCACGGCTGATGGCTTTGTCTCACTCAATATATTCATATATCTTGAATCATATTAGACATAAATTATTATTAAAAGAAGAGTTTATATACAGTACTTCCTCTGTAGACACTCAAACACAGCTGGACAAAAAATATGACTTTTTTGGGAGGCAAAAATTGCAATAAAATAAAATGAAGTATTCAGATTTTTTTTTGGTTTAATATGTTTGGGTTTTTTAAAAGTGACTTTAGGGACATTTGTTGCACTTTATTAGAACCCATGGTGCTTACCTTTTACATAAATCATATATATATATATTTTTTTAAAGATATTCTCTGGCATAGACACCGTTATTTGAAAGTAGAGAGACAGGAAATTATGGGAGAGAGAGAGAGGGAGGGTGACATGCAGAAAGGTCCACCGGCCGGGACTCGAACCGGGGTCCGCTGAGTACATGGCATGCGCTCTTAACCACTCGACCACCTGCACGCCACATAAATCATATTTAAAAGGCACATTTTTTTCTACCTATTCTATTACTTCAGTGTTTCCAAAGATCAGCAGAATCTTTTTCCACGTTGTTCTCATTTCTTCTTCTCTGTATTTTT